>JAEIFK010000454.1:6637500-6795000 GCA_018901825.1 Drosophila funebris
GAATTGCATTTTGTTGTCAAGGGCTGCAGCTGGAGATGGCTGAAGAGGGCTGAAGGTGGCTGGAGGTGGCTGAACTTGGCTGGAGAGTGCTGGCAATTAATCTTGGCCTCCATCGCTTGCTGACAATGTTGCACATCACATACGGATTCCAATGCCAATGCGAATGCGAATGCAACATGCAGATTCGCATCAATGTTTGTTTGATGTTCGATGTTTGTGCCCCGTTAACAGTTTGTGATTTCATTTAAGTATTTCATTGGGATTTCAAATGCACATGGACGAGTGGCTTACATATGTAAATCACAAACGGATTTCAGTCTCCAGTGTGGCTAGAATGCAGAGAGACAGACAGAGAGAGAGAGAGAGAGAGAGAGAGAGAGAGAGAGACAGTCTGCAGTGTGTGTGGCAGAAACTGTGTGGCAATTGCAGATGTGCACCAAATGGCCATTTGGTGTTCAATGTGGCAGCCACAGCTTAACACGCAAATAAAGCAATGCTTGTCAGCAGTGTAGCCTTAAACTCAACCCACACACACACTCACACACACTCACACACACACACACACACACACATATATATATATATATATATATATATATATATATACGAACGAAAACTCATTGACATTTGGCTTGGAATGCAAATGATTTCGGCAGCGTGTTTGGATTTCCTTTTGCTTGTTTATGCCTCATGTTGTCATGCCTCACAGTTAGTCATATTTATGGCCACAGTAGCCACACACACACACACACACACACAGTCACATATACTAATAGATACTCTTAGTTATGATATGAGAAGTCTCATCTGTGTATCAGTTACTCGTCGTAAGCCATGCCAAATAACTGTTCAGTTAAACTGATCTACTAATTTCTGCTGCCACATACACACACAGACATACTTGCCACACATTGTCGCAACTGAATTTCCTTGTGGAAATTGTTAAAACGGGTTGGCAGCTATAAAATTGATGTGCGCTCTTCTAACTCATTGTTGGAGTTGCTCTTTTAGCTGCCTTTGTGCTCGTTGGGCTCGTTGTAATCAACAGGCTCATTAAGGTGCACAGTTGCACACACACTTACACACATATATATATATATGTATATATATACTTACACATTCCTCTGCCACCTTCAGCCCGCACATCATCTCAGTCAGGCAGCCATTTAAGCCGATTGATTGCCGCTAATAAAAATGTACAACACAAAGCGCAACAATGCGAGTGGCAAGCATTGGTAATGGGCGTGGCAAAGAGGCAGTGGCAGAGTGAGGAGCAGGGGTAGGTACAGGGACAGGAGCTGAGTGGCAAGGGTGTGGACAGATGTCCCGCTCTGTTACAGCACTGCCTTTGCCTGTTGACTTCCGCTTTCCGTTGGCACTTTGGCAACAACAATGAGCAGCAAATGGCTTAAAGGGCATGAGGTTGGCCATAAACGCAGGGCGTCTGACGGAAGTGAGGCATAAAGTGGCTGCTTATTGAAGGCAGCTGCCAAACCAGCGGAAGCCGAAGGCACTGCGATCACAGGGCAACAGCGAGGGGCAGAATAAATATGGAAGGGGGGGGGGGACGCTGCACTTTCACTGCAAATCACATAACGGCAACAATAAGGAAATCGCATGTGAAAGGCCGCCAGCGACAGCAAACGATGAGGCCAAGCCAAGAGAAACAAGAAATGCTGAGAACAGGAGGAGAGGTCGGTTGAGCGAATGAATGAAAAAATAGAGAGAGAGAGAGAGAGGGAGAGAGGGAGTGAGGGAGAGAGTGAACGAAAGGGAGAGAAAGTAAGGAAAGCAGCAGCTTCATTGTGTTGAGCTCTGGCTGCGGTTGTCGACTATTTATGAACTGTAAGAAGTGTACAACACACACACACACACACACACACAGACACACACACACACATGAAGCACAACAATGCACTGGCTTTCGGCATGGCAAATGGAACAAAGTGAAGTTGAAGTTGAAGATGAAGATGAAGAAACGAAGCAACTTTTTGACTCTTCACTCGCGCCTTGTGGGCAATTGCAAAGGCGTTGAATCGAAGTCAAAGTCAAGCGCAAATTCCGCAGGCAACCCCCGACCTCCGTCTCTCTGGCTTGTGCTTTAATCCCGCTCATGTGTTGTGTGTCGAGGCTGGAAGCTGTCCCTTTTAAATGTGACGCAGTTATTGTTGCCTGCTGGGGCAATTCAAGTGGCATCTGCTAATGAACGAAAACTCACTTAAAGTAGCACACACATACACTCACACACACACACACACACAGAGAGATAAACACACATGTACAGATTGACACACATTTAATTTCATTTGTATTTCTCAATTGCAGATTTTTAACTTTCTCTTATAGGCGAGCGCCTAAAAGTATGCTATGGTAAATTGCCAGAGCTCGTTGGTACTTTGATGTTTTGCATGAATGGCTTCCACAGCCTGCCAACGTGTGTGTACGTGAGCATGCGTGTGTGTGTGTGTGAGTGTGTGAGTGTGCGTCTTTGCGGACTTTCTTTCATACATTTTAATTGCATTTTTCGTATCAAACTCATATTTATTATATTCCGCATTTTATATGCAAGAGAGAAAGAGAACCAGGCAAAGAAGCGACAGAGAGGGCGAGCAAGTGAGTTTTATTTTCCCCCATTAACAGGAGGAAATTAAAACGAAAAACTCATAAAATAACCCACACACACATACACACACACACACACACACAGACAAGCAAAAATTTATTAATGCCCCAACCAGCCACTAATTGCGTTATTTGTGTGTGTGTGTGTTTGATTTTTTCATAAATTGTACATTTTTTATTATATTTTATGTTATTATATTTATTTTTTAATTTCAATAAATGCACGTTTGTGCATGTGTATTTATTATTTTTACACTTATTATTAATATCTGCCAACAACATTGACGTTATTTTTATTTTATTTGTTTTCTTTTGGCCAGTGACAATATTTAAAATTAATTACTAAACATTATGAATAATTCAAAATCACAAACACAAGTGTCAAATAATATAATTAAATTTCTAATATTTATGTTAATTTATTCAACAATTAATATTGTTGTTGCTGATGTTTTTAGCTGTTACTTTGCTTGTGTGAATGGATTAATCATAGATTAAAGTTAATTAGTAGAGGTTAGGAGCCTTGAAGTGAGTTTGGTTATGCATATTGAATGAAGGAATGATACAATTTTTGATTCAACTATTTACAGTACAAAGAGCTTAAGGAGAATAGAGAAACTTATGATTTAAAATGACTTTACATTGCATTAGTTAATTTTTTATCTATATGACAATAAACTAATGAGCAACAATTTAAGCGGCTTTAAAACTATATGAAAATAGTGGAGCTCTGGCTAATAAATCAGTTTTCACTGACTGATTAAATAATTGAGTGTCTGTTTTGTGATGTGAGCTGAGGAATGAAATATGTTGAATCAATTATTAAATCAAAATACTTAATTTATTATTCAGTTAAGCGTGCAGACATCTGAAGCTTAAGCAGCTTAATAATTTATTTAATAAAGTAAGTGAATTTCTCACATTATACATAGCTTACTTTGTTTTAATACTTTAGCACTTTACTTTAATCTGTTTTCGAGTTCATATTTGTGATGAGCTTATCTTTTTCTGTTTAAAGTCTCTCTGTTTTACAATAGCTATTTAAAATGTACTTTCCAAAGTGCCAGTATCATGTTGTATTTATCGCGCAGTTAATAAAATTGCTCGACAAGTTCGCAGTTAAAACTATTCAATATCGAACAGTTTGCAGCTTTGTTATAAATTGGAATGATTTAAACAAGTTTTGGGCGCGCTAAGACCCCATCTCAAATATCGTACATATTTCGAAATTCGGGCTTCAAGTTGCTGCCACAGACGCCGCTGAAACCGCAGGCATCAATGCCTTTGTGCGCTAGACCCAAACAAGATCTAGCAACGCCAACAACAACGACAAGAACAACAGTAGCAACATCAACAGCAACAACGACAACAAGAAGACGAAGCTGTCTTAGCAGTAACTAACCGCGTGGCAAGAAAAACTTTTGCTTTGGGATTTTGAAGCTGCTGTTGTTGCACTTGCACTTGCACTTCAGAGACGCCACACAAGCACCAGACGGCAAGCAGGCAAGCAGATGCCTAGCCTCAAGTTGCCTGCCGCATGCTGCTAATAATAGTTGCAATACGAGCCGGCCAAATGCTCAGCAGGCCCAGGAATGACGACGAACAAAAACGATTTACGTTGAAACTGCCAACAATGGTCCAAAGTTCGCCTCTCCCACTGCGGCCCAATACATCGCGCATACGCCAGGTTGGCCGCCCACTCGACCCGACCCTCGGGTGCGTGGCAAACTTCTCTGCGCTCAGCGTTTTAATTTAATACAAAAACTTTAGCATTTGCTCGATCTAGGCCGAGTTCAAGCGCACAGCAGCTCCCCTCGGCTACCCTCCTCACACTCCGCTCTCCCTCTGCTCTCGCTACCCTTCTTTCTTTCCTCCATTCGTTCCTGCTTTCGTTCCTCCTTTCTTCCCACTGTCTCACCAAACTCGTTCAAGTGCATGGCTGAGTGCATTTATTTAAAGTCAAGTTTGTTTATTCGTCGCCCAACAAATTCTCTGGCGACGTTGTGTTGTCTCCCTTTTGGTTACTTTTTCCAACAATTAAAGTCGCTTTCTCTTTCCCCTTTCCCATTCCCCAACCCCACTCCATTTGCCTCCTTTATTCTCTTATTCCCACTCTCTCTGTCGCATTCTCTGCTTTACCCCCCTGTGGGGGAATATAAATATAAAAAAAAAAGCTAATACATCACAAAAGTTTGCTGCCTCATTTCAAAGGAAACAAGTAACAATTTGAAAAATATCTCAATTATGGTAATTACTTGTGTGTTTGGCTTATTGAAAATTGTTTTTGTTTAACATTTAAACATTGCATAAATGCATAAACTAATCAATGCTTTAACTTATTGGAGGCCACAAAGCAATGCAAAATTGAACAATATGACAATGAATAATGACTTTGTTGGATAAACTCAATAATTAATCGCAAATGTAATGGAATAATTAGTTATAAAACAAAAATTGAGAACTAGTTACAGATATGTTATGGCGATAGTCAACAAACATCGCTAATTTAACAATCGATATTATGGATGAAACGCGTAATAAAATATAAATCATTTCTATTATCATCTTTGATTTTAGCCACATTGCAAGTGGGTAAATCAATAGTAAAATTATTAAAGGCAAATGAATCGATAATCAACTGTTATCTATCGATAGTAAGCAAAAGGGATAGTAAGCAAATAGAAAAGTGAATAGTAAAGCGCTAAATGATTAAACTAATATAATATATATATATATATATATAATCTATTGTTGTTTTAGTTGTTCAGTTAAGAAGCAAAGTAGTTATTTGCCCGATTACAGATACACGCAATAGAGTTGAGGAACAAATTATTTGTATATGTATTTATGAAAGAGTAAACTATTTGATAACAACTGTCATATGTTATTTCTCACCTGACTGTTGTTACACCTGCTCTCATTATCCCCACATTATACATATGTCATTTATTCCAAGTCATCAAAGCGACCTTTTTGCCTCATCTGTCTGCCGACACTTCCTAGACATAGACAAGGCCTGGGAGGGGGGGAACAGGTGTGTGTGTGTGTGTGTGTGTATATGTGTGTGTGCTTAAGGCCGAAAAGGACAAGAGAGTGGAGCAGAGGGGAAAAGGCGAAATACCTATAGACCAGCGGTCACTTCCCTCTGTCCGTACAGATCTCCTTGAATGTTGGATATTTTGGTTTGTGGGCGTCCACTAATAAAATTCGTGTTCGAGTTTTACGACTTGCTGACAAATAAATGCGTAGACAAATTTAATGAGCGGCGGAAATGTCTTTTCATTCTGTTTTTCTCATTTCTGGCTCTTCGTTTTGTCCGGCCTGTGAGAATTTATGAGCCGGAGGAGACGAACACGGAGGCAGAGGCGGACGCGGTGGCGGAGGCGGAGGCGGAGATGGAGATGAGGTCCTGAACCTTTTTTAAGCCAAAGGCAATAACGCTCCATAAAAATTACGGCCCGGATAGAAATCAAACCTACACAAAGCTACAGCAACAGCAACAGCAACAGCAAGAGAAATAAATGCGCATAGAGAAACGAATGTGAATGTGAATGTGAATGTGAATACAAATACTTGTACATATGTTTGCTCAACTTGCCGGCAAATGGGAAATAAAATAATGCGCACTTACAGAACCGCAGACCAAAAGGCAAACCAAGTGCTGCCACCATGAGTGGAGCAGCGGAGGGGGGGGCAGGAGCAGCAGAGGGAGCAGGGGAGCTGGAGGAGGTAGGTTTGCAACGTTGTCTCTGTGGCGCAAAAAAGTGAAATAAATGATAACAATAAAATATAAATAAATAAATAAAATTAACTCATAACCACTTAGACAACCACAGTGGGTCCCAGAGCCTCGACAAAATGATGTCCCTCATGTTGTAGCCGCAGCAGGGTAACAGCTCCACATTGTGGCACACATGCCTCCTTGGGAGTGCTGCTGCAACAACTAACAACTAACACCAACAACAACAACAACATAATTTAGTGAGCGACCACAAACGACTGAAACGGATGTGCGCAGAATGGAGAGCAGGACAATGGACAATGGACACTGTCCGGCAAACGCTAATGTGATGCTCTGTTTCCCTCACCTCTCTCTCTCTCTCTCTCTGTCTCCGGTGTGTGTGTGTGTGTGTGTGTGTGTGTGTGTGTGTGTGATGGGGCGCCTACAACAATGCGACACTTTTTGGGTTTCGGCTGATGCGGCTTCAAAAATATCCGCCAACATCGCAGACACACGACTCGGGGAACCTTCATTTATCAACTTGACATTTTAATTTATTAAAACAAAATGAAATGAAATGAAATGAAATGAGACGCAAGCAAAGGCAATGGCAACAACAACGACAACCACAACAACAACAACAAATGGCAACAGCAATTGGCAACGGCAAAGGGAAGTTGGGATTCATTTTCGGCTGGGGGGGGCTGAAGTTACAGGGACATCCTTAAGCGCAGTGAGCTGCCTCTGCTGATGTCCACATCATTTTTTTGTTGGGTTACACGCACATTGCTTCAGCACAGCTCAATTGTATATGTCAGCGGCGTTTTGGCAGCACTGTGCCGCACTGTGCCCCACTGTGTGGCAACTGTGGGTGTTTTGGGTGTTGTTGTTGATATTGTGGTGGTGGAGTTAAGGCCGAGACCCCAGGGTTTGTGGCTAAAGAGCTTCGCTAACGGCACGCACTGAGCCACATAACAGAAAAAGGCGTCGCAAATGAACACGTTAAAGATGACAGGATTCTCGCAGGATTTGGCTGGCACGCAGCAAGTAACAAGGAGCACGAAGAGATAATTATGACAGTGAGTGCCGGAAGCAGCAGAATGACTGTCGCATCAGTTGAAGAATGAAAATTGCTGAAATACTTGGTTAACTGACAATCACACACACACACACACACACACACACACACATGTATGTTTACTTTGCCAAATGGCCCAACGAAATGTGCAATAAATTGTGCAAAAGTCGCAACACAATCAGCTGAATTTCTGCTTTTTGTTTAATTTTTTTTTTGCTAAAAGTTTTCATTTAACTTAACTGTGACCGTGACTCAGCCGAAAGGATTCGAAAGACTTTCTGACTTAATGCACAGCTGATTAGAGTTAGCACATTATGATGGTCTTAAGACTGAAGCTTTAATGTGCTTTCAAAGCGGCAAGTGCTTGACTGTCCACCTAATCAGCTGAGACCAAAGGAATTAGAAACTTTGAAAATTATTAAAGCACAGCTAAATAATTAAGAGAGAGAGAGAGAGAGAGAGAGAGAGAGAGAGAGAGCGAGTGAGTGCGAGAGAGCGCAGCAAAGTATCAGTGTTTGAGCTTAAAGCTCTAAGCTTGTTTTACAAGTACATTAAATTACTGAATGAAGCTTTCAAAGTTATTAAATAGTTATTTGTTATGAGTGTTGGCAGTCCAATTAATCCCATTGAAGATTTACAAAATAAATATTTAGAAAATTGCATTAAGAGCACGCTTAACTCGAACGAAAGCCTTAAACTGTAGTTATTTAATGAGCTTTAGTTGTCTTTAGCTAGTTTAAAGCAAGATGTATATTTAATGAACTTGATGAACCACAAGCGTCGAATCAAGTTATTTTGTGTTGCAAATGTTCAATCAAATTGCAATTAACTATTAAAGACAAACATATCGACATTAATCCAGTTACTAGAAACATAATCTTCAGCTTAAGCTAATCAAAACTATGACAGATGGTTAAACTTTGTGGTGTTCGATTTAAGCTTGAAGGCCATAAAAATGATGATGATGTGGCCAGCCTAGCGAATGCGCCCAGAACTCAACTCCCAAATCAGTTTTGGGCCTTTTTGCATTTGCATTTCGTTAACCATAAATTCCACATGCTGTGGCAAGCACGAGCAAGACAGCAACAACAGCAGCAACAACAACAATAATAACAATGGAGCACAACAACGAACAAGGAACTGCGGTTTATAGGTCGAATGGAGCATTTTTTAATTTGCATAAATTTTTATAGCGAAAATTTGTAAACGTGTTGTTCTTGTTTCCCTTGTTGTTGTTATTCTTATTGTTGTTGTATTCATTTTCTTTGCTTTACTTTACGCTTTGTTGCTGCTTTCAAAAGAAAAACGAAATGTGAAATAAAATAAAATGAAATAATAAAAAAAATAAAATTATCCTCAGCGGGATAAGCTAACCCCCCCTTACCACCTACCCACAGCCCTCTTCCACACTTCTTATTCCCTTATTCTCTATCCAAAGCATTGCGCCTGCCCCTACAGCACCCCTTCTGCTACCACGACAAGCAGCCGAAGCCGAGTGCTTCGATTTGTTGCGCCACGTTGTGCGCTTCAAAGTTTTTGTGGGTAGAAAGTCGCTTAAGAAAATGGTCTTATTTATGGCTGCTTCTTCTATGAGTCGAGTCGCAGACACACAGCTCAGCAATGGGGCGGCCCAAGGCCAAGACTAGTGTCCGTTGCGGCAGGCGTGGCAGGCGTGGCAAGCGTGGCAGCCCTGGCAGTGGCAAGCCTCAACATTATGATGCGGCAAACATTTTAATATTCAAAAATGTTGTCGACCATTAAAGCAGCTTAGAATGTTATATACAAAGGCAGCAACAATGCAGCAGCCCAGCAAAGCGGGGGGCAAAAAGGGGCAGGAAGTGGTGGGAAAGAGGAGGGGCAGGGATTCTTGGAGGAGAGGGGATTCTTGTCGGGGCCAACGCAATTGGCGCCACTAAATGTGGCAAATGCTTTTGAGCAAATGCTTTCTGTACCTTGATTCACTTTACCCTTCAACTTGGGCACACCTTTTGCTGTCGCCCTCTCTCTGTGCTGCACCACTCTCCCTCCCTGCCTCCCTCCCTCCCACTCTTCCTCTTACGCTTTCCCCCTTTCCTTCGCTGGGCCACTGTCCAGCCACATTCACGTCCGTCGCACCTTCTGTGGCGCAAATTGCTTTTCATTTATTGTTAGGGCAAGGTTGCCTGCCCTCCTCCCCACGACTTTCCCCTCCCCCCTCCGGTGCACTACTGCTTTCTCAACTGCCGTACAAGTGTAAAGCGGAGATGCTGGGTTGACGTCAACAGCTGTCATGTCTGAGCATGGCAACTGTTTCGTCTGCCGTTTCCCTCGTTAAAAAAAAAAAGAAATGAAAGGTTCACAATGAAAACGTTTTACAAATTGAAACGAATTTCACTTGGCCACCACAGAAATGAAGAATATGATTCAGTAGAGAACCAGAGACCAGCAGATGGAGCACCAGGATCAGCACTGACAGCTGCAGGTGCAACACAACGGACTGCACAGTGGAACCACAGCAAGCACCAACTGCAGTTAAAGTTGAAGTAAATTATTTATTGATTAAGCGATGAATGATAGAATGAATGATGATTCCCATGAATGAAAGTGGTTTATCGTCAAGTGAATGGTCGATGACAATGCAAATCGATAAATGCAAGCGGACAACTCTACTCAATCAAAAATATCGAAATATCCTAGCGATCCATTGACTTCAATTGTAATAAACCTTGATTTCTTAGTCTCTATCTTTAGCAGTTACTTGATATGTTTATAACTTAAGACAAGTCAGAGTCTCTAGTTGATTGGAATGCTTCATTACGTTAAGTTAAGCACGTCTGGTCGATAAGTCTTATATTAATTATATTTTTAATAACTTGAGTAGCTCAAACAAAGCGAACTTAATTGAATTCAATAACAAATTGGGACTACAAACTGGGTGATAAATTTGCCAGGTTGCTGAGAAATTGTCTGATTAATTCAGAGTATTCAACATGCTCAACTCTCACTTCAAATGACAAACATAACGAGATACATTTGCATTGTTCTTGACCAGAGTACAGCAGCTAGAGACAATGGGAGAAGGCAAAGAGCGCAAGCAAGAAAAGATAGAGAACGGAAGTTAGTGATAGTGATAGAGAAAGAGAGAGGGAGAGGGGAGAGAGAGAAAGGAGAATTAACTTAGCGGAAGCACACTTTAATCATTTGTTAGGGGAATCCATTCATTAGCCAAGTCTCAGGCGATATAGACAATTGTTAGCAATGTCCAATGATTCATGGCAATTGTTATCAGCAATTTGAATGCTGTGCATCTGCCACGCTTTTCGTGTACTGCTGTTTGCAGATGCCACACACAGCTTTGCCACATCCAAATGTTGCAACCTATTTTACCTTTTGGGATGCCACCGCAAATACCCGTAAAGCAGCACAACCTCCCCAACCCACCCCCTTCCGAAAATAACGCCCACTGAGAACAGCGAACTGTGCCAAAATGAATGCATGCCACGGTCTGCGGCAACGTGGCAACGTTGCAGTGGCATGTGGACGATGGGGCGTGTCCATGTTGTTGCCTGTTAGCGATATGCTTTTACTGCTGCCAGCAGAACATTAACCAAAGTGGTCGCGTTCCATTTGCAACTGGCGGGCGTTCTGTTCGCTGCTTTTGATTTTAATGGTTATGCTACTTATCATGTTCAACAACGATTGCAATGGTAACTGCAACTGCAACTGCAACTCCAACTGCAACTGCAGCGGCAACAAGCAGCGGCAACAGGGCCAAGCAACTGCTGCTGTCCATCCAATGTGAAGGGCTGGGAAAGGGGCAGGAAGGGCTGCAACCAGCGAAGCATTTCTCGCAACATTTTTTCACTCGTTTGCTGAATGAGCATATGGTGCACGTGGACGGGGGAGTTGTGGGAAGGGTGGCGCCTTTAAAGGTAGGTCAGTAATGGCAGCGTAATGGAAAAGGTGTGCCAGAAGTGCCTTCCATCTGCACTCATCCTCCGCCTTTCTCCTCCCCCCACCCGCTTCCTCATTCACCATTCAGCATTAAAAAGCAGAAGCGCAACTGACCCAAATATGTTTTTTTTTTTCCCACTCATTTCTCTCCCCTTTATTTGCACAAATGAGTTCGGCGGCCATTTAATGATTTGTTTGTGCAGCTCGAAATCGAATTAAGAACCGGCACCCCGAAAAGTTGTACCCAAAAGAGCAGGAAAAGAAAAACAGTCAACAACAACCCAGCAAATGGCATCCACTCCGATTCCTCCGAAATATCCGATCCGCTCCCCCCCCAATGAAACCCACGACGAAAGCTGAAGCTGAAGTTGAAGTTGAAGCTGAAACAGAAGCTGGACTCAGGTGGACATTGCACGTATGTAATTTGTCGTCTGCGGCGGAAATTTGCACGGAACTAACACAAAAACGGGAAAAAAAGAGGAAGAAGAAGAAGAAGAAGCGGGGCAGAAGAAGAAGAAAAAGACACTGCTGACCAGGTAATGCCCTCTCCCACGCCCCGCTTCGCTGTCCATTGCCTTTTCCTCTTCCTCTTCCATTTCCATTTTCACCCCCTTAAAATGCTGTCTATAAATAAATTAGCATGGCAAACAAGTTGGCAACTCTGCTGATCTCTGTGTATGTATGTGTGCGTGTGTGTGTGTGTGTGTGTGTATCGGCTGTGTGTGTGCGGCTTGTTACGGCTAAAAAGCTGTTTCCGCAATGAGTTTGCTTCCTGTCCGCAAGGACATGGCAGCGACATTGCTGCTGCCATTGACAACTCAGCTAAAACTAAATGTGCTGCACAACACTGTCTGCAAAAGTAGGTGATGGGGGGCGTCTGCTTCTCATTGTGGGCGTGGCAGCAGCAACAGCAACAGCGGCGAGAAAAAAATCTAATTTCCTGTGAACAACATAAAGTAAATGTTTCAAAAGTGACGCCCCTGGGCAAAGGGGCAAGGGGCAAAGGACAGGAACAGGAACAGGAACAGGGAGGCATCTGTATATGTTTGTGTGTGTGTGTGCACGTGTGTGTGTGTGTGTGTGTGACAACATTGCCACTGCCATTGGTGGTAACAAATGCGCTGCGCTGCCCGCCATTTGCCATTTTTGGCCTGGCACATTTTTGCCGCCTCTGGCATAAGTTATGAGCTGGGGCCAACAGCTACCAGGGACTACCAGGAGAGGGGTAGAGCCTACCAAGAGGAGTTATACTATTGGGCACGCTGCTCGTCTTCCACATGCTGTAACTGGCATGAAACATGTGACCGAAGTCGTTGCCGTTGCCGTTGCCGTTGCCGTTGCTGAAGCCGCGACAGCTCTAACCGGGCACAGGCCAGGCACACAGCCGCCCCCCTGTCGGCAGCAGATGAAACCACAGACCAGTGGCTACAAAAAGCGAATATAAAATAAAAGAAAAGTAACCCAAAACAAGAAAGTACAATTAGTTTCGTCACGCCGATAACTTAACACACTTTCGATCGATGGTTCCAACGACCGCTATATGCTATAGTGATCTGATCTTAACCATATACATATGATGAGTTCATTTAGAACAATGTTACATGCCTAATCTATGAGATTGATGGAGTTATCTCAACTAAGAACAAAGCTTTTCAGACTAAACAGGTATATGTATGATCTGGTGATCTGATTTTGGTCAGTATATAAAGAACAATATCACATGCCTAATCTGTGACATTGGTGGGGAAACAATAAAGATAGTTGATCGATCGATCGTCATCTTATATAGTGATTCGATTTGTCTACCTCCGACAGCGAAAAGAAAGCAAGCAAAGAAAGGAATCCATGGCAAGTTTCATCAAGACATTATCAAAACTCACAGACTACATAGTAGTTTGCCTATAAGCAGCAGCACAGGTAGATACAACTATAACGACTCTACTCGGCATGCTGATCAAGTATATATATATGTATATAAATATATATATGTATTGCTACGTTATAAAAAAATTGTAATACCTTCTCAATGAAAGGGTATCAAAAGTCAAGGCACAACGTAAAAATGCCAAACAAAGCGAAAAACGTTTAACAAAGCGTCGAAAAAAGAAATTGCACAAATTATTTAAACACGAGGCAATTTCTGGAGTTGTATATGGCCGCAAGGACGCCAATCGCCAGGACCCCCCAAGTGTATCCCCATCTCAGCTGTAGAGTGTGCAACCGGGTGTCATGTGTGAACGACTAACAGAACGATGCAACGATGGTTGCCACCACCAAAAGAGTTTTTTGTTACCAACTTAACATAGTACTGCAAAACTGTTGAGTTGTGATTTCAAAGTTGTCTTAACTCAATGCTCATAAAAATGTTTAAATAAATACAAAATATCTAAAATCATCTGAATATTCTTCTGTATACGAAATGTTAACTACGACTAATTTATTTTGGATTCAAAACCGTTTCAATAGATTTTCAAATAAAGAAATGTTTATACGATCTGTTGTCAGTTGCCACACAGAAGTTGAAGCATTCAAAACCAAAGCGAAATGCAAACTTGAAGATTATCGAAAACACATATCAGTGATCGCTTATCTTTGTGGCGAGTCAAAACGAGGGAAGCTAATACAAAAGAAAAAATCAAAACAAAAAAAAAAAAGGAAGGAAAGGAAGTAATCGAAACAGCAGGAGGGAGATGGAGTAGCAGTAGCAGTAGTAGGAGTGAGGTGAAGGTCCCAAGTGGGAAAAGCAAAAAAGGAAGAGCGAAAAACCACAAGCTGTGGCAGCAAAAAGGTGTACGTTGCTCTCCAAGGACATTAGCACGTGTGAACATGTGTGTGTGTGTGTGTGTGGAAATTGGCTAAAACGGATTTACACAAATTTATCAACGTGGCAAAGTCAAAGCCAACGAAGCAAAGCCGCAGACACGAGCCAGAGTCAAAGCTAAAGCGGAAAGAAAGTGTCAAGTGTGTGAAACATACACGCACACATAGAGAAAGACGCACACACACACACATACACACACACACACACACACATCTTAGACATATGTACATACAAATAGAACGGAAAACGGAAATGAATCATTTCATTAGAGTTGGCAACGCCTACGACATGAGCATGAGACATGAGAACTTTGCGCGTCTAGGGGCTGCCTTTGTAGCAGCAGGGAAACAGGAGGCGGGAGGCGGGGGGGGCGGGAAGAGGGCAGAGTGCTGGAAGGGGCGACTCGATGAGCGACCCAAGAAATTGCCAAAGCAAAATGTGTTTGACACTTAACGTAGGTCGCCTACGAACGGATGGGGATCATGATAAAGACGAAACGAATCCGCTTGACCGGCAGGCGAAGGGAAGACGAGCGAGGCTGAGGGAGACCGAGGGAGGTATACGTTAAGGCTATGCCAAGTTACCAAGTTTGGGGCTCAGGTGATGCACTTAAACACGTGTTTGAGGCCAGCTAAAAGCCAAAAAGGCGGAAACAGAATTCAACTGAACTGAACTGAACTGAACTGAATTTCAGGCAACTGAACGGGGGCGGGGTAACAACAATAAACTCAACTTGAGATTGTTTTTTATTTTGTTTTTCTTATATTTTTTATTTTTATATATTTTCGGGACAAAGTTAAACAACGTTGAAGTTAAGGTTGAAAGCGGCGGCAAATGAAAAGTGACTCTGCGGTAATTTGCTGTTGAGTTTGCATTTTGTGTAGAACGAGAAATTTAAAGTGGTGCTACGACAAAGTAATTGTTTTAGCTACGAGATACAAATCAAAGGAGCCAAGGATATTTGATCTGAAATCTGATTTCTATAAATCTGATTTCTTTGATAAGAAATGACAATAACAATAAAATGCAAAATAGAAGCATTAAATTTGAATGCAATTTTGCATAGCAGGTTCTTTGTTTATTAATTGCAATTCGATATTTGGGGGTCGATTTCTGATTTAATACGAATATTTGTGATTTATATTCAAATGCAATTTGGCCACAATACAACAATAAGGCACAATCCCCAGGTAACTAAGAAAAAGCCAAAGAACAAGAAAATTCATTGCAGCAGCAGTCAAGAGAGAGAGAGAGAGAGAGATTGAGGGAGAGAAGGGGGAAGAGAGATGGAGTTGCAGAAAAACAAATCAAGTAAAGTTTTCAAATATATTTTCCGTTTTTAGCAGAAAAACCTTTAATCGGGATCGATTGACAGTTGCCGCCTGCTGAGCATATTCGGTTTTGGGCCACATAATTGCTTAACTTTTGACCAATAAAATCAGTTGAAACTGTCAGATGCATTGCCAATGGAAATCAATGTGCACTTGCAACCTTGCAACATTGCAACTGACAAATAATTAAAATCATCTAATAAGCTCCAGTCCTTAGGCTGTTCACTTGTCTTAGTCGTGTCCTTGTGCTTAGTCTTAATCTAATATCATATCTGGAGCAAAGAATTCTTTCAATTTGACTGCGGCTGCTGTTAATCAAATGCTGTTCTCACTCCTCCCTTGGGCCGCGCTGGCGTATGAGTAATATTCAGTTTTATGCTTCCCCAGTATAAAACATTTTCTTTTGTACTTGTCAATCGATTGTGCATTTGTGTGTGTGTGTGTGTTGTGTGTGTACTAAATACAATTGAATTCTTGATGCTTTGCGCGATAAGGATCCAAAACGCTTTTATGTTTATGCATAACACTGGCGACGGCAGCCTCAACTGAGAAAGAAAAGGCAACCAAAATGAAAAAAAAAAAATAAAATAAAAGCCAAAAGAAAAGAGAAAAAAAGCTAAAAGAAAAAAGAAATAAGAAAGTCAACATCCGCATCCGCACGCCTTGTCACACACAATACACCCAAATACATCCAATACTCAATGCTTAATACCCAATTCCCAGGCCCAAAGCAACTCTACCCCTTTTAGCCATTGTTGCAAAATGGTTTGCACACATACACACACACACACACACACACACACACACTCATACTCTCACTTAGGTAATATACATAAATACGCATTGGCTTAAGCATTTGACGGCCTCCTTCGCATATCCTTTAACGCACCAGCATATCCTTTACCCCCGTCTGTGTTGGGTGGCTGCGATTTGAATACCTTTGAATAGACACATGATTTCGCGAGCGCGTGGCATATGTTTTGTCAATTCGCTAACTCCATAATGAGCCCAAATTTGCTACCCTATGGATCCTTCATTTGGTACCCACTTTGGCCCTGATTTTTGCTACTTTTTTCTACCATTATGCAATGCTGCTGTGTCGCCTCGGCATAGTCAATCCGGCGCGTAACACAGAGTAAGCTCACGCAAGTGCTGATCCTTGTCAAGGATTGGAATAAACAGCGATGCTGGCTGGTAACTAGGCGACAAATGCCACTGGAGATGGACATGCGAATGGACAGACAGACAGACATAATTACAACTCAATGGGTCATCAAGTTCAAGTTAAACTTTCAAGCGCAGCTTACGATAAACAAGGGATGATGGACAGCAAGACTTCTACCCGATCTCAAAGTCTGGATACAATGAAAAAACGATGTGATGTAGACTAACATGTTAAAGCCACCGAGGCTGCTAGCTGTGTCTGCCATATGTTCCTGGGGAACACTCTGCGTAAATGGAGCTACATCAGTGGTATCTGCTTGTCAGTTCAAGTACTCATAGTTGTTCTTCAATGAATTGTTTAGAGTGAAAAGGGTTTGCAAAGGTGTGTGTGGTCAATGGATGGTGGCACAACAGCAGCACCAACTGCTTTGTGGTGGTTCATTTGCTGGATTTCGTAAGGTGAATGCAAGTACAGTTACTTAATCCATGCAACCAGACAAACATCTTTCAATATAAATTTCAACGGCTTGTCAAGCTGTTTCCTCTAGAATGCCAATGGCAACTGCAGCGTCTCGAGTCTCGAGTCCTGAATCCTGCATCCTCATAGTTTCTCGCTCTCTAGCTCTCGCTCTCTCTGTCTTTCACTCGCTCTCACTCGCTCTCTCTGTCTGTTTTCCTCTTGTAAGCTCGTGTCTTTTTCAGTCGATCCGTCGAGCTGCCCCAGAGGCTTACTAAGGCAACATTGCCTCGTGCCTCGACCCCGCATGGTGCATGCCTCGTTCGTCGGCATTTCTATTACATTACTGATTGTTTTCGTATGTGGGTCTGTATGTCCCTCTGTCCAACTGTCTATCTGTCTGTCTGTTTGTCTGTCGTTCTGTCTGTTCGTCTGTCGTTGGCTTTCAGTCGTATTTCTGCAATATTTTGTTTGCTATTGCTTCGGCTGCTTCTATCATCAATCCATTGCCTTTCCCCCTCTCTATATTCCTCTACATGTGAGTCTGTCTGTCTGTGTGTGTGTGTATGTGTGTGTGTGTGTGTGTATGTGTGTGTGTGTGTGTGTGTGTGTGTGTGTGTGTGTGTGTGTGTGTTATTCCAACTGTCGTTTACCATTCATTCTGGATAAATACAAAATGAAGATGATCCTTCGGGAGCTTTAGTTATTCAATTTCAAATGTAGTAAATTTAATCTACCAAACAAATGTGTGTGTGTGTGTGTGTGTATCTGTGTGTGCCTGTGTATAAGCCAAGGCATCTACAACTCACCCGTTATAGCAGTTGCTCTTCTTTTTGGCTGAAGCTCATATAAAATACGTTACAACTTTCGAACGGACAAACTATTTACTATTTTTGTTGTTATTTGCTCGCTGCTGACTTAACTTTGCCCTCTTTCTCTATCACTGTTTCTCTATCACTCTTTCTCCTTTCTCCTTGCTCAACTCGCCACTTTGCTGCTGTTGCATTTCTAATTTTTCCTTTTGCAAAATCCCAGCTCGTCGTCGTCGAAATCTATCTATTTTCTTGTGTCTCATGCACATGTCCTGTTGACAGGCTCAGTCACACAAGCGGACAGTTGGCATTTTTATGTGACTGGCTGAGTGTGTTTCTCTACACATGTACATACATTTATGTGTGTGTGTGTGTGTGTGTGTGTGTGTGTGTGTGTGTGTTGTGTGGTGTGTGTGTCTCATTGCGTTTCCAAATGCGTTTCGCCGCCTTTGGCGCTATCCTGCCTTCCCGCACACTGTTTGCTCGACGACTGGGCCAGAGTCCTTACAGGCTGGCAGCATGCAAAAAGTGGAAGGAGGTGCAAGAGCAGCAGCAGCAGCAGCAGCAGCAGCAGCAGCAGCAGCAGCAGCAGGACGAGCTGGAGGAGCATTGCAATCGCGTTGCTGGCAACAGCCTCGTCGACGTTTGTTTGCTCATCTTGTTTGCCTACTGCTGCCTATTTATCTTTGGCCAAGCTTCGTGCTCGTCCTGCCACGTCCTGTTTCATCCTGGCCATCACTTTGTTATTGCTGCATTATCTTTCAAATGGCATATTTATAGGATTTCGCTCGAACTCTCCCTGTCTATCCCCCTTTCTCTCTCTCTCTCTCTCTCTCTCTCTCTCTCTCTAACTTGCTCTCTGTTGCTCTCTCGAGATCAATGCAGACACACATAGTTAGGGAGACGGAGACAGGCTCATAGTTTATTGGCAGTGCCTCAGAGCGCTTGATGCGCATTTCCTCAATCTGCTTCAGCTACGGCTTCAACTTGAGTTTTAGTTTCAGCTTCGGCATCAGAGGCAACGTCCAACAACTGTAAACAGTTAAACAAGCGTCATGCTCGCGCAGGCAGCGCAGTCACGTGGAGCAGCAGCAGCCAGGAGTTGCCAGCAATTGCCAGGACTTGTCAGTAGTCTTGCCTGGAGCTGCCATTAGCCAGCTCGTAGTTGTGACATGGGGGGGGGACTTGAATGAAAGGGAAGTCAGACGACACACTGACAACTTTGACATAATGTAAAGCAGAATCGTTTAGTTCAAGGTATTCACATTAGCTATTTGATCTAGCATCTATCAATTTGATTAATTTATAGTCGATTGAGACTTGCTTACACACACAGTACCAAAATGCATTATCTTTGATCTTGTGCAAAGCTTAATTATAGAGTTTTAATGTCAATATCATTACGATGAGGCGATGGAGCTGAAGGAGAGTAAGTCCCTTTGCTGACAATTTAAGTTTATGGACAGCTTTAATGTGCTTTTAAAAACTTTTAAGCCACCCTGCAAGTTTGCTAATTAGTAAATCATAAGTAAGTCTTGGAACTATATAGAATTATTGATAGTAATTAGTAATTTCAATTGTAAGTAAACTTTCTCCTAGTCGATTAAAGCTCTTAAGTGCTTTCAAGTGCTATACTAGATTGATAGTAACTCAATATTAATTTATTTTAATGTGCTTTTCAATAGGTTTTTTCTTAATATAATTAAATTAAAAAATAGTTCAAAATACAAATCACCTTTTAATGCCTTATTTAAATTTTTTAATTTATTCACTCGCACTGAAAGCTCTAATGTGCTTTTTTAAGTCTATTCTAACAAACAACTCAATGCTGCACATAAACATAATTTTGCATACATTTAATTTGTTTGATTTATTCAAAATTACATTTTATTTCAGTGTCTTGCACCATTTTCAATCTATTTTCATTAACATAGCACCACTGTGCGTGTGGCACTTTAACGTGGCTGTTGCTGTTGCTGTTGCTATCGTGGCTATCGTTGGTGTTGTTGCTGTCTCAACATATTTGTACTTAACCATTTCGTACATAGTAAATTCATTTTCTCAATTGGCTCTCGTCCATTTCGATGTCGTTGTCGTTGTCCTTATCGTTGTCATCGCATTGCTGTGCCATATTTTATTTGTGTTTATTTATTTGTTTGTACTCGCATGTGTAAATATTTTATTTTCTTTTCATTTTTATTATATTTGCCCGACTGACCGGCTCTCACTTGTCCATTCCCGCACTCGTTTCCCAGCTCTCCCAGTTAACAGTTCACAGTTCTCAGCTCTCAGCTCTCAGCTCCCAGTTCCCAGTTCCTCTGTTGTCTGTGTGTCCTTCTCTGCTTATTGATACGAAATTCGTTTGACTTATGCGCCACATACGAAATCAATTCGAATGAGTGTCCAATTCATCCACTGGTTAGACTCTTCGACTGTTGCCAGTCTTTTTATGACAGCACAGCAAAAATCAAAGCGCTGAACGTGGCGTATGAGTAATGCGGCATTGCTGAATTCAAAACACAAACGTCGCAGCATCATTTCGAGTATCCAGTCTCTATTCGTTTGTCACACACTTTTGCTAACTGACCGTCACACTCTTTCTATCTCTTTTCCTCTGGCTCTGTCTCTATCTCTGTCTCTGTCTCTGTCTCTGTCTCTCCCTTTCTGTCTCTATCTCCCTCTTCGACTGTCCGCCTAGCATGTCCATGTCACTTTATGCATTCAATCAGCTAACAGCGCACAAAGTTTTACTCCCCCAGCTCTGGAATTACAAATGCGAGCGACGAGCTTGAAGCTCGCAAAAATTTCATTAATTTTCATTTATACGATAATGGGAAATTCAATTTCCCATGCATAGCGTCCGACACATTTGGCGTATGTCTCTGTCGCCTCCAATCGCCTTCATTCGCTCGCAGATAAAAGGGGTAATGGAAATGACAATGGCTTTGGAAATGCTAATGGCAACACACACACACACACACACAATCAGTGTGTGTGTGTTTGTATATGTGTGTGTGAGTGCGAATGTCATGAACATTGTGGCGTCTGCGTCGGTTATCGTTTTTTGTTTTCGATTACTTAGAGATATCACATGCCTCCCCCCTATCACCTCCTAAGCCCCCCCGCCCCCTCAGCGTCCACCAACCGATTTGACTAGTCAAAGAATGGCGAGAGTTGCAGAGTAAAGTTACTCAAACTCAGTCACAAAACCACTCAACTAGTCTAATAGTTATTCACAGTGTAGCAAAGTCAATAAAACCATTTGAGAAATGTTTGGCAGCTTGGTAAGCATTTCACCAATGCCAAATAGCTGCAAGGAAATGCCCCATAAAAGGGATCAGCGGAGAACGAAAATAATAATAAGGCAGAGAGACAGAAACACAGATGAAAGCGTATAAAAATGTGATTGCAAATTAAAGCTCAGCAAATGCATTGCTTGGCACAAGTATAATAAGTATTTCAAATGACTCAAACTAAACAAATGATTTAAGCAATGTTTGTGAACTTTTATTTAACAATTTCGAATATATAATATATAAATATTATATTACATTTCAATAAGGAGTTAAATTATTTCAAACAATTTGCATCAAATTCGAAATAGTTTCAATTAAATTCATAAATACAATAAATTCAATTCATTCCAAATAATCGAATGCATTTGATTGATTTTTCTTGAATATTTGCAATTAAATGAACTGATTTAAATTAATAAAACTGAGCATCTCAAGTAATATCTGCAAATTTGAATGATTCTCATTTATAATTAATGCAATAATTTCTTTATAAATTCAATAACAATCTTTCGAAAATGATATGACACTCTGGTCATTCTCAACCCACACCTCGACTGCCGTTCCACTGTGCTTTAATGCGTTGTGGACACTGTGCACTCATTCATATTTCGTACAGTGCTTTTACATGCATGAATGCCATTGACATCGGATGAAACACCTTTTTAATTTAATGTTTAGTTTTTTATTATCGCAACGCGCGCGGAATTTATTAGCATTGCCGTTGACTTTTATGTTCGTCCTGCGAACGGCCTATATCCTTGTCCATTCGTTCTGCCTGACGTTGCGCAATGAAATTATCTATCGTAACCGAGATATATGCGCTGAGAATCCAACGAGGGGTAAGATATTAGCCAGGCCTCAAGGCAGCGGCACGGATTTGGATCGAGCTGATGATGATGGTCAGCGAATGCAGTGAGAAGGGCGGGATGGGAGGATGGGAGGATGGGAGGAGGAGAGGAGGACAGTGACAACAGCGGGTCGTATCGAGTGAAACCATGAATTATTTATTTGTGTGGACATGAATTATTGTTATGAAGTTTATTGCAAACAAATTGCGTCCTGGGACTGTGGAAATCAATAGCAAATAAATAAAAGCGCAAACAGTTTTTGTGGCTTTCACTGAAACAACAGAAACGTGGAGCGATATGCCAGCCAAGATACGGGCCAGCACATGGTCACAGAGAGAGCGGGAAAGAGAGAGAGAGAGAGAGAAAAAGAGAGAGAGAGAGAGGCTGAGAGGGAGCCAAAGGGATAGTGTGTGGCAGGGAGTAAGGGGGTATAGGGGTCGCGAGATTCGCTGAGTTATATTCGCATGTTTCAGCCAGCAGACAACAAAGAGTTGCTCTCTCTCTGTTTCTCTATCTGCCGCTCTCCCTCTCTCTCTCTCTCTCTCTATCTGTTCTAAAGCACAATGTGCGTATACTGTGTGTGTGTGTGTGTGTGTGTGTATGTGTGTGTGTGTGTGTGTGTGTGTGCGTGTGTAAAGCCATCAACAACATGCAGAGGATATGGGGTAACGCTGCGGGCGATTCATGAAATTTAATGAAGCAGGCAAGCTGAATGGTCTGACTGAAGGCTGGGTGGCTGGCTTCTGGCTGGGATGGCTCGATTGGGTTGGCCTGGCCGAGATCTGCATGGTTGCCTGGCTGAGCAAAACAGTTCAACCGATGGCAATGGCAATGGCATTGCCAAACGGATGTGGGTTGTGTATTTGAAGTTGCTTTTTAATTAAAATAAATATTTAATTGAAATTATAATTAGGAATTAGTTGCGGGCAATAAGTCAAAAGCACAACGAAGAAGTTGCCACAAACAACACACACACACACACACATACACACAGCGAGAGAGAGAGAGAGAGAGAGCTGCACATACATACACATACACATATGTTGTCCAGTCATCCGTATACCTTGTTGTTGCATTGCTAATGTCCCCTTTTCCCTGTGATAGACGGAAGTGAGTCTGCTGTGGACATTGGACGCTGTTTGGCGGCAAATCAATTTGCGATTATCAAAGATAAACCTTGTGAGACGTCGCATCGTTGAGCAGCAGCTGAAAACACACACACACACACACACACACACACACACACACACACACACACACTCATGCATTAGGGATAAGTGATAAGTGGGCGTGGCTGGTATTCGATTTCAATAACATTTAGTGGCAATTTCTTTGCTCGACGCTTTTAACGACAGCGCATCGCATTAAGAGAGCAGCAGGACTAATGTCCTTGCCATTAAATCGTGAGTGCCACAACGTTTTTGATTACATAAAAACACTCACGCATTCACTCTCATTCGCAGCTCAAACACTCACAATCAAATGACCCCCCAAAGAAGAAAAAAAAAAACCGAAATGATATGCAAAAAGGATGCGCATTAAATAAATGAATAAAGGCTTCTCTTGATTTCAATAAATTCCCATAAATATTTTTTGTTGCTCCTCTCGCTTTTGTTGTTGTTGTTGTTGTTGTTGTTGTTGCAATTCCCGTTGGCTTGAAGGCAGCTCATTTTGCATTTGTTTAAACTTTATACGCAACTCCACATCGCATTCAACAACAATTCGCATGAATTGCACAATGAAATTTATTGCATTCTTTTTGGCTCTCAAACAGAATTCTCCAACACTTAATTGTTTCACACTATGCAATCGACACTCAGCTGATAATTGCAATTTCCACGACTTACCTTAATGCTGCCCAGATGGACGGGGTGGCTGGGTTGAAGTCGTTGAAAGCCGCGCTAAAAGGAAATAATACAGAAGAGATGGCAAATAAATGCATTGAAATCAATTATATAATTCATTTTCATTCAGTTGTTTATTCTAAGATGAAGGTGAATAATGTGCACAACAATAATGCAACATGAGAGAGTGGAGTGCCGTGAGAAAATGTCGACTAAAATGGTGGGAAACTGCATGGGAAGTGGCGGCAGCGGGGGAGAGTGAGAAAATACTAAGTGGCTTTTCCGTCGTGCTGCTCGTATTGCATGTAAAGCACAAGGATAACGAGACAGGATAACTCTGATGAATGCCACTGGAGCGACTACGTTTGGCAGCCGTGAGTACAGCACTGAGTGTCGGCGTTTGCGTGGGCGTTGTCGTGGGCGTGGCAATGGCAATGGCAATGGCAATGGCAAACTGCAACTGTAACTGCAAAAGCAATTGCAACTGCATTTTAATGTATTTTCATTGCTGCTGCTGAGGTGAAGCAGCAACAGAAATCGAAACAGAAAACAGAAAACAGAAACAACGAGAAGACGGCAATGTTGCCACAGTCTGTGCAACGTCTGATGCTCAGGGGAAACGTGCGGCCAATGGGCGTGGCAGCAACACAAGAAGCAGCAGCTGAGCTTCGATGTAAGAATTCGATTTTGGCAATGGCACAAAATAAAAAGGAAAGAAAGCGCAATCAATGAATTGAATATGGGTTGGGTTAACGGTTTGCCAATGCAGTTTGATCGGCGCGACAGCTCGCTGGCAATTGCAAATGAGCAGAGTGAGGGGAGGGAATGACAGCAACAACAGCAACAGCAACAACAGCAACAACAGCAGCAACAGCAACAGCAGCAACAACAGCAACAACAGCAGCAACAACAACAGAGGCTGCCACTTGGGAAATGCGATTAATGGGTTTTTTCTTTGGTATTCGAATAAACAAACAATACACTATTATTATGCAACATATGCATCAGAGTATTAACCATAATAATTGCAAATTCATTTAATTTAAGCATATCATTTATAAATTGCACAAATTTAATTCCATTGCAATTCGTTTCTAAAAATTTCAGTTGACAGCTGCAGCTAATGTTATGAACTTGTAATAATATTAAATAGATTTAATAATAATTACAAATGTAATATTTCTAACAGCAGCACTGTACTTGTACTGCATATTAATAACTTAATTTACTTAAATTACTTGTACTAAAAACTAAGTAAATACTAAAAGTTGTTGACTTTAACGTTACTTTGCAATCACAATTGTTTTGTCCCAAATAAAAGGTACTTCGAGTGCTTAGAAACTTGTTTATTCGCTCATCACTGTTGGGTCTGAGTGTCTTTGGGTTTTTGAGTAAATCAGATAGTTGCATTAAATGCAGCCAGCACATCCTGCTGCTGTTATTGTCCTTGCCAATCGGATAAACAGGGCCAGACAACAGGCACGTGGGAGCAGAAGCTGCAGCTGGCGACGGGAGACAGGAGACAGGAGACAGGAGAGCGGTGACAGGAGAGCGGTGACAGGAGAGAGAAGTATATAGAAGACAGGCGCGACCGTGAGCTTAGATAAATCGTTGGTAAATTTTATTTAATCTAATAAAAAATTGATGGCTTTAGAGTGCGGCACATTGAGGCTGCCGGCTGGCAATAGATACCAACAAGCAGCAGACAGCAGGCAGCAGGCAGCTATCCTGTCCTGGCATGTCTCCTAGAACTGACTAAAAAGCTGAAGCTAAAGTTGGGCGAGTCTCAGTCTCAGCTTCAGTTACAGTTGCAGTCTCAGTCTCAGTCTCAGTTTAAGCTGATTCTGTTGCTAATGCCTAAGGCACTTTAAGCCAAGTTTGTGTGTCTGTGTGTGTGTGTGTGTGTGTGTATATATCGACGCGTATGTTGTTGCTGCCAATCCGTTGAAAAGCGCTTGCCAATAAATGATGAGACATCGCAGCAATGGAGACCGAACGAGAACAACAACAACAACGACAACAGCAGCTACAGCAGCAGCGGCAGCAATCTTGCATGCACTAAACGAAGCTGCAGGGGGCATCGATTGAAGAGGGACGAATGAGAGTAAGAGAGAGAGAGAGAGAGAGAGAGAGAGAGAGCAGTGTGAAGAACTGTTACAAGGCAACGGCAGCGCATTAGCTCGTTTTTTATGCAGCTGTGAGCTTAATGAAATGAGTTTGTCGAACTTATTGCTCAGTGAGGCATGCAACATGCCAGTCGCAGCATGTGATACACGGCGAGCGAAGGAGAGCGAGAAAGAGAGCATGATAGAGGCAGAGAGAGAGAGAGAGAGAGAAAACCAAGGCTAGAGCAATTCATACATAAAGTGTGAGCTTGAACAGCCATATGAGAGTTGAGGCCTGGTAATTTATCAGCAAATGAGAGACAGAGATGGAGAGAGAGAGTGAGAGAGAGAGAGAGGGAGTAGCAGAATTTTGAAATTGCGATAGCAACGAAATTCAATTTTCAATAGCAGCGTTAATTTTCTCGGGCATAAATTTGCGTCTGTGCCGAGGATTAAAGTTGAAGAAGACTCTCGTCTTCTTCTTGCATTTAACGATAGTTTTTTTTTTTTTGTTTTATATCGATTTGGCGTAAACAAAGTTTTGCCTGTCAAACCTAATGCCGTGGTTACTTTTACACTTCGACTTCGACTTACACTCATGTCGAAGATCTCAAACTGTGGCAAATAGTTTTACGAGCACTGAACAATTAAGATTGCCTCGGGCCATTGCCAAGTCAATCAGCCAATCAAGCATGGCCTCAACTAAGTGCCGGTCCCGACGCTGGGCAGGAGGGGGAGAGTGAAGTGAGTGGAGAGGGTGGAGAGGGGTGGACCCGTATTTTGGAGAGAACTTAAATGCCATTGTTACATGCGCCAGGGCCGAAAAGTTTTGAATCGCGCGTTGCCCGCGTTGTTATCTGGCGAAAATTCTTGCAAAGTTACACAATTGGACAAGCAATGCCGCCCCACTTCAGTTACTCCCCACACCTCCTCCTCCACTGGTCCATTTGGCAAACCCTTTGGGCGAATGTAAACAGTTTCAAATTACAACAACTAACTTTTCTTCTATTAACAAATTGGCACGCGGTGTCCGGGCCGAGTTCAAAGTCTGGCTTTAAGGCGTCGCATTGTTCCGAGTCTGCTTAAAATGTTGGCCAAGGAAATATTTATTTATGAGTAAACTTGTCTGTTACCCCCTCACCGCCAGTGAGGCCCCCTTCCATCATCCGGCATATGTGCGAGGGGAGAACATTAATGTTTTTATTAGCGCGGGTGCAAAAGTTGAAACTGAAACTGAAGCTGAAACTGAAGCTGAAGTTGAAATCGTGAAGGAAGCGAACTTTATGCGCCGTTTTATGAGAGTTCATCTGTTCGGCATCCCCGCTCCTCGTTGCCTTCCCCCACCCTTCTTCCTCATCGCAATGATGATGACTGCTTGCCGATAATGATAAAACTGGAATGGGGCCATGTGTGTGTGTGTGTGTGTGTGTGTGTGTGTGTGTGTGAGTTTTGGAATGGGGTGTGGCCAGAGTTTAAGCAGTTTGCCTGATTGCCGCTTGTCGCTTGCCTCTTGCCCCTTTGCCTCTTGGCTCTTGGCTCTTGGCTCGTTCCCTGCTCAGATATTGACTTAAAAAAGCAGACATATACACATATCTATATAGATGTGTACATAAATGTATGTAGATATATTCACTCGTCGTTTTTTTAATGCTCTGCTGGTAGGCTGCAAAGTAGGCGTGGACGGGACAGGGCCCTGGGATGGGCTGGAAGAACCGTTTCGTGCTGCCCGAATTGGGCAATCAAGCGAAATGTGCCAAGCGGTTTGGGGCCTTAACTGTCTCTGGCTGAAGTAACTGCTGCTGTTGCTGCTGCTGCTGGTACGACTGGGGTTCTGAGTCTGAGAGGCGACACAAATCAATGGCAAAGAACTCGGCAATGAGCATTGAAAATGACAGGGGAAGGAGTGGCATCAGCAAGCACAAGGGGGGGAATGAGCTAGGGAATGGAGAACGACGCCCGTCAGATTTGAGCAGTCATTCAACAAGCAGCGAGGACACATACGTGTGCTGGTCTACTTCTTCCATCTCTCTCCTAAACACACACACACACACACACACACCCTTCAGCTGGGCCACTTGAGCCACGCTAAAGAGGCACTCAGTCATGACAGAAGGCACAGTGCAATGTAAAAAAAAAATATCAAAAAAAAAGTTATAGAAGCCGAAAGAGACAGATGCAAAGCGAGAGACAGAAAGAGAGAGAGTGTGTGTGTGTGTGTGAGAGACAGAGAGAGAGAGCAGTCAAAATGACGCGACTGTAAGTGCCACAATCGGGGGCAAGCGAAATCGCTCAACAAAAACGTCTGGCACTAGAGAAATGCTTAACTGCCAAAGCGTCGCGCCGATCGAAGCCAAAAACCCAAATGCAATGATGAAATTTTCAAAAACCGGCTGCCATTTGCCAGCCACACACATGGTACACACGCACACACACACACACACACACACATACATTTGTAAAAGCTTTACAGAGGAAAACTCCAGCTGTTGGCAGAGCGCATTTGGTCGAATCAGTTCTCAGTTTTGTGTGTCTGTTGATTTTTTATTTCACATCTTTCTACTATTTATTTTTTTTTGATTTCAATAAATTTTAAAATGTTTTTATGCCTCACGAAGCATGCTGTGTGTGTGTGTGTGTGTGTGTGTGTGTGTGTGTGTGTGCGTCATGCACTTTGCCATTGAAGTTGCACGTTGTTGGGTCAGTTGCGGCGACAAATGAAATTTTGTCAATGGACTAAATCGGCGCAACAGCAACAATAACAACAATAACAATAATAACAATGTTAACTACACTACCAACAACAATGTCATTTAAATCCTTCTGAACCAATGAAAACGAGTTGCCAGCGAAATGGAAATACACATAAATGCTTATTGTGCTAATGCGTTAAACGAGTTTTCATTCAGTTTAATAAGCGATGCAATTAATCGATTGACGGGCAATGCATTTAATTAGTGACTTGCGTGTGTGAGAGATTACCGAAAATTTGTGTCACGGATACATTTCTGATTTTTTTCGATTAAGTCCTATTTTTCAATGTTATCGAAGTGCAAATTGTTACTTAGAATTGCAATATGAGTTGAGCTAAGCTTGCTATACATTATATAAATATATATATATATCGAATAATCGATAACATTATACGTTATCGAAAATTATCGATGCTATACTTGCATTTATGATAAAAATCATTATGCATTAATTTTTTGGGTGCATGTACACCAAAGAATCAACATCCGATATTCCGATTAACTGCTGTTCTTTAGTGTTATCGAATTTCAAAATGCTGCTTAGCCGTGCAATTTAAGTTTGGCTGTGTCTAAACATCATATAAAAATATATCGAATAATCGATATCAACGAATCAACGTCGATATTTATCGATTATATACATTCATGTAATATTAATGATTAATATATGCATATAATCTTTAATAATAATTATTATTATAAGTTATTGAATTTATGGGGTATATAAGTTACATGTCGATTAGATATAGAACAATCGGTTAAAAGTTACTTAAATCAATTATTTATCGACTTTTCAACCTTTTTTAACAGACCCTTTAACAAGTGCTTTAGCAGATAATCCACAAATAAAAGTATATTTAATGTGTGCAAGCTTTCTGTCTATTGCAAAGTTATCGATAAATTATCTGATTGTAATAAATTTATAAATCTTTGCCTGCAATCGCTAAAAACCATTGCCAACTTTTGCGGGTCAAACAAACAACTGAAAGACCTGCCACTTAAAGACACACAGCAGCACACTACCCCACACACACACACACACACACACACATACACACACATACGTAGACAGTCTGATAGACTGACAGTGAGCACGCCTCGTGATGGAGTTGCACTTGAAAGTGCTTTTGATGCTTATTACGAATGCAGCAGAAATTCAACTAAAAAGTTGATTGTTTTGGCATTTGCATAAAATGCAAAACTTGCCTGCATCAGATTGCCACATGCCACATGCAGCAGCATTCTTAATCAGCCAGCTGGTCAGTCAACCAGTCAGTTAGTCAGTCAGTCAGTCAGTCAGTCAGTCAGTCAGTCAGTCAGTCAGTCGGTCAGTCGGTCAGTTCGCCATTCGATTGACATGCTTGTTGATCTATTGATAGATGCGTTGGTTTTCGGTGACGCCAACATTTATATCGAATGCGTTGCCACATGCCTTACATGATGCCACACATGCACATATTTGTGGCACACACATGCACACAAATCAATCGGTTAGACACAACACAATCAGTGTCTGAAAATCAATGCGAGCGAATGAGAAAAAATTGTATATACATTTTTTTTCTCTGATTTTCTTCCCTTTTTTTTTTTTTTGGTGGTGTGGGGTCGGTTGGTTACCACACCCACCGATGTGGCAAGCACGTCAACGATGGCGGGCAAAAAGTCAAACGGATTGAATACATATTGAGTTTATGATGTTGTCGCTGGCAATTTTCGTTGGCTTTAAGCGGTTTGCGCGTTCGTCTGTCGCTTTGTGCTGGTTGCGTATACGCAATGTGGCCTGTCCTCAGTCCCCCTTTCTCTCTTTCCCTGACTCTCTCTCTCTCATTCTCTGTACGAGTGTGTATGTGTGTATATTGTCGATTATATGCTTCACGGAGCTGCCAACACACGCAGCCCACACGCTTGAGCGCAGCAGCAGCGCTTTGTTTGCCGCCTACCCCAACTTGTTGTAGTTGTAGTTGTTCCCCATGTTGCTATTGTTGTTGCCTTGATTATTGTTGTTGCTGCTGTTGCTGTTGCTGCTGCTGTAGCTGCTGGTGTTGTTATGTGCGTGTGTTTATGGACTCAGGCAGTAAATTGAATTTTGCCCACAACAACGACATTAGCCATATCGCCGACGCAAGGGCTTGTGCCAAGCAGGGTTATGGGTATTGGCTTCACATGGGTTTGGGTTATGGGTTTTTGGGTTTTTGGGTTTTGGCTTTGCCGCTTGCTGCTTGCTGCTAGCCTCATGGATTCGGGTTCACATTGAGTGAGCTCTGCTGTTCTCTGCCTGTTTTGGCCTGATTTTGGGGCCAACTGTATGAAAAAAGTTTGGCACTTTTTAGCGTGCCCCCTTTTGTGTACCAACGTTGACATCATTTCATATGCCAACGCGCTCATCACATTAGCATATGCATGAGGTCTGACATTGGAGCACAGTACTTAAATCGAAATGGACACACTTAATTTGCGATACGCCTAACACTAGCAGTTATGTACATATCTCTATAAGGCTGCTCACATCAAATACATACTATTTGAGTTAAGGAAACTCGCTTTCAAATCAACATGAAATGAGTGTAAAAAGTGTGGATTGAGCATTATCAATGTGTAATCGTTTGTCGTTATAATAATACTGTTCCACGATTTATTGATCATTCTAAAAATTACAACTGTTCAGTTTCCTTCTGTATTAGCTTGAAAATCATTTAAATACTAATGTAAACATTGAATTCTACTTTAGTGTGACAGTGTATATCGATATTTAGCGATGAACGGCCCATCTTGATACTAATACAATTTTCGAAGTTATCGATTATTCTTATAATTATCTACTGCTCAGCTTCCATCTCTATAAGCTTAAGCACATCACGTGCAAATCAATCAAAACCAATGTGAACAGTGTAGTCTAATTGATAGCAAGACAAAGTATATCGATATTAATCGATGTATATCAATGCTATCGATAATGTACCACATTGATATACTAAACTAAACACTAGTAACACAGTGTGTGACCGTTTATCTTGATACTAATACATTTTTTTTTTGCGATTTATCGATTATTCTGCTAATTATCTACTGCTCAGCTTCCTTCTCTATTAACTTTAGCACTTCACATGCAAATCATTTCAAAGCGAGAGCGAAAAGTGTGCACTGCATTTGGGTGTGAGCGTGTCTATCAATATTTATCGATAATTATCGATGTATAACAATTATAGATAATGTCATAAATACTCTACTGATCTGCTTTATTATTGTTTTATTTATCAGTGTGGTTTAACTTTCTGATTGAAATCGATTCGTTTATTTGTTCGAAGTTGCATTCTTACAACCTTTAAAATTGGATTTATTTAGCTAGGCTGAATATGAGTACTTGCTATCATTTCTCTCTCCCTCTCTCTTTCATTGTCTTGCTCATTCTCTCATTCGCTTTCTTTACTCGTCTGTATTTGTGCCGCATTTGTCAAACAATCTGGCAACTTTGGGCAAGTACTTTGCGCTTTTCACTTTTCAACAGCTTTGGTTATTGGACCTGCTGACGTTCTGCACAACGCTCTGCCGCCGTCACTGTCGGCGGCGCTGCCTGCGTTGCTGTCGTCGTCGACGCTTAGGTAATTTGAGTCAAACTTTATGCGAAAGTTGCAAATTTGTGCCAAACAATTTGTGCAAACTTTTGAGCGGCTCTCGTCTACATTCTCCCTCTGTCTTTCTATTTCTTTCTCTTCCGCATCCTCTTTCTAGTCGTAGTATTTATTGCATAAAAGAACTGAAAATCGATGTGCAAATGGTGCAAAAAGAGGTCTGAGTGCGGCGGTGGGGGCGGCGTGGGGCGTGGTCGTAGTGCAAAAATCAATTTGCACTAGTCAAAAAGTGTTGCCAAGTGGCGCATTTAAAACTAACTTGAATGACAATTATGTCAACGTCAGCTCCAATGTGCCATGCCCACCGCCCACTTAACATTCATTTGCATTTGTGCTCCCTCTCTTTCTGTCCCTCTCTCGCTCTCACAACTTTAATATGAGCATTTTGTTGCTGTTGATGTTTGGACAAAGTTTTGTCAGCGCATTTCACAGTCCATTGCTGTTTGTTGTCGCCATATACCCAGCATGCATTATACCAGATGTAGGGTATACATAGCTCTACTATGCTATACAAATTTGAACTCTTTCAAAATGATTTCAATTGCAAATCATGAAAACAGTTCAGTTTCTTAAAGAGTTTTGCAAATTAAAAGGCTCGGCAGACAGTGAAATTGATATGCCGCACTAATGTAGGGTATTAGGCAACACCTCAACATGCATTTTAGTGCAATAGAAATTCGTTTCTGGGGACAGATACTTAAACTTGTGATGAAAGTTTTAAACTGTTTTTCCGCTATGATTGCTGCCCGAATTCATTTAGGACCTCAAAGCCCAATGGCATAATAGGAGACAGGCCATAATACATACAAATATATACCCACACACACACATGCATGCATACACACACACCCACACACACTCTCAGACAGTGGAAAAAGCATTGAATCACATTTAAAGAGTTCATTTTGCATGCACAACGCGTTTGAAATGGGACGGAAAACGCGTTCGGTTTTTGGGTTTTGTTTTTTGACATACACAAACACACAGCCACACACACTCACACACACTCACGCACATTTGCATGCATTGTTGTATGTGTGTGCCTTGACTCTCCGTCTATCTGACTGCCCGTCTATGGGCGTCGTCTGTTGAATTACGCGCTTTAAAAACAATTTTGTCGATTTTTTAATATTTTATTGCGCATATCAAATTCGCATTCAAGCGGAAATCCCTAAGCGCAGACAAAACGCCTCACTTACACCCACACACACACACACACACACGCACACACACTTGTATGTATAGACAGACAGATGGATGCACGTGCTGCTGTCAGTCGGTTGTTGGTTCCGGGATTTTAGCTCTCATGTCGCCTGCGATGTTTATGAATACATTTCACAGCTGGCAGCTGCTAAATATGGGGCATGGGGCATGCCCCACCTTGAGGTGCCACACCATTCGGCCTTCGAGCATACCCAGAAATCAGCACGCAAAGTTATATTTTATTGATTCTAAACTGACTGTGATATATGCATGTACTCGTATGTCTGAGCGGAGTTCAGGATACTCCACTCTGTGCCACATGTCCTGCTTTGCATTGCAACAGCAACAGCAACAGCAACAGCAACAGCTCAGGCCTTCCCTCAACTCTGGCTACCAGTTCCCTTTCACGCTCCTGGCAACGAGTCGAGCTCTGGCTGAGCTTGAGCCTCGCTCCGCTCCAATGCCCTGAATACCATCACGATGCTGATGTTTAAGTGCGCACGTGACGTTGGAAAAATGTGAATCGGCTAAAGCAAAACCAACAAGCGAGCGCCACCTATAAGCCAGGCGTGAAGGAGGTTGATGGCAAGGGATGGGGGAATATGAAGGGTATAGGGAGTGGAGTAGAGGTCGTAGGAAGCGCCTGCCTTCTAAGGGAATCGGGCAATAACGCCGACGGCAACACAGTGAAACAATCAGTTCCACTTTCCTCTTCTTCTTTTTTTCCCGTCTTTTGAGTGCATAGCCCACTTTTCGTTTCGTTTCGCTTCGGTTTCGATGCCTTTATTCGTATTTCTGTTGATGACTGCTTTATCACACTTCCCTTGACGACTTCTCGTTCCCCTTTTAACTTGATGGCCACCCCTCTCTGCTGACCAGCCTGTTAGTCTGTCAGTTCAACGTTCAAGTTTTGTGTGGCATGCCTCATATCGTCTAACTATCTGACCCATTATCGATTAATCTATCGATAGATGACTTAAGCTCAATCGATTTATCGATGAATTTGTAATCAAGTATTTTAGTTTTTCAACAGATTCATATATTCAACAATTTCCTTTATAGCTAATCAAATTTACTAAAATGAGATTGTCTCCTCTGTCGATAACTTATTTTTGGTTTTTAATCGATAGATGTTATTTTAATTATCAACCATTTCCATGCAGAAAGGGTTGATTACTGCTTATCTGTCCATCTATGTTTAAGTAAAACAGATATATGTGATAATTTCAGTGGTATATGTCTACAAGTCAGTAATTGATCGATACTGGTTAAGTGACATAAAAATACCCGATAACTTGATGAGTGATCAGGCAAGCCGTTAACAATATATAAATCGATTAATCTATCGATAGTTTAACTAATGCTCTATAAATTCAACATCACTTGGTTTAGCTGAACATTTATACTGAGGTTAATGTCTCTGCATCTAATCGACTTTACTTAACATTAAGCCAGTTACTTGATTTATCGATAAGTAAATCGCAATTTATTTGAAGCCGTTTAAGTAATCGATAATTCTTTTTAATAATTATAGCCCGCTGTTTTTGTAATCTACTTTGAGTTTTAGCTCGCAGAGTATGAGCGTAGCTCTGGAAATGCGTGCTGAAATGTGCTCTTAACTGAAAACTGAAAACTGAAAGCTCTGACTTGTGGCAGAAGGGGCTTCTTGTTGTTGTTGTTGTTGTTGTTGCAGCAGCATTACTGACTGGACGATTGACAGTTTAATAGTTTTCGTAGTCAATATTATGCGATTTCGTGCTGCAGCCACATGAATGGGCTTGGCACCATTTGTGGCTGGATTGCTTCACTCAGAATAATGCTGAGGAAGGATGAAACGAAGAGAGAATGGAGGTGACGGAGTAGTGTGGCGCTGTGGTAATGTGGTTTAGCTTCTGCTGATGGGTCTGCCATTCAGTGGCTGCCGTTAGCAGACAGGCCGTGTGGCTCATTTGGCTCTTTGAAATTTGATTGCACATGCGATTGGCGAGCTTATGGGCCCTACGTGGCAGCTGCCACGTGGCAGGCACTGCTGCCACATAATATATGCAGCATTTGCATAACGAGTATAAATTTTGGTGCATTAATGCCATTTTGCCATTTGCCACATTACGCAAACATTTCGCTTCCACACAACACGACACAACGCTGCGTATGCGCGATATTACTTTCAGCCAATTTCGCTACCTGTTTAGGCGTTGGCTTAAAAGCATTGTCAACAATGAATTCGCATTAGTTTTGAATGGGCATTTGTTGTGGCATTAGTGCAACTATTTGTGGTTTCAATGACACAAATTGCTCGAAAGCTTGTCAATTGTTACACGAACAACAACTTCAGACAAATTTCAAGACAATTTTATTACTTTGAAAATTAATTCAATTAAAGACAATAAATTCCATTTTAATCAAGTCTAATCATTGCAAGTCACTTTTAAACAAGCAGCATAGCAACATTTACGTGCAGTTTGCATATTTATTTATGTATGAGTGGAATTTGTGAAATGTGCAATTGAAATGAAGAAGAAAATATTTAAAGAATGCATTTGATTTTGACAAACGAGTATATATCACAAAGATATTAAGTTTCTTAAATACATAAAAACTTGTAAAAGTATAAAAGATGTATAGAATATTCCAATTACTGATGTGATACAAATTAATTGCAAATATGATTTATCAATTGCAGATGGATTGTCTAAGAAATAAGAGAAAAAGCATTTCATTGATTTATTGCACCGTTTAATTCCACAAATATTAACTATAATTTCATCAAAACTCCCATCGATAAACTAAGATGTATATTTATATTAGAATAGATAAACTGGAAAATATGATTTACACATGTTTGCTAGCAAAACAAGTCAAACATTCTTTAATAAGTGAATCAAATTTTTCTAGTTGAAGGAGTTTCTTCAGCTATAAATACTTAAAACCTATATTTACGCCCCGATGGGACAACAACTGCCAACTGAGCTGCTCAGCTTTGCAGTCCATCATAATCCCATGTGGAGCATATTCAGCTTAGCAAATGGTGGGAGTTCCAAGAAATGGAAAGTTTTTTTTTTTTTTCATTTAACAACTTGAAGAACATGATGTGTATGCCTGATTTCTCTAATCCCTGATTATCCTAGTGTATATTTGTGATGCTCCTTGATTTCTATCTCTCTCTCTCTCTCTGTCTCTCTCTCTCTCTCTCTCTGTCTCTATCTCCGCTTCTCTTCTTTGCACTTCTTGGCTTTGCTTGGGGGCTGGAGGAGCAACTATGAGCTATTATCTACTTATGCCGTTTGGCTACCAATTTTCAGGAAACGAACTCACTCTTCTTTACCCTTACTCTTAGCCCTCTGCCCCTCTCCACACTGTTCCCTTTATTTCTTTGCTAAGCCCAAAATAAAAATGCCAACTCGGTTGATTTTTTTTTCTCTCTCATTTTTTTTTTCTTCTTCTCTTGTTGCCATTGTCCAAGCCAAACGACTTTGAATTACCATAAAAATATGTGTGTGTGTGTGTGTGTGTGTGTGTGTGTGTGTGTGTGTGTGTGTGTGTGTGTGTCTGTGTGTAACAGTTTTGGGCAACGACTCGCAAAATGGTCGAATCGAGTTATGACAGAACAACAAGCAAAGTTCCAGGATCAACTTGAACCCTCTGCCTTCCTGTCTACTCTTCATACCCTCAAGCTGCCTTTTGTCACTCGCATGCTGTGTTGGCACGTGTGTGTGTGTGTGATTGTGTGTGTGCATAAAATCAGATATCAAAAATTGTTTACAAATAATTTAATAGCCACAACGCACGCACGCTACGCATTCGAATGGCCCACGGCACACACACACACACACACACACACACACAGAGATAGACAGACACACATATATGCAATCATAAATCGGCTTTGTTGACCAGCATACGCACATACACACACACACACACACACACAGAGCTCACATCAGGCTTGTTTGTGTATCGCTGGCTTATGCCAACCAACTGCGGTCAGAGGCAAACGCCAAGCGACAAAAGGACCCACTGACCAGTCCTCTGTGTGCATGTGCGTGTGTGTGTGTGTATGTTAGTTGGTCATAAATAAAATGCTAGTCCGAGAACTGTTTTGTATGGACTAGGGACGGGGTGGGGGTGGGGGGGGGACAGATGCGGATGCGACTACACGACATTAGGCCGAATTAATGCGCGCAAGGACTTAAGTCTCAAATTTATTTCTATTCAACATACGAGACAAAACGACAAGTGAGCCGCAAAACAAGTAGATCTCCTCGTTCCCGTGCCCCCCCCCTCTCAACCTCCTTACCCAATGCCTGTGGCAAAACATTAGTATATGCGTGTGTGTGTCCACAATTCGGCATGACAGTGGAAATCCGGCGATAAATGTTACCAGCCAAATGTGCGTGCCTACTGAATGGCCAAAATGACTGGCCTGGCTGCCAGGCAGGACTTCCCTGCAGCCGCCCAGGAAGCCACGAGGAGTGGTCCAGTTGACCAAGTAGGACCTGGCAAACGGGCCTAAATGCTAACTAGAACAATTTATGTGCCGTTGCTGTTGCCGTTGTTGTTGCTGCCTCTTCACATTGGGCGCTTTGTGTTAATTTGTGGACAAATTTGTGCGCCGCAACGGAAGTTGTCGCCGTGGCAAGATAGGAGAGGAAAGCAGGGGGGGGATGGAGTGATTAAGATATATAGAAAGAGAGAGAGAGCAAGAGATAGACATAGAGACAGAGGGAGAGAGTGGAGGTAGCGCCTTGTTGCCATTGTCTACTCTAATCCAATGGATCAGCAATCGATAATGAAGTTGCCGAAAAACACACGCGCCGGCGTCATAAGTTAGCAATGCCCTCATCCCCCCGGCTTATTGTTTGTTGCCCCTAAAATGGATGTGGCATGAGGCAGGGTGTGTGTGTGGGGGGGGGTGTAATGGTGGGAAAGGGGCTTAGGGGTTGGGGTGTTGGGTATTGCTGCGTGGCGTGTTCAAGTGTGCCGTCGATTTGTTTGCTGCAAATCCAGTTATCGATGAGCTTCGACAATGATGATGATGATGATGTTGCTGGATGTTGACGGTAGCTGGGCACAGTTTCAATTTATGTTAAGTGCCATGGCATAAAGAGGATATGGCAGAGCGGGGGAAGGGAGCACACTGGCGGGTTACGGTTGGAATACGAGCATACGTTCCACGCTTGGGCAACCAATACCGTTGGCCGGTGACGATATTACAAAGGGGAAAGACGGCTGATTGGAAGGGCGGGAGGAGTGAATGGGACAAAGATACGATACGAAGTATTAGCACATTTGGTGCATTGATTCATGCATTTGCTCACGGATGTGGATGCTGATTGGAGTCTGTGCCACAAAATTGCCTAATTTATTGTATGCTTAACCACAGAATGAAATTGCCAATGAGCTTAAGCACTGCCGCAGACAAGAGCTTTACAGGATTTGCCCACTCCCTTCTCGCCCAAAGTCCCGTCATGTCCATAAACCGCTGATGAGAATTTCAATGAAACGAGACGACGCATGGCATATTCAATGGCATCTTCCAATTGACAAATTCAATAATCATCAGACAAAACAATACTGCAATGACTTTTCCATCGAATTGTCAAATTTTAAAACGAATCCTTATGATTGAACGTCGATCACTAAACTCTGTACTAATTAGAACGAACAACAAGCAGTAGCTGCTTAATTAATCTCTTAGTTTATATGCATAAATAGTATATTCTATTATATTTGAATTATTATTAATATTTTTATTGATATTATGAATCATTTTATTTTTATTTTAATTATTATTACCAATTATATTTCTAATATTATTTTTATTATTTATTATTATTACTTTTATCATTATTATTATTACAATTAATATTTCTCACATTATTTTTATTTATATTTAAATATTATTATCATTAAATAATAACAAAGATTACTATAAAATTAAGAAATTAGAAATTTTGCAAATTAAATATTTTAAACTCATTTCATTAAAAACACAATATTAAATTTAAAAAATACTTGAAAATTGCATTAAATAAAATAAATATTGTGACAATTTTAATTAATATTATTTAGATTAACAATAAGTTTTCAATAGACTCTGCCCTTTTATTCGCAAACTAAACACTTTTTAATTACTTGATTTGCAGCAGTAATATTTACATATTTAATTTAATATATTTTTGTTAGTTAGTGTAACTTTTAGAGGCTTAAAGCTGCAAATGTTGCCAGCTCTGTCGACTCGCAGTTGCAATTGAAAAAAGCAAACAAAACTGTAAGACACAAAAAGCAATGGAAAAATTTGATTAACACAGCCAAATGAAATGTAATTTGGCTGAAAATGCATGTTGCCTTAGGAAAATGGAGGAAAATGAATTTGCCAAACTTTGAAATAATACTTTTTATTTATTTGCAGTTTTGTCGACGGCAGACTGTGCAGAAGTGGTAGGGGGACGGACGTATTAATGCAATAACAAGGACAAATGCAATGAATGAGCTTACTGGAGGTGCTAGACGGGGTGTGGTAGGGTTTGGATGGGTTTGGCTTAACTTTCAATTCATTAGGCCACAACAACGACGTGACAACTTTCGCAATGGCCAAAACAAAAGCTAAATACAATCAGCTGTAAACAAAAGCCAAAGTGACACACGAGACGAGGAGTGGACAGTCAGAGTAGGAGTTGGATTTGGAGTGGGAGTTTGAGTGGGAGTGGGAGAGGTGAGTCGCAACTGAAACTGGTGCGGCAGTTGTAGGTGCAGTTGCAGTTGCAGTTGGGGCACGCAAAGTTGCTGCCACGCCCCAAAATGAAAAGCAAAGACAAATTAGTTGCAAGTTGGCGGCGGCGGCGGCGGCGGCGACTTCTTTGCAACTGCAAGTGGAAGCTGCAGCTAAAAGTTTTCTAGGCGCTGCCAAAGTTATCCACACTACCTCCCTCTCTTTCGCCCACTGTCTCTCTCTCTCTCTCTCTTTCACACACACACCCACACACACACTGTCTCTGGTGCTGTTGCTTTCTCTATTGCATTGTGGGCATTGTTTAAAGTTTGTGCAAATGTGAAATAGAATTGGACAGGCAAGAGGCAAAAGGCGACACGGCCAACAACGGACGCCACTTGGCCAGCAAAGTTTCTTTACCACTTTTTTTTTGCTACTTTTTTGTACTATTTTTTTTTTTTTACTAACAGTTGTTATTGTTACTCTTTACTTTTATATTGTTATTGTTTGAAAAGCCACTTTGGCAACGCGCGAATTAGCCAAATAATAAATAAGTGCACGACAAAAGGCGGCAAAGTATTCGAACAACAATGAAATTACTTGAGATCTGGATGATTGTTGTTGCTGTTGCTGTTGTTCTTGCTGTTGCTGTTGCTGTTGCATTTGCACTTGTTGTTGCTGTGACACTTTTGCCTAATGCTTGGCAACTTCTCGCCTTTGCTACGCCTGTCAACAACGACAACAACTTCGAGTACAACCGCAACATTTGTTGTTGTTGTTGTTGTTGTTATTGTTGTTGTTGTTGTCGCTGCTGTCTGGCACATAAAGGACAAACTTTGCTTTGTACACCCAAGCATGTGTGTGTGACTAGTTGATGATTCTTGAATTTCTGTTCAACTTTTTTCGTTTCCATACCCTGTAGGCCATAAAGTAAGGTAGTCTAGACGTTAGCAACTCGTGCCAATTGTTTGTAAGAATAACACTAAGAATAAGGCTCTTAATCCTTAAGATTATGGTAGCTAATTAAGAGCTTATTTATGTGTAAAGTTTACAAGCCAGCGGAGTGTCACAGACAATGAATATACAAGCGCATGAGCTGTAAGGAGTAAAGGGTTTTTGGACCATTTACTAATAATAACATTTGTTTGCATATGCAGGGAATGTCTACTGTTTGTCATATAAGGGGTATCTTCTAGTTGATCTTCCGTTTGAATTACTTCGGTTTTTGTATCGCTAACTTTGCTTATTGAACAGAGAGACAAGAAAGAAGCTTAGGTTATGGATAGGGCTTCTATGTCCATGTCCAGGGCATCAAGAGCTGACCAAATGTGAGCCCTAATTATTTGCTTGGCCTGCATCTCTGGCTTCATTATGAACTCGCCAGCTTCGTGCAAGACTTTGATAAGAACTTCAGGCCAAACTTTTCAAAGAACAACAACAACGAAAGCTATACACAAGTACTACACACATTTCGAGCTGAATGCACTTCACAACTACAAAATAAAAAAAAATGACTGCAGAAAGATAGAGAGAGAGAGAGAGAGAGAGAGAGAGAGGGAGAGAGAGAGAGAGAGAAACACAAGCTGTACATTGAACATTAGAGCAGATCACAAAAGTTTCTCACATTTCGACATAAGCTTTAAGTTGCTTTCAATGCGACAATAACAGTTAAAGCACAACTTTAAGCAACATTTAAATGTTTATTGTTGTACACTAAATGCTACAACTTTGAACTCTTTCCGCTCTCTAACTGCATCTATGTATTTCTATCTTGTTCCTTAAGAAATATCAACTTAATATTTGTAAATATTCTCTGTAAGTTTTATTATTATTATTATTATTATTATCGTAGATGGCGTACTGAGGTCATACTATTTAAAATTTAAATTACTAAATGACTGATATTATTAAAATTATTAAATTATTATATTATTATATTATTATATTATTAAATTATTATATTATTATATTATTATATTATTATATTATTATATTATTATATTATTATATTATTATATTATTATATTATTATATTATTATATTATTATATTATTATATTATTAAATTATTATATTATTATATTATTATATTACTATATTACTATATTATTATATTATTATTATATTAAATTATTATATTATTATTACAAAATTAAAAAAAAGTTGTACATTTTAATTGATCAAAACGCTTAGTCTTGATAAATCTATAATCAATAAAATATAATTTTATAAAAAAAAAATATTTTTAAACATATTATCAACTTCAGAAATTCTTTAATTTATTTTAAATTGTTTTCTATCGATATTCCATGGAATTTCTTACACATTGGCTTCACTTTCAAAAGAAACCACATAAATAAATCAACAGAAAATTATAAACTAATTATTTCGATTGTTTGTTTTCTTATTACTTTGAGAGATGCTTTCGGCTTCAAGAATTCAGTCCAGTGATTCCCTACAAATTTAACAAATGCTTTATCTAATTTCAGATAATTTAATGTTCAGCTTTTGGGTTTTGTTTTGCGGAACTTTTTGCGGGCTTATGCCAGCAATTTGAGTTGAAAGTTTTCGTGACGCAAAGATGAAGCCAGTGGATGCAAGGATCTTTCACTTAAGAGTTTACCCATGGAATCCCTTGGTCATACCCAGGGGCAATCATTTGCGACCGCAAATCCATACGCTTGCCACTGAGCTGAAGTTGAGCATAATTTGGATCAAGTGCAGCTCAATGTTGCGAATTTGAAAGCATTTGCATGTGGCAGCTGAACATCAAGGTTTCAATACTTTGCCGAGCAGTGACCCTTCGCCAATGTGACATTCTCAACAGAGCGTAACATGCACGAGGGTCCTTTTTAGCCCAAGGAGGAGCTTGGGGAAGAGGAAGAGCTTTGGAGCCAATGCCAAAAAGGAGTTCTGGCCAAATACCCGCAAACAGTTGTAGTATCACATTGTCGCCTCAGTTGTTGTTGTCCTGCAGAGCATCGTGACCATATTTTTGAGTTCACTTTTCGCATCAACACAGTGACAGAGATATAAGCAGTTAAGAGGGCGGGGTGAGAGATCGGGGGGAGCCATGCTTAAAGCGTCTTTATGGACAGGTAGCGATTATTGCAACGCCTTGCGGCAGCTGCTTTGCGAGATGTGGCACGATGCATGATAAAAACTTAAAGCGGAAATACACAATGTCCTTAATGAATGTTTCATGAACATCCTGTGCCAGACAGACAGACAGAGAGAGAGAGAGAGGCAGACAGGCAGACTGTCAGTTAGTTCGACTTGGCTTGCAACGCGTTTAAATGCGCCACTCGGCAGCCAAGTAGGGCTTCAGTCAAAGTCGCAGCTGTAGTTGTAGCTATAGCTGGAGTTGGAGTTGGAGTTGAAGTCACCTAAGTGCAGCACTAACTTCATTTGTGCACGCAAAGCCGCAGTAGCCGTCGCGGCAAACGTGGCAGACGTGGCGTATGCGTAATGCCAGCCTCTGTAGATTGCGTCAAAACAACACACAAAGCTGTACACTCACACACACACACACACACCCGCCACAGGCACACATTCCTCGGAAATTTGTGTGCACTGCGTGACACACAGAGAACCGCGGAGAGACTCTTTCCCTCCCACCATCTGGCGTTCTTTCGAAGGGCAATTCCGACGGTGATGCGTTTTGTTGAGCGGAAGTCGAGTGCTTTGGTAATTTGTAGCAAACCCTTGTTGTTTTTGTTGTTTTATCGTTGTCGTTGTCGTTCCTGTTGCCGTTGCCGTTGAAATGTGTGTTGAAGTCTCAGCTTAGTTTTTGATTAGAACTGCCGACTGCACCACATGGCAATGCATCTTAGTGATAGGATATATGCTATATTAATGGCAGGATATTTAGAATACAAATAATTGAATACGCAACTATTTCACTCCACCCCTTTTAACGTAGCACAAATCAAGTGCTTAAACTTCAGTTGATACATTTTTAACATGCTTTAAATTGAAGCAGAAGTGTTTGCATTACAGCAAGTTGAAGTCATAAAACAAATGTGAATGAATAAAGCATATTTTATTTAGCAATTTCTATGAATTCATAGGTTTTGTGTTAACTGATTCTCAACAACTCAGCATTCAATCTACTAAAGTATATCTGGGTTCCTGTTAATGGTGCGTATACGTAATGTAATGCAGCAAGCTAATGAAATCACTAATATCGAAGTAGTTAGACATATATATATATATATATATATATATATATAGATTTTACAGGGAATTAAATAAACAAATTTTAGCTTATTGTATACTGATTCACAGAACAACTTAATATGCCTCTTTGCTCTACGTTTAAAGGGTATAATAAGGGTATTAAAGTTAAAATATCTTGTATGCATTTAATAAATATTCTTCAAAATTCGAAAACATGGCGTGTCTGGTTACTGCTATACTGTATCACTACTTTTGTAGGGTATCTATCAATGAGTATATCAAAATACCAAGTATACATATAGTATATATTTTCGTTAAGCTTAATTCGCAAATGTATCAATTCAGTTGAGTTAAATAACATGAATCTCTGTACATTGTATTGCTTTACTTTAGACCGGGTATCTGCAAGTCGAGCAATGCCAACTATAGTGATTTCAATTGTTATTGTTGTGTTATTCTTTGTAGACTCGCCTTATTCTGTTTGCTCGCTATTTCTTTAGTGAATCTCTTTTTACTAATGCCAAGTACTTGGTACTTGTTTCTGCAAATTAAGCTTTGAAAAATGGCAAGCACACTTACTCAGAGACACACACACACACACACACACACACACACACACACACACATACATACATACACTTGCATTGGGCATTGCATATATGTTTGTACCGAGTATACATAACTATTTAGAAAATTACTTTCATTCGTGCTTCGTTTTGCTCGTTATTCTGAATGCTCTCTGGCAACTGGTTGGTTGGTTGGTTGTTTGGTTGGCTTGCTCCTGCCGATGCTCTGCCCGTTCAACAGTTCTTTCCCTCCCACTGCCCATCTGCTCTCCTCTCTGCTGCTCTCCTCTGCTCCGTTGTGTCCGAAGTTCTTGCCTCTTGCTGCGTCTGTTGCGTAGTTTTTGTGGCATTACAAAAGCATTTTCATTTGTATTTAGTTGCCCCTCTTGCTCCCCCATGTTTCTTCTCGTGCCACTGCCTGTTCGGCTGGCCCATTATCAACATTCTCTTGCACATCTCCTTTTTCGTTGTCGTACTAGTTGTTGTTGTTGTTGTTGTTCTTGCGTTTGTAAATTACAAAAATGAAATTAAGTTCACACTTTGTCATGTGGGGACATTTACGGTTTTTAATTGTTTTGCGTGGAGAGGAGCAGGCAGCACTTGCTGGGAAATGAAGGAGGGGGGGGGAGTAAGAAGCGAGACAAACGGGTAGTTGTGACTTCACTGGAGTATACAACTCTAGGAATGTTGCGCACTTTTGGAGCTAAACAAACCCAATTGCCATTGCTCTTTCTTCAATTCTCTCAGTCCTCTACTCTGGCCCTTCTCCGTGTTGTGCTTTTCAACTTGGAAAATGAGTAATGAATGCTTTCATGTCTTCATCTTCATCATCACCGTCATCGTCATCATCACCGTCTTCGTCTTCGTCATCGTCATCGTCATCATCAACAGCAGCATCAGCATCGTCATCATAATCATCAGCAACATCAACGTTGAGTTTGTTATAAATTTCACTTGTGTACATTTATAATTTCGTTAAATATTTGTTGTGCCTGTAGAAATGTGTGTGTCAAGGGGCAGAGAGCAAGGGCAGCGATGGGGAATTTGTGGAGGAAAGGGAGAAATGGGGGAATATGTGGTCGTTTTGCTTTTCTAATTAAAAAGTATTCTGTGCGCATTTCATTGCACTGACTAAGTGAAGGACCTCGACAAGGACCTCTTCACTGGTACTTCGAATCGCTTGTCGGCTTTTAAATATGCAACAAGAGTGAGGGAGACAGTGGGGGAGAGTGGGAGAGAGAAAGAGAGAGAGAGAGAGAGAGAGAATGAGAGCGCTATAGCAAAAGTGAGAGAGAGAGAGAGATTGAATGCCTTAATTGTTGCTGTGGTTAATTAACTACTTTAATTGCTAGCTGATGGCAACTCAGGCCTTTAAGTGCAGAGGCTACCACTCAAGTTTAAACATATAATACTCGTAAGTACTCCTAAGTTTTAACATTGCCTTCCAAATCAGCTGCTTCTGCCCTTTTGCCACAATTTGCAACGGATTTAAAACTTTTCCCCAAACAAACCATTGCACAGTGGGCCAATTTGCCGCAGGAAGCGTCCAACTTTAATTGTTTAAAAAACTCAAAGTACTTAAGATAATGAGACTTGCAATATTATATTTCTATAGTCTAAACAATTAATCAATCAATTTCATCGATATTCTCAGAAAATATAGTTAATGTTATAGCTTGATAGAAACTGATTCAATTTGAAGTGTAGCAAAACAATTCAAATAGTTCGACAATCGATAGCAGGAAGAATAAAACTTAAATGTTTAGATAATTTATATATTTCTACACTTTTGTGTGTATTCACTCCACTGTACCGCGCTGGCATTAGAACTCACCTGGCAGACTGCGACTGCGGCCATTTGAAATCATTTGCCACAAGTTGCATGCAAATCATCTGATTACTGTCCTCACTCAGAATTAGACCTGAACTCGGCGCCCAAGCTGGAGCTGGAGATAGAGCTGGAGCTGGAGCTGGAGCTGGAGCTGGAGCTAAGGTTGGCATTGGAGTTGGGAGATGGAACTGTCGCATTTTTGTGTTATATTTATAATTTATGGCATTCCTTGGCTGAGTTTTCTTTGTTTGAGGGTGGAAAATGTGACAACGATGCTTAAATAAATGGATTACATTTATTTAATGTGCTTTACGAGCCTGTATACCGTTATTTCGTTAAGAGATTTAGCCATAACTTTGATCTTCTCTCCTAATAGTCCCCCCAAAGCGGAGGACCCGAAAGAGTTTTCCTACAACAATAATATGATCCTTTGCCAAAATTATGGGAGAACATAGACGCAGCGACTTTGCTGGCATTTGCTCAGCTTATTGCGGCTAATTTTTATATCTTTAGAACTTTCTTCTTTTTGTTTTTGTGTTACTTTAATATTGTTGGTTGTTGTTTTTTTTTTTGTTCAGTTGTGTTGAGCTACTTTTGGTTGCCACTGTCTGGCGGCTCATCAAGTTGTAATCGCATTTTCGAAAGAAGAAACCAATTTTGCTGCAGATTTACATTCGGCCAAGCTCATTGCCGTCGCGGATAGAGACAGACTGAGGGAGAGAGCGAAAGAGCGAGAGAGAGAGAGATAGAGAGAGATACAGCGAGACAGAGCAAGGAGCAGAGCGAAAGAGAGGAAGGTCTGTGTATGTTAGTTGTCTGGCCGCTTATCTGACGCCTCTGACATAATATATTGCACAGTTTTTGTTTGACTTTTGCCGCAAATGCCGAAGTCGAAGTCGAAGTCGAAGTCAACGTCGACGTCGACGCCGACGACTGGAAATGAGGTTTGCCTGCCCAAACAGCAATTACTTTGCCTCTTTTTTCTTCTATTTCTACTTCTACTGCCGTTTCTTCATCTTCTCTTCCTGTCATACATTTCTTTGTTTTTGTTTTTCTTGTTTTTTTTTTTTTTTTCTTTTCTACCTACGAAGCCGATGATTATGTTTGGCTTTTTGGTTTTCCTTTCAATTTTTGCGTTGCGTTGCCAAAAATGCCAAATGGAAATTGGGCAACTCGAATGGACTCTCGCATCGGATGAGAATTTAATTTGAAACTTTTGCTGTTTTGCCAAAAGGATTTTTGCTTATTTGCTATCGCCATGATTAGTTGCAGTCTGCACAGAGATTGCAGCAGACGCCTCTGCACAGCCTCACATCACACACATGCTCAGCATCAAATGGAATAAAATTAGTAAACTAACATACAAACATCAAAAATTAAGCAGAAATTTTAGAAACTGGAAAATAAAACAAAAATATAATAAAATAAAATTACAGTCAACAATTTCCTGAATGTCAAATGAAACGGAAATTGATAAGGACACATCAATTTACTGCCAACAGCGTCTTTAAACGCTCCTGTTGCTGCTGTTCCTAACGTTGTTGTTGTTGTTGTTATTCTTGTTGTTGTTGTTGTTGTTGCTGTTATTTTTGCTGCTGCCTCGGGTGAGTCTTGGTTCCGGGCATTTGTACGACCGATGGCGATTTCCCGTTAAGTGTGCCACTAACAAATTTAATTGTACAAGGCCCCCCTGCCCCCTCTCTATCCACGTACTTCGTTACGTTTGACCAGCGACAAGCGCAACTGTTGCCCATGTGGCATAAGGCACTAGACTTGCGACACAATGGGGCGGCCTCACAGTCTAGTTGGCCCTTGAGAGATGCTCAATATAATTAAATACCATATTAATTTAAATTTAATTCAATTTAATAACAAATTAATTAAATATTATAAGAAAGAAAAATATAAAACAATTGTTAATCTTTGTTAAAACTTTGATTTTAATATTAAAGTCAGCAAACAATTTAAGCTTGTAAAATATATAAATATACAAGCGAATCAGTCGAGCGCGCACGACAGTATAATACCCTGTACAGTGTGCTAAATTAAGTATATTGATTATAATAGGAGTAAGTACCTAGCAGGTGTTACTCTTTTGAAGCACTTATGTATATGGCATATGAATGCATGGTCTTAGCAACAAGCTTTTGCGTATAGTACATACTCGATCAAAAGCAGAGTGCTACGTCACTTCATTTACAAATGCATGTATCGCAGTAATTCGCTGTCTCGCTCGCACACATGTTCTGTCCGCTAAGTGCAACGATTCAATAAAAAAATTTATATTCATCCTTTTCAGATTATCTATCTTATTTACAAACCGAACTTGATGGAACTTTTAGCATTGCTTCTAAAGTGAAAGTGAAAGTGTCTACGTTGAGAAATGTGGCACTAATTAGAAATTAGAGAAAGGTATCGAATATCGAATATGTACTCGATCTGGAAAGGGGAATACAGGAACCTTGATGCCAAACTTTGTGCCTCTAGCTCATTGAGTTGCTGAGATGGCTCAATCTGCTCGGCTGTTGAGATAGCCATTCTAGGGTTCACCATGCTGCTTCCTTCTGCCTGTTACACAATTTTGGCACATGGTTAATATAGGTATAATAAACAACGCATATTTTAAATTTTATTTAATTATTTAAATTTTATAACTATTTATTCAATTTTTATTTACCCCATTTTGTATATATTTATTTAATAAAATATTCAATTTATTTATAGATTTTTGCATTATTCAATAATAATAATAATAACATAATAATTATGCCACAATTCTGATAAACATTTATGTAATTTATATACTACAATTAGTCAGCTCGGCTTTAAAATGTGTAAAGTAAATGAACAAAAAAAGTTTCATTGAATCGGTGGCACTTCGATAACCATGTGGTGGCTGCACTTTTAAGCCAATCTGAGCTTCAACAGTTGCCCGCACGGCTGACAGGCATTGCTGACAAGGCTCAGAACATGGCCTACAACAGCTGTTGCTACATGACTCGACACGGCTCAGCATAACTAAGCATCCGTTTCCTGCAACAGCCTTTGCTACCCCACCTCACCCTCCCCACAATGTTGGGCAGCTCATTGGTTGCCCTCTTTTAGTGTGCGTAAACATTTGATTTTAGAACATTTTAACAGTGTTGTTAGCAAACTGAAAGGGGCATTGTATGGGTGAGGAGGGAGAGGGGTGCAGGCGGAGGCTGGAGGGGTGGGAGCAACTTGTGTTTGCCTGTTGCTGGGGAACAACGAGTCCCCTCATAAAAATGAAATGCCCAAGTCGAGTCAAGCTGTATAAACCGCTTATTGTGCCACAGCAGTCGACAGCACCCCATCACCACCACCACCACCACCCGGAGCACCAGCCGCACCCGCACCGGCATCGTCAACAAATGCCACGTCAGACGTCTTGCAATGATTAATTTATTGAAATTTGCGCTTATTGCGATTACAAAATTTATGTATGCGTTTTATTTGGACAAGCGATGCCGATAATTTGTCAAAAAGTCGTAAATTATAATATTACAAATCCCCCACGAACAACATAAGCAATAACAACAACAACAACAAAAACAACAGCTTCACCTATATATATATATATATATATAGACTGTGTGTACTTGTACTTGCAACATGCCTCCTCGATCGTTCATCACTTCGCAGCACAAATTGTAGTTTGTAAGCCGTTCAGAGGATTCAATTTGTCTGCGGTTTATTCGGTTTATAAAGTGTTTGTCAGACACAAGGGGAAACAGAGACAGAAACAGACAGAGAGAGAGAGAGAGAGTGAGGGAGGAGAGCGGGTAGATGCAGGAGAAGTGAAGTCCACCTAACCAGCTGCAATTATAAAAGAGTAGAAGAAGCAGAAATGACAAACAAATTGCTATTGTTCAGTCTGGCATTCAAGTTGGGCTTTTGCGGTCTTGGCCAACAACAATTTGGTAAGTGATGAGGGGGTGAGGGGAGGGGGGTGAGAGAAAAAAAGACGCTTCATGTCGAATATCGCATATCGCATGTTGAATGTTGATTGTTGATGTTAACGTGGTCGGAAACGAAAGGCCAACACCAACAGCAGCCCCACACACACACACACACACACACACACACACACATACATACACATACGCACTTACACAGTTATACAAAAATATATAGGATTTTTGGCTGTCGAGTCCTTTCAACTGACTATGTCAAATGGATGGATAAACACGTTTGCCATTTGGAGTCGACGCCTTCAATTATTAATTATTATCGTTGCCACAAAGCCAAATGTAAAAGCTTCAATTAAAACATACGCACACACACACACAGATATGTATACATTTTACCTGTGCAATCAGTTTTAACTTTATTGAATTGAATGGATCGTTGGCCCTATCCCTAGCCAAGCAACGAAAGCCGAACTCAGACCAAGGCAGAGATTTCCAGCATCATCTCTTGACGTCTCGTTCGATTCGTTTCGCTTTTTTCTCTGTTGTTTTTTTATTTTCTGATGTTTTTTTAATGATTTATACAAGGCTTAATTTATACTCACAAATGGATTTCGCTTCGCAATGCGCTGCATTCAATATTATCAATTACGACACGCCACCAATAACTCAGACTGCCATTGCCAGTTGCAAGTTGCCAGTTGCAAGTTGTGCGTTGCCTCGTTGTATTGTTGTATTGATGCCCAGTTGCTGTAAATAAAAAAAAAAAAAAAAAAACAATAAATTTAATTATAGCGAAATAAGCAACATTTATATTCGCTGCCACTTCGACTTGGGCATTGTTTCACTTGATTGTTTGCCGGGTCAGTCGACGTGGTGGCTTCTTGGGCATGCAAATTGTTTACCCTTTTTGCAACTGCGGTTCGTATATTTATTGATTTACAGCTACACAGTTCAGCTCTATGAGCATGCCCTGGCCCAAGATATCTCAATATGAAGTTGCTGCTATTGTTAGATCAGTTACAGTTTCGGCTGCAGAACAGCTCAATGGGCCGCCCTCAATTGGCCATCATAAACTTTGCAATTTAGCAACTAAACGCACTTCATTTTTCACTCGACGCGAGCTGGCAAATCAAACAACATGAGAATCAACTAATTTGCACACTTTAGCTGCCAACTGAATTCAAAGTCCTGTCCAATGGAAGTTGCCCAACGAAAAACAGAATAAAATATTGAGCAAAAGAGAAAATAAAAAAAACACGAAACGCCTGTCAATAAAATAAATGAGGCGCCATTAAGCAGCATCGCACAATGATGAATACTAGAGAGTAGAGCAGGCTTCTAGGAGCAATGGCAAATCTGGCAGACACAGACGGCGATAGACTGTGAATTTATCGACACTTTAACAGCTATTTATATGATATAGTTGCTTGACTTGTTCGATAGAGCTGAATATAGAAAGATGTATGAACTAAGGATACAAAAAAGCTTAGACGCAAAAGTCGCAAAGATATGATATTTCGAAATGCAAGATACGAAGATGCAGTATATTAAAGTAATAAAGATTGTAGATTAAAGATATAAGATGCATTGTATACAAGAAACAATACACAAAAGACAACATACAACACACAAAGCTATACACACATATAAAGATACAAATGCAGCAATAGATACAATTGGAGATATAGAGACATCTGTCTTTGACGTATTTCTACTTTATACACTCTCTCTCTCTCTCTCTCTCCCTCTCTTTCGCTCTCTCTCTCTCTCGCTCTCTCTATCTCCCTCGAATTAAGTCTGCATCGGATAGAACTCATATTCACAATCATTCGCGTGCACTCATAAAACCACGCCTAGTAGCCAATATGTGAGATCAAAGCTTGTGCATAGAACTTGCTATTCAAACAGGTAGACATCTAATCGAGAGTGTGCGTGCAAAAGAAGATGCACGGGAGAATAAGGCAAAATGTTGCATTTTGTGCAGACTGCTTTATGCCACATGCCACAGGCCACTTGCCACTTTTGGCCGCTTAACTGCTCGCGTTTGTTACACTTTTTGAAAAGCAAGTGCTTGCAATTGCATGACGTCCATTATATCAAAGGGTTAATTGCATACAAGCGCGTGCCTATGCATGTGTGTGTGTGTGTGTGTGTGTGCGAAAATATCTGTGTGCTTCTATGTGTGGCAGGTTTGGCTTGCTGGCTCGCTGGTTACCGTAAGTGGCACACAATTATGCAACTCTTTCAAGTAGATTTTTCTTGCGTTGTACACGCGCCGTCAAAGTATTTCCCACATGCAATGTTCGTGTGTCTATCACTGTATGAGTGTACGTGTGTACACACACACATCCATATTTGTATCTGTGTGCAAGTGTGTGTTTTGGGATACGAAAAGAAAACGGAACTCATGGCAACGCAGCTGTTGGCAGTTGCCTTCGTTTGCATGGCAAACATTTCAGTGAATTCTTTTGATTTCCCTCTGATGATATGTAGGATCTACCCTCGCTTCCCTCTACCCTATTTCCATCCATTCGTTGCCTTTCTTGTATATACACACGCCAACACACTCACACACACCGGATGTGACTGTCGCGTGGCTGTACGTGCCAGCTTTCAATTACATGAAACAATAGCAAAAACAAATCTCAAATCGACAACTGGCAACTGGCAATGGACAACATCAGAGACCAACAGCGACAACAACACAAATAACAAGAACGGCGTTGTGTCTATATAAATGTGTGTAATTAGTTGTGGGTGTCGGTGTGTAATCATTTCGATTGAATTCATTTAATTACCCTATCAAATGGCTCAGCACAGTCGCCATTTGCTTTTGGCCTAACTCTCAGGTAATTTGCAAGATAAGCACCGGCTAACCCCCAAGCTCCCTTCACCCACCCACCCACCCTGATGAATCAACAAACTAACGGCAAATAGTATATAGTATGTGTGATTTTTGAGTTGAGGTATTACTATGCTAATGTCTATGTACTTAGATATAGATATGTGTAGATATATTTATATTTATATTTATATTTATATTTATATTTATATTTATATTTATATTTATATTTATATTTGCATTCATATTCACAATGCAATTATAGTTTTTGAAGTTTGCACATGGCGTATACTTAATTTGAAATGTAATGAAGTAACAGCAAATCAATTTTCCGCTTCGCGTACTCCAACACGTGTCAAATGTCAATTGATGTTAATATTTAATTAAAGAGAAGACAAAAATAAAAACACAAACTGGAATGTGTTGGTTCAATTACATGTCGACCGTGTGAGTAGCTCATTAATTAATGACCGCAAAAGGGATTGACAATTGACATTCGCATTATCGCATTGCTTTTTCCATTATTGTGGCTCTAATAAATGTGGCTTGGATGCTAAAAAGTTATGCAAGGGGAAAGTAAATTATGTAATTGCCAGCACTTTGAGACTATTTGTTTTGTTTGCGAACGGAGGAAACAATTCATATGATAGAGTCTGGAAATGGAAGCTGAGACTGAGACTGAGGCTGAGGGTGAGACGGAGACGGAGACGGGTTAATGCATAAACTCGTCTCAGTTTATTCATCGCTTAAGGGCTCTGTCTCAGTTGCGACCTAAAGATTTTATTTGTCTGCTCGTCATTTGTTTACTTATTTGCATTTGCTTTATTGTTAGCTGTCGGCTTATTTATTCTGTGGCATAGCAAAAATGACAACAAGCAAAAAAAAAATGGTGGAGAAGTAGGCGGAGGAAGTGAAAGTGTTTTTCTTTTGCTAGAAGGACAACAAATCGGCGACACTCCAGAAAGTATGCTTTGATTAAGTGCGTGTCCTTGTTTATATTTCCAGTCGCCGCTTGCCAACATCAGGATTGACTCATTGCCCATTTTGATGAAATGTCGCTAACTAAAATGTTTGCCTACATTTACCCTCATCCCTCTGCCACAATCTGCCGCCCCTTTTCCAACCAGTTGCCAACTCGAAACCCCAACCTCAACCCATATTACAGGCAGTGCCAATGCCAGTCCTGTTGGCTGTCGTGTTGTTTGCACTCGTCGCTTTGTTTGCCTTTTCCGCTTTGTCAACACTGTCAGAAAAAAAGGGTTGTAAAAACGTAATGGCGAGTTAAATAAAACAGCGAACGTGCTGAGGGAATGGCATAAGACATACGAAAAATATACGCGAGGCCAACAGAAATGTATAAAAATATATTCAAAAGTGTCATAAATGTAATACAACTTTTCCTTTATGGCAGTGTGTCTGTCTGCCGTGTGTGTGTGTGTGTGTGTGTGTGTGTGTGTGTGTGTGTGTGTGTGTGTGTGTGTGCTTTCGTGTGTGTGTGTTTGTGTTGGCGCGTTGCTCAAGTGGCGCTCTAGAAAGTTGTGTCGTTGTTGGGCGGGCCAATAAAAATAAAAATAGAGTTCAAGCAAAATAAAAGAAGCACCCAACTAAAAAGGCACAAAGATGCAGGCCAAAACTTTTGCACATACAAAGTAAGAGCGAGAGAGTAAGAGCGATAGAGGGAGTGCGAGAATGCGTTTTAATATTTTGTTTCGGGGCAATTTACCGTAACGTATGTAAGTTCAGGTGAGCACAGCCGGAGTCAAAGTGGACGAAGTCGGATAAAATGGTTTTTATACTCTAGCCAACAGTATGTTGGAGCACCAAAAGTGCGACGCAGACATGGTGGATGTGGGGCAGGGGGGGTTGGTGTAACACTATCAGTAAATGCATAAGCCGTAGAGTTGGCTGACCCACTAAGATTACCCTATATGCCATACAGGAAGTGTTTAAATTGAGTTTCAGCTGCCGCCGGCAAAACAAACGTGAATTCACAAAATAATTGTATGCATTTGTATGCAGATCAAATAGATCTGAATATTGTGATTCCAGATGGTTTTGACTTGTTCCGGCATTAACTTTCAACTGCCATAGTAAATGCAAGTGCAAATAGATGAAGTGTACTGAGAATAATTCAAATTATTCTAACTCTTATTTATAAAATGTCATGCTTTAAATAAAAGTTCAAGTAAAATACATTTTTTTCGGACAGTTAAGTATTATTTATAAAAGAATAAGAATAATCTACCGATAAGAGAAGATGGATGTATATTAAGTGTATCAGTATATGAAACTACATGGCAGAGCAACTTTAAGTAACATATGAGCCCATCAATGTACTCCACTTTAATACTTTCCATACGAAGTTTGTAAATTCAATTAAAGTCTCTCATAGAGTATCTTTCAGCTGCTTATTGACCTAACAATTGCTTTAACTCTGTGTGTATTCAACACTTATTCAAGATAGGGCACAATGAACGGCACTAAAGATTATTTTGCAATATTATTTCGATTTTATTATATTTTATTCGATAATTTTGAGCCATAAAATTGGAGTTGCAGCTGCCACAAGCCTTGAGCTTGCCCAAACTATATGAAAACATATTTATAGCTGCCTTTTTATGCCTCCCTGATATCCGCTATGTCAGTGTATGTAGTGTGTGTGTGCTTGTGGGGAGTGGTGGGGTGGGGAGGGGTGGTAAGGGTATGTCTGTTTGTGTGTGGTGTGTGTGCGGTGTGTTTGGTAAGTGCTAAAGAGCACTTACTAAAAGGCTGAAAGCAGTGCAGCTGCAAAAACCAAAATTGCATACCCACACACATACATTCACACACACACACACACACACACACACACACACACACACACACACACACACCCGTATAAACAGTGAGCTGGCAAACATTTTGGCAAGTTGTTACAAAACTTAAAAATAAATTTAAAAACACGTTGCACACCAAACAAAAACAATTTTGATGTGTTTTTCCCTGTTGCAGTTGTTGTTGTTGTTGTTGTTGCTGTTGTTATTGTTGTTGTTATTATTGCTGGTCGCTTTATTTGTATGCAGTTTGTTGCGGATGTGTGTTGTTGCTGTTGTTTATTCTATGTTGTTGCTTTATCGAATTGAAGCATAAGACTTGCGGGACCCAAACGAGGCAGCTGTGGATGCAGATAGACACATAGGCGTAGTAGGAGTGAAAGGAGCTGGCAGAGGGGTAGAGGGAAGGATACTGGCTGAGTGGGCATGCATATTGCCAATGCTGTTGTGACGCTGACGTCGACACAGCCAGAAATAAAAAGGCAAGGGAAAATTGAAGAGCACAAGAAAAGAAAAAAGAAAAGAGAAAAGAAAATGAAAAACGGAAACCGGAAAACGCCGCTACTACAACTTCCTTCCCGATGGCTTCTCGACTGGCTGCAGGCCACACAATCACAATCGCAATCACATTCACATATTCACATACTCGTAGTTATTCACATGCACTCATACCTGTGAGCACCACGTCTGTCGTTGTGGCTCAAAGGATTCGTCGCATCGAAGTTGCGCCAGGAGTTGAGGCACAGCAAAAAAAAAGCGCAGTTAAAATAAATTAAAACAAGTTCAAAAACAAATTCAAAAAAAAAAAAAAAAAAGAAAAAAAAAATCAAAAGAAATGAGCAAAAAGGAAAAGGAGCAAGAGGAGCAAGAGGATCTGCCGCGAAACGTATGCAAGACGTTTGCGCCCAAAGTTGTTATCCTCCGGCTGTGCTGATGCCCTGGAACTGGAGAGAAGCAGAGAGACAGAGACACAGAGAGATAGAGAGAGAGAGAGAGAGAGTGCGAGATATTGGGCAGAGACACGGGCAGGAAAAGATTGGAAAGGAGGGAGTGCGTCCGCTTCTTCACGCTCAAGCTGTGGAAGATTGCTTAAAGTTTTATTGGTTGTTGTTTGCAAAGCAAAAACTTTACTTTTGCGCGCTTTTCTAACGGTACACAAGACTGCCAACAAGCGAATGGCGAATGTGTGGCAAAGTTGCCTTTGGTTCCTGTTGCCCTGCAGCTCCTTCTCTCTCTCTCTCTCTCTCTCTCTCTCTCTCTCTCTCTCTCTCTCTCTCTATCGCAGTCAGCACTTGCCAGTGCCCCACCTCTGTCGTTGTCATCACCTCCTACGGGTCCAACGCTTTGCCAGCTTGATTCCTTTTGCTTTCATTTCATTACTTCTTCGCTTTGCTTTGCTTTTCTTTTTTTCCATTTTCTGTAATTTTGTTGTGTTTTGTTTTGTGTTGCTTTCTTTATTTTTACTTGTTTTTTTCTTTGCAAGTGAACAATTTTGTGTTGTTGAAACTGAAACTGAAACTGCCGTTAGTCAGTCAGCGAAAGAGAAAGACAGACAGACAGAGAGAGAGAGAGATAGATAGAGAGTGAGAAAGAGTGTTGTAGTTGCCACTTTTGAGGCAGAGATACAGCTGCCACAACGGAAGTCGTCGAAGACCCAGAAATGGCGTTGTTCAACTCGCAACTTCAACTTGCAACTTGCAACTTCAACTTGAAGCTGATGCTGATGCTGAAGTTTTAGATGCCCGAGCTGAGGTCATCATCAACATTTAGGTTCACCTCGTCTCGTCGTTGACTGCGTGTAATTTTCATAAACAAAATAGTTAAACATCTCTGTAAGTTGTCTAATAGTCCGGCTCCCCTCTCATACCACCCAACTCCCACTTCCCATTACCCTCCACCACCCCACAGCCCCCCTTGCACACTGCTTCACCATCATCGCTTCGTTCGCCTTTCTCTGGTCACTTCAAGTGCAAAAGTACATTGAAACTTTACTCCGGCCAACAACAAATGGCCTCCGGCAAATGGCCTTGATGGGGAATTGCTGTTGACTAGTCATAGATTTAAGCATCTCTTGTTTGCGGATGAGTCTGTACTAAAGTTGCCACATTTTGCGGCACAACACATACAGCCAAGTCATTTATGTGTACTATTCGAATTGACTTACTCCATTATCTTTTCCAATGCATTAACATTGTCATAAGCAGCAGCTCTACCTCGCTCTTTGGTCCAATGACACTAGCTGAAAGTGGCTTGCAAATTTGGTTTAAGCTTGCGCTTAATCTAATCGAGCAGGTAATGCACTGGAATTAAGCTTTCAGTTTGTGTGTATGATTGGGAATATTAAATATATTCAAATATCATTTTCTTTGAAATGAGTTAAGCTTTTGCTATGCACCTAAAAGCTTTCAGGTGCTTTTACAGCTGCGAAACTATGACTACATTCATTTCAAACTGCGTCGTATTCATGTATATATTCGAATCCATTGTCATTCATTTGTCATTCATTACAATAGTCTCAGCTGTCAGCTATCAGCTTGTGCTTTAAGCTTTAAGTTCACTTCAAAGCTTCTCTTAAGACAGCTGCAGTATTTGATTCAAGTCATTCATTATTTAACCATAAATTATGAATAAAGTGAATAGTACTATGACTATGAGTATTTAACGTTTGTATTCCTTTTTTTTTCAAGCAAATCTTATTGCAACTTAAGCTGTTTGCTATTGTGATTCATGTGCACAAGTTATGGTTATATTCAATTGAAGTCATTTGATTCATTTTGACACACACACACACGCACACTCACTCAACGATTCACAACAGCTCACAGAGACATGGAAGCACAACAGTTTATTATCCTTTTCATTAGTGGAACACAAAGCGACACAGTGCGCATAGAGGCGGCTAGCCACGCCCACTTTCCACACATTTCGCTCTAGCGCCCATGCAGTGGTACACACACACACACACACACACACACACACATATACACACACACACACAGAGCTAGAGAGAGGCAGACAACTTTGTGCAAACTTTTTACACACATACACTCATTATGCGTGTGGGTGTGTGGTTGTGTGTGGTTGTGTGTGTGTGTGTGTGTATGTGGAATGTCATTGGCGGAAATTGAAACGCACATGACAATCCATTTCATCAGCAGTTTAGTTGCTTTTAGAAAATTTGTTAGCCAGTGGCCACGAGAAGCCTGCACGGCATGTCCTTCGTTCCTGGCGCCATGCACACACCCTAGCACACACACGCACTGGCATTGTGATGTGTTGTGATGTGAGTGGCAGCCACTAAGCCAAATCAACAAAAATCAACATTTCAACAACAAAGTCCTTGACTGTTAAACTTAACCGGACAGGACACAAGCGAGAGACGGGACACTCCACACTGCCTGCTGCCTGCTGCCTGATGCCAGCTGCCAGCTATGCTGTCTGCATGTGGGCACCCAAAAAGACAACAACCAGGACGTCAACCAAGACGACGACGATGACAACTCTCGACAGGCAGACAGGCAGGCAGGCAGACAGCCAGCCAGACAGACAGACAGACAGATATAGAGACAGCCAGGACATGCCATATCAGAGCATAATAGAAAAACTGTGTCCGCTGGCAACTTGGGGCCATAAGCCCCTTGTACGAATACATTCAAATATGTAGCACATTCATACTCACACACCACACACACACACACACACACACACACACTCGCACATAGAAAACGAGTATAATCAATGTCAGTCAATATTTTGCATTGCTCTTCAAAAAAAAAAAAAAAAAAGGGTGCAAGAAACCAAAGCAAGGCAAAGCAGAGCGAAACCCCGAATGATATTGTATATGTGTGAGAGAGAAAAAGAAAAAAGAGAGAAAGGAATATAGAAAAGTAGAAAATCAACAAGGAAATCAAAATGAAAATGAAAATGAAAATGGCGTGCATAGAGCAGGCAACAATAACAAAGCAAATTACATATGCACACAAATACTTAGGCAACTTTTTGTCTTTCTCTCGCACAGTCTCTGTCTTCTGTGCTTCTGGTCGTTATATCGAATGACAACAATAACAGCAACAACAACAACAACAACAACAACAACAACAACAACAACAACAACAACAACAACAACGACAATAACAGCAACACATTTTCTGATTAGTTTCAGCGTTGAAGCAAGCGACATTAGACCCATTCGCAGACTGAATCCCCATTCGAAATATCATTGCCAGTTCGCAGTTCCCCGTTCTGAGTTTTTATTATTATTATTTTTTTTTTTTTATATTCATATGCCAACAAAAGCAGAAAACGCTGACGACCCACAACAAACACAACAACAATAGAACAACAGAGAGAAAATTGACAACCAAGCAAAGCCAAAGGTCGAAAATATTTACAAGAGATGACAGCTGACAGAGAGATGAGCATATTTAAGGACCTGTCCATAGGTATACGAGCATATGACAGCAATATGATCCACACACACACACACACACACACGCACACACACACACACACGCACACATAAATATGCAGCCTAGGGCAACAACCTAAGCCTGCTGCTTTATTCAGACATATTCACATAGATGATTCATGTGGAATAAGCATTCTATTGGTTATTTAATACTTTTTAATTGAAAATTCACTGTCATCGCCCAGGTAAATTGAAAACCAAGATGAACAGCAATCATTACAGCACAGAGACAGCATGTGAGATAGAGACAGAGATAGAGATAGCAAAGAAAATTCAGCGAAATGAAATAACAAACAAAAATAATCATTAAATCGAAAAATAATACATTGGAATTTCATTTTGATTTCGATTTTGATTTTAATTTCGTTTTTGATGCACTGTTACTTAGGTGAACATGAAATTAAATCAAATATTGAAAGCAACTGGAAATTATTGAACGATTGATGCAAATTTTGAGCATTCATTTAGTACAACTGAGAGAACAATACGCAATACACAGACAGACATAAAAGCCGATGAGCTGAAGTTGCGTTTAAATCCCTCAACAGTAACAAAGATTGCACTGAGAAAGTGACAATGGAGGGGGCGAGCAGAGTGTGGAGTGCGGGAGGAGTGGGGGGAGTGGGGGGAGGGTTTAATGGAGAGGAAAGTATGCTCTATTAAACACATAGTACACATACATCTCACAGATTGCATTGATAAGCTTCTGCTTGGAGCCTTAAATAATTTTCATTTAATGAAGCCATCGACTTTGAACTAACTGTGAACTGTTTATAAGCCAGATCAGAATTATTCTTGCCTCATTTGAGTGCAATTATGTGACAGTTTGACAGTTGAATATTATTGATTTTGAAGTAAAAATACAATGAAATCCAAGGTCTCTTCAAATGTCTTACAATTCAAGTAAAAGTAATGCGAAGAATGCATTTTCAGCTTGAGATTTTATCAATTTCAAATGAGAAGCTTAACTGTTTAACCCAGCCAAGTTAACAGTATTGAATTTAAGCTAATGAAATTCTTGTTGCATTATTTAATAATTATATTATATTATATTTAGGAGAGCAGTACGCTACGTTGGCAGCGTGTATCTGTCATTTGTAGGGTATCTTAACTCTAGAGTTTGTGCAAACAGCTACCAATAATTTCATAACTTTAAAGATATTCCAAACAACATAATGATGAGACCAACATTCAATATTGGTATAAAGTTTTCCTTTGGCAACTTTAAATTTTAATAAAAGTTTTGATTGGGAAAACACAAAGTGTATATTATAATTTGAGCTGCTTCGTTTGAAGGCTGTGCCGAAAATATATTTGAAAGTATAAATAAATTAATGAAATTTAATTACAACATTATTATCATAAAGTTATGCACGTTTTTAATTTTCAGTTTAATCAATGAATATATATTATATATATTAATTGCCTGACAGTCCGACTACAATACATCTCTCTCATTCAGCTGCAAATGCTTCAAAAACTGCACTTTGTGGCATTCATTGATGGCATCGAGATTCAGCTGGAGCCGCCTCTGATTGCAGCAACAAAGGTGCATGGAAATTGGCAACTGGCAACTGGCAAACGGCATTGCAGTTTCGCGATCGATTGAGGCAGGCAAAAAGCTGATTTATAAATCATATACAAAACTAACCACATGCATATAAACATACCAATGAACAAAAACACAAACATAAACATCATACACACCTACGATGCATACACCGTTCAATTTGTCAAAGGCTGTTGACTTGACCGGACACTCCGAATGTGGGGTATATCGGGCTGTGGCAGGGGAACAAGGGGAACTCACAGGATTCTGACCAAAAGGGAACACGCGCGAATGAATTTCTGCTGGCGTATGAAATTTTTACGCAAACACACACACGTACGTTGGTGTGTAGGTGTGTGTGTGTGTGTGTGTGAGTGTTTGCGTGTGTGTGAGTGTGCCGACGTCAGCATTTGATGAATAACAAGAACAACAATAAAATCAGAGGAGGAGATGTCCAAAGAGAGCAAGAGGCTAGTTGGACGAAGGCAACAGCCAGCAGCTTTTTGAGAGTTGAAAGGATAAAACTGGACCAAAAGAGCAACAGAGAGAGAGAGAGAGAGAGAGAGAGAGAGAGAGAGAGAGAGAGAGAGAGAGAGAAAGAGAGAAAGAGAAAGAGAGAGCGACAGAGAGGCAATGCTACCTAATTGTTATGATGCGAATGTCGGCGCTGCGTAGAAAAAGACAAGTAAAATTCTAGACGCGTTTCGGCCAACGAACGTGGCCAAAAGGCGAAATGAAGCCAAAAAGGTTTTGAATAAAACGAAGCAAATTATAACGGAAATTAGGCGCAAAATGAGCAAAGGCAACGACCGGCGAGCAACAACAAGAACTTGAATAAGTTCTTCAACTCAAAATGAAGGCAATAACTAAACACCAACAACATCTACAACAACTACAACAATAACACTAACTGGAACACGTGGCGTAGCTGGCGAATGGCAAATGGCGGCGCTAAAACTTGGGACAAATTAAAATGGCGGCTTCAACGGGCCAAGACCAAACCGCAAGTGTCTGGTCGGGCGGCTAAAATGGCATGGAGTTGCGGCAGGGGTAGCGAGGGGTGCACTAAAAGTTTTTATCAGCAGCAAAAGCTGCGGCGCATAGAAGCGAAATCAAGAAAGTTGCGGCAAGGTGAAAACGACAACGTGGGTTGCCAACTAATTCAAAAGCGTGTTAAAGACGAGCTCATTAATATGCCACATTGTGCCGCAGAGTGAAAGAGAAAGAGACAGGCAGACAGACAAACATAGACAGAGAGAAAGAAAGAGAGAGAGAGAGAGAGAGAGAGAGAGAGTGAGAGTTAGAGACAGCTCTTGGCTATGACAAAAGGAATAAAAAAAACTTTCGCAAGGCAGGTGCAAAAAAGGTGCCGGCAAACAGTTAATGCGTGCGACAGGCAGAAAAGTAGAAACAGCAAAACTGAAAATTAAAAACAAATTAGAAAGCTTGTCAAATGTCTTCCCAACGCACACCCTCTATTCTTCTCACTCTCTCTCTCTCTCTCCCTCTGTGGCTCTTTCATTTTCCCCCCTCGAGTTATGACCATGACGTTAATAATGAGTGAGCGAATGGCAACCACAAAAACCTCAAACTAAGCAGCAAAAAAAAAAAGACTAAGCCAAAAAGAAAAAAACCAACTTTTGCAATTTACACTAATTCTACAGAGTACTCCCACCAAAAGGGGGCAACTTTATGCTAACACAGCACAAAGATAAGCATAGACAGTGAAAAGAAAAACAGTTAGAACGCGCAAGGGAAAAGCGTTTAAAATCATAATGCGCCTCAAAGTAGGCGAAAAGTAAACAGACTTCAGCTTCTCGAATGGCCTCGGCCTTGAAACTTAGCAGTTTAGTGTTGGGCATGATATCATAATAATTTCATGCCAGACCATGTGTAGCGCTATAAAGCTTAAGAACTTAATTCTTTATTAAGTCAGAATGAACCGGGAAAAAGCAGTGTTGTAAAGCGGCTTGAGGGCAATTGAATTCAGCATAATTGAATGGAAAATACCAAAATATTTGTAAATGGTTACGATGTTAATTAAATTAGTAGTGAATTGGCAATCAATCAGTGTTGTAAAGCGACATGCAATTAAACTCTTAATTAATTTAATTCAGCATGTTTAAATGAAAAATGCAAACTGAATGTACTCAGTATTTATTGGCTAAAATGCTGGTTAATTCAGTTTGGTAAAGTGGCGAACAAGTCAGTGTTGTAGAACACAATTAATAGCATCGTTAATTCAATTGAATGTAAAATGAATTCTGAATCAATACATATATTCATACATTCTACTGAATGCTCGATTGCTTGTTAAGTCAGTGATGCGAAGTTGCGATCAAGTCAGTGTTGTAAAACGGCTGTCAAACCAACATTACAGCAATTTAGTTCTGCATTACTTAATGCACAACAATACGGAATTTATATCCATTATTTTTTGTCTGGAATGCTTTGTAAATCAGTGTTGTGGAGCGTTTGAAAAAGTTAGTATTGTAAAACGAAATTACAAGCAATTTTAGATCAATTGAATGAACAACAAAAACTAAATTGATCTATTTATCGGCTATTTTAGTATTGCTGGATCAGTGTTGTGAACGAGCAGTGCTGTAAAACGGCATATAAATTAACTGTAAATCAAATAAACTTGAGCATAATTGAATGAAAGATTTATAAAAAAATCGATATATTATTTATTATTATTATTTTATTGGTTATTTATTTGTTATTATTGTATTTATTAATAGATTAAGCCAGGTTTAGGTTAGTGTTGTTAAGCAGCCCCGAAAGTCAGGCGCACAGGAACTTAGTGCAGCTTGCTAAGCATCACTTGAAGTTCTGTTCTCTTCGTTTTTAGCGTTTCCTTTTAGGCACTCGAAAAAATCACAGTTAAATCCTAATGGAATTAACCAACACTGTCAGACAGCTTGTCGAACTGAAGGACAACTCTTCTAATTTGAAATATGAGAACTACTTTTGGAGAAAACAAAACATGGCCCCAAAATGAGCATTAATCACATCACGCTTTGGCTTCGGGTTAAAATGTTGCTTTTGTTGAAACGAAGGAGAACAACGGAAGTCCTTAGTTCTGTGTGGGGTTGGGTCACATCTATAAATACATATATGTGTGTGTGTGTGTGTGTGTGTGTGTGTGCGCTTGGTCAGCTTTATTACGAATGCCCTTTATATGGCGTGCACTCATAAAGCAAATATGCCAAAAATTTAAACAAAAAAAGTCGAAAATTTCGTTTGTACATAAAAACGAAGCGGGCACACAAGCAAGAACAAAGAGTGAGTGTGGGTGGTGGTGCGGTAGTTAGGGAGGGGGAACTGTGAAATATGAGAGAGGCAATGCAAAAGAAAAATGTTAAAGCAGCTAATAAAATTGCGCTCATTAAAGCAAAGCCAACTGCCTTTTGGCTAAAAAGTAATAAAGGTTAAAAAACCAAAAGGCAAAAACTGGTCTGCAAAGCAGCTCTCTCTCTTTCCCCGTTACCGTTGCTTTGGCCCAGTATCTGTGTCTGTTGCGCCGTCTTGGTTACTTGCTCTCGTTATGAGCCCAGTTTATAGCCAGCGGCGGCCCGAGACAACAGAAAGCGTTGAGCAAAAAGGAAAATCAAAGGCAAGAGAACACCCGCAGCAGCGCCACAAACGTAAAATCAAAAGTTCAAAAGTGCTACAGTGTGTGTGTGTGTGTCTGCGTATGCGTACGTGTGTGTGTGTGTGTGTGTGTGTGTGTGTGCCTTAAGCTCACTGAAGATGAAAATAAAAATGGAAAAAAAGCGACCACTATGAATGTCCTTGTGCCCAGTGTGTGTTGTGCACATGTTGCTATGAATACGAAATGCATTTCGTTGGCAGCGTGGAAGGTGCAAGAGCTGCTTGCCACGGCTGCTGGTGCCACTGGTGCCACTGTTGCTACTGTTGCTGCAGCAATTGGAGGCCTGCAAGTTACACTTGCAGAAAGTCAAGTTGAAAGACAAGGCCGAGGGTCAAATGTTGCTCCGTGAATGGAAACGTGCAAGGACAATGGCCAGCGGCAATGGCCAAAATGGAAGTCAGCACACAAGACTATTCAACCGGAGGCCAGAGACACACACACACACACACACACACATACATAGACTGTAGGCCAAAACCAAGGCAAAGCAAACAACAGAGAACCAAATAGAAGTGAAAAAAATAACAAAAGAGAATAAACATTAATGGTTAGATTGTCTCTTCGTCTTCGTCTCGTTTTCGTCTCTGTGTCTGTTCAGTTCTGTGTGTTGTAGCTTGTTTCCAGTTGCGGAATGTGTGTGTTTGTGGGCGTGGAAACTTTTCACAACTTTTAATAAAGACAAGGACAAAGCGTCGAAAATTTAGGCACTGTGCGGCAAAAGTATGCAAAAACATTGCGTGCTCGAAACAAAAATGAAAGCAGCCGAAAAACAACCGACAGTCGACAACATAAAGCAGCCATAAATACACACATAAAAGCACACACATATTACACTAATACATGGGTGAGCATGTGTGCGTTTGTGTGCGGGTCTGTGTGTCTAAATATGAGCATTTTTGAGTGGAAAGTGTAAGTCAAAACGGGCGGAAGCGACGACTGCCAAAGTCGGGACAAGGCAAGCACCATGAAAGTAACAACATTGTGCCTAATGAGCGCAGTCAAGCATGTGTGTGTGTGTGTGTGCGTGTGTGTGTGTGTGTGTGTAAGTGTGTTGGCTAATTTTGCACGCTCTACCGCTCCAACAAACTGAGAGCCAGAAAGCTGAAGCCATGTCCAAAAAGTCAAGTCGGGCTGCTCATGTCGGCCCCAAAAAGTATGCTACGAAATGTTTGGCATATTTATGCTACACACACACACACACACACACACACAGACACACACAGAGGCACCAGCAGGAGCAAATTATGTGTAATTAAATAAGGCCAAAACACACAAAACAACAGAGCGAACAACGAAATGAAATGAATGCCAAAAATATTGTATATACTCGGTATATTTTTGGGTTGAGAAATTTTACAGTCATAAATAAGTGGAAAACATTTGAGCAACTCAGTAAGTACAGTTGATGGGGGTGTATTCTAATCTCTGTGTATGTGTGTGTGTGTGTGTCTACTTGGTTGTTGTTGTTGGAAGTTGCAACCACAAGAGTCAGCCGGCGTGGCATGCAAGTGTTGGCCGCTAAACTAAACATGGTCAATTCAGAGTTGTAAGCCATGACGATGTCCTAAGCTTTTGCTGTGTGAAGAAGTTGAGCTATGATAATAAGCTTTTCTTGGCACCTTATGACACTTTAACAAACACTTATCATCCAGCATTTAATCATCTTTCAATCATTCAACAGCTATTCCCTTTGAGTTTAGAAAGGTTTGAACATCTGGCTACGTATTACACACTTCTATTTATAAATATTCTACTTTCTATATAAGCCAAGATTCAGCTGAGTATCATTTCAGGCTGCAGCTCGGTACAGTTGGGAAGTAACGCTTATTGTTGTCAGGCTTTAGTGCAAAACTTACTTTCAATAATTTCTTTGTCTTGGAAGGTCTTCAATTTAAGCAAGAGCCATCGATACAACAATTTCACCTATTTGAACTCATTGAACATTGAACTATCAACAATAACTCAATCTACTATTTCCGCACTTAGGTGGAGATCGATGTAAGCTTGGGTTTAGCATCGGTTTAAAGTCTCAATTCATTGTCTGTGTTGTGAAATGAAAATTTGCTTCGTTTACGAGCATAATCAAAGGCTCAGTTGCAATTTTTATTTTATTTTTTGTTTTTGGTTTTTCCAAGAAAATAAAACTGAACAATATCAAAATACTTGAGTTTGTTCTTCTGCTTTGGCTCTCAAACGATGATTAAAGAGCAGTTTTATAGCACTCAAGGCACATTGAACTTGAAAAGATACATGAAGTCTCATTTTTCACTCTCTTTCTTTCTCTCTCTCTCTCTCTCTCTCTCTCTCTCTCTCTCGCTCTCTTTCTCTCTTTGTGTGGGTTTTTTTCTCATCCAAGACTCAAGTGCAAAGGTAAGCTTCAGGCAATAAATAGGATAATATATAGTATGTCTGTTCAGTGCACAGTAGAGAGACATATGGAAAGAGAGAGAGCGAAAGAGAGAGAATGAGAGAGAAAGAGAGAGAAAGAGGAAGAATAAGAGATTTTGGGCAGCAACTACAACAACGCCCACGCACTTTGGATGATGGGCACAAGTGGTCTGGTCCTTCTATATGTTTGTCTGTGTGTGTGTGTGTATCTATGGGTATGTTTGTTAATGTGTGTGTGTGGTGTGTGTGTATGTATGTCGGTTATATTTGTACAAGTTAACGGGAATAACATTTACTTACTGGCATAATAAATAGAGCTTGCCATGAAAGAGGACGCAGGATACACAGACACACACACACATTGACCGACAGACACCCATACGCCATCATACTAACTGACTGTGTGTGCTTGCATGTGTGTGTAAGTGTACTTGTATTGCAGCTGTAAGTTCAACCATTTGTTTATGCTTGTGAGCTACCTACGTTATTTGCTTAGACGACCCAATCAAATTGAAAAGTAAACTAAGTTTGAGTTCAAAAGCTACAAATCGTTGCTCAGCCCACCACAGAGTGTAAGTATGTCCTGTGTGTGTGTGTGTGTGTGTGTGTGTGTGTGTGTGTGTGTGTGTGTGTGTGTGTGTGTGTGCGGTTGTGAAGAGTGTGTGTAAGTCGATTGTAAACTGATTAGTGTCTTGTAAGCTAGACTAGGTCACAGTCTGTTACATTTTTCATGGGAAACTGTGGAGCTATGAAAAGGACATCTTTTTTATGTATGTATATCGATAAGTAATCGAATAATTGCTCTCAACTTACATGCTGATGTTTCATTTAAGGTATTTTCACGTTTTTATTACATTTTGCGCATTTAATATTAAATTTGAGCAGTTTTCCTTGCTTGCTCTTTCCAACAATTGCCCAACGGACTTAAATATATATCGATAATTAATCGAATTGTCATAGTTCCGGCATTAGTTTCCGTTTTTCTGAAGGCATGTTAATCAGATTGCCAACATATTTTCTTCAAACTTTCACTTCATTCAGCTGAGTGCCCTATAATCGATTTAAGAACAACCCATCGTTTGTACCTGTATATCGATAATTGGTTTCCAGCCTCTAAGCTTTATTTATTATAAAGTTTTCCCTCCCCTGCTTCATTTAGCCGATTATGTGTTTAAAGTTGTTAAATACTTTCTATTCTATCTACATAGGAACATACCATTATGTGCATCTCCGTATGTATCGATAGTTTATCGATTAATTATTTCAAGTCTCTGAGCTTTATTTTTCCTAAATCGTCCGCCTGCTTAAGAATTCCGCTGATTATCGTATTTGAAGCAGTTAGGAGTCCCCCATTGAACAGCTGTCCATTCACGTTTGTTTATCGAATTGTTTTGGATTGTTGTAAATAGATTTACTATAGGGTTGATCATAAATATTAAGCAAGCTCCAGCAAATAGCTTAGGCTGTCCGCTGAGCCAAGGTCGGCGTGGTGATGGGGGCGACAAAGGGGCGGATGAGCATGAATAGAATGAGGATTTAGAATGGAATGCCCAAAAATGGGCACAGCTGTATACACCTGAGTGAGCCAAGACGAAGTGAGATGAGATGAGGTGAGACGAGGTGAAGTGAGGTGAAGTCAGTTGAAGTGAGGTGAGGTGAGGTGAGGTGAGCTGTTGAAATGCTGTGCACACTTACAAACAAATGACAATCCAAATGACTGTCAGGACCGAGAGTTGAGTGAGTCTTTGACTGGCGTGCTTAGGCAAATGACATTGACAAAATAAGCAGATACAAAGATACAAAGCTACAAAGAGAGAAAGACACGGGACACAGACAATACGAAAAATGAATGCAAAGAGAGGGGGTGAGAGAGAGAGAGAGAGAGAGAGAGATAGAGAGAGGCAAAGACAATGGCATTAACAAGGATGGGGGGCATAAAAGAAATCGTCTTAATTTCACTTTGTTTATGCTGAGTAATAACGAATTATGCAAATTATTTTATAATAAATTTATGCCAAGGCGACAACAACAACAACAACAACAACAGAAACAGCAACAATAACAACGACAACGACGAATCGAACGCACAAACGAGCACAGAACGAGGAAATAAAACACAAGGCAAAGCAGAAGGCGACAGACGACAGACGACAGAGAACAGAGGACAGGGCGACGGACATGAGACAGATAGGGAATAAGGCAGATAACAACGTTTAGCACAAGGCGAGAAGAGTTGGCGCTGACTTTGGCCAGGGGGCGTGCCAGGGTTATGGGCATGGGCATGGCGTGGCTGGAGAGATTGGTCTTGGTTCTGGCCATGTTTCTATTGCTGGCTTTTTGGGGCGCTGGAGCGCGCGTGTGACCAAGTATGCATGAAAATCCAATTTGCCTGCATGCGATGCTCCTTGCCACGACACGGGGCAGCGGGATGCGGCAACACGTAGCAATCAAAGTGAAAACAAGGCTACAGCTACAGCTACAGGACAACGAAATGTAGCACACGAAACGTTACAGTTATATTTATGTATCGTATTATTTTGTACTTTATTTTTTTTTTTTACACAAAAAGAGATGCACAGACATTAAGTAATAAAAAAGAGAACAGAGAGAGAGAGAGAGAGAGAGAGTGAGAAGGAGCACTTTGCGAGAGGGAGAGAGAGAGAGAGAGAGAGAGAGGCACACATCGGCGACTGGTTAATCAGAATGTCTGCACAGTTAGTCACGCTGCTTAATGTTTTATTGGTATGTGTTAGCGCCAGGACATCGACAACGGCGAGTAGATGAACCCAAATGGCAAATGCGGCAGGAGATCGGCATGTAAATTCACTCTAGCGGAATTGAGTGAGGACCACTCCAGCTCTGCAGCATATCCCGAGACAGAAACAATTAATAACAAGTTAAATCCGTATTATAATCCAATTTATTAGATTGTACATTAATTTATTCCAAGCTCAATAAATCAATTCGTAGCAATCTCGTAATAATATTTCAACTAGACTACTAGAAAATTGAAAGAAAACAATTTGAATCAGAGTTAACTCTGTTGACTTTGCAGCGTCAATCTGAAGGCTTTCTTGAGTTCCAAAATTCCTCAATCCAACTTTGCCATATCATATCATATATGTAGCTGCAACAGTAATGATAACTGAACATTCAGTAAGTCAAGCAATTCTATTGCATTCATAAACGAAAATCATCAGCGAAGAGAAAATTTCAATTTCATCTTCTTTGGCAACAATTAAAGCAATGCTTTTATATTTAAAGTATAAAGTTATTTATCAACCGTCAATTAATGTGCAATATCTTTAATTAAGCTTTAACTGTTCTCACTCAAATATGAGTTGATATCAAGATTGATTGCCATATTTCAGTTTAAGCTTGAAGCTCAAATAATTAAACAATAATTTGTGTGACAAGCTATAAACTAGACTTACATTGTATTGGAAAATCAATGCTGCTGTAACATTGATATTGTGCAAATAAATGGCCTTAATAAGTGGAGCAATTGACATTTGAAGTTGATTGAAATGCCATAAATAATGCTACAAAAAAATGTGTGTTAATTGCGTCAATATTTAAGGGAGGCGTATTGGGGGCGAGTCAATAGCAAAACTTTCACTCTCTTACTTGTAATATTAACAAAGAGTTTTGAAATTAATTAATTATGTTTGACAATATGCAAAGTGAAAGGTAAATTTCATATTGCTGGCAGCCCAGGCTCCGATTCTGGCTCTCGCTCTAGTGCTGGCTTTGGCTTTGGCTTGCTTTGGTTCTGGCCCTGACAGCCTTCATACGCAACAAGCCAATAAAGTAGGAGTAATTTATTTGTTGTTCTTTCTGCTGAAATTAATTATTTGTCAAGTTGAACTGGCAGCCAGACAAGTGACAGTTTCTCTCCAAATTGTCAGCTTCATAAGGGGGGAGCAGACAGACGGAGAGAGTAGTATGTAGTAGTAGTAGTAGTAGAGGGGAGGGGATGGAGGTGGCCTAGAGGTTAGCTGAAATGAACCACAAATAGTCCTAGCCTTGCCTTATGGAAACATTGAAGTTTCCTCATAATTGAGATAAATAAATAAATCAAAAATAAAACATTCAACTGATTGTGTTTATTGATGGAGATATTCACTTAAACGCTCATCTCCCCCCTAAACACCCCCCCCCCACACCCTACCCCACACACTCTCGGTGGCAGTTTGGCATTCATAAAACAATATTTTTTATGAGCATCGATGGCATATGCCATAAAAGCGAAGACGGCGGAAAATGAAGCGCTTAAGGGCAACAAACGTTAAACGTAGCAGAAAACTGCGACTGGCCAATGGCCTGTATCCCATCGTTGACTTGGAGCAGCAAGTCGAACCGGCTCCATCCATTCCACAACCGATAAAATAGCATGGAAAAGAAGTGACAGGCAATGGCAATCCTTTCGTGTCCATTTACATTTTTATTGTCGGCCGGTCGTAAAAAATCTGATTAAATACCACGTAATAGATCCCTTTTGGTGGCAACTCTAGGGCCAGCCGCTAGCCAACATTATGTAGATCCCAGGCGAGCAGTACGCTGTGTGAGAAGGGGGGTGGCGGGAGCTGTTCTAGAGAGGTTCTTGCCTTGGGCTTTTTACCGTGATTGGCCACGGCTCAATTCTCGGCTGTGGGATGCGCTGAGCGGGTTAACTGTTGTTAAATTACATTCAATAAACAAGCAATGAATATTTTATTGTAGCCTTCAACAAATTTCGTTGGCAACAAGGTAGGCAAAAATAATTTATGATTTAAGGGGCTGAGAGGGAACGTACACGACCCTTGCACATCCCCTCGGCCAACACGATAACAAGGAGAACGAATGAACGAGAGAACGAGAACGACAACGACAGGAACAACATGAAAGCAGATTGATTTACGCATGAATGGCACAAATCTCATTTTAATAGAATCATTTGGTTTTATAACACTCTTCGGCATTCGACGTTGAACTGAGTGGGGCGTGGCGGTTGGTGGGGGGGGGGAGTGGAAGGGGCTGGCAGTAAGAAATGCCCACGGCAACAGTCAAAGCCACCCGACATGTCTACCATTTATTGAGTCTCAAAGTTATGTTGCTCATAAATTGAGTAAATTGTTGTGTTGAATTTTAATCGCCTTGCTGCGGTTAGCGCTCGTCTGATTTAACTAGATCTAAATGTGTGGGACATGGCGTAATGCGAAAGAGCGAGGGGCAGACGATGGGGAGGGTGGGGATTGCTGCATGACATCGAAGCATTTTGCACAGATTTCGCCTGCAATTGTGTTGCGTTTTAATGCCGATACTTAAAAGTAAATAGGTGCAATTTTAATTTTAGTTAGAGGAAGAGAGAAATATATAGAAAGAGAGACAGATAGCGAGTGAGATACAACAAACGTGTGGCAACCGCAGCTTGGCTGCAAAATATTACGTATACGTTTATAAGAAGCCAACTCGAACTACCTCATTCAACTCTCAATTTATGTAAACGAATCTATGTTTTCAGCTTAATTTAAATGCTATATTATACTTTAAATAAAACTCTTTAAAGAGTAGTGATATGTTCAGTTCGAAAAGTAAAAGTATTGCGGCAAATATCAGAAGCATATTTTATATGGCAAATGTTTTCGAGTTTAGATCTAATAATAAACACAAATTTTACAGCGTGCAAGCGTATGAAGGACTCTAGCTGTTGCTTTACTGCATTTTAGTTACTGTCCTGCATCCAGATATGTACATTATGTAATTTTCCTTTGCAATTTCAACTCATTTTACGACAGCAACTACGAGTAACTGAGCAACAGAGTTGCCAAAATGCCTCGAGAGTGTTAACGGATGTAGGAGTATAGCTTAATGTATGTGCCTGTATATATGTGTGTGTCTGTGAGTGTGTGTGTGTGTGTGAGTGTGTGAGTGTGTCACCAATCAACCAATCTCTTATGGAAACAGCATAAGAAATGATGGTAAACTTGTCTTGGCTGCGTTTTTATGTGCTTCGGCATTTGCCATTTTTAATTGCTGTTGGTTTTCGAACATTTACTGCTGCAAATGAGCCAAGACTGAGGCGTTCAGATTTATGGCTTTCCCACAAACACACACACACAGACACACAGACACACACACACACACACACACACATTCTATTCTATGCTGGTGCTGGTGCTGTTACTGCTTCTGATGTATTTTGTAATTTATTCTGAGCAACATTGTCGCTGGCAACAAGCAAAACCACTAAAACTCACCAACATTTTAATTCATACACTAAAAACTGCAGCAACAGCAGGACATAAGCAACAAACTTGTTTCACTTGCAGCCAATGGCAAAAACTATGACATGACTATATTGACTAGTTACTTACTTAAGTCAACTTTAAGGGGGGGGAAACATTTAACACAAAACACAAATGTATATCACTTAAATGAAGATGACAGTTTGTTTAGTTTGACACTGAAAACGATTCAATTTCGGTTTGCAAAGCATCAGTTCCTATAAATTTGTTGACAAAATAAAAATAGCACTCGAAATTGGTTATTACATTTCAAATTGATATAAAATTGTATTGAAAATTGATTAAAATCCGATTACAAATATAACAACAATTATTCAATAAACGAGAGCGCAGAACTGAACTAAAAACCGCACTCTAGTCTAGATTAAATGCGAATAGAATAATAAAGCGAATGCATTTCATTACGTATTTATAGTTTTCATTTCAATCGACTTATGACTGTGGTAACAACGCTATCAATATCAATTGAACAATTGAATGACGTCGACTTCGAGTTGGAGTTCGAGCTTGAGTTTGAGTTCTCGATGGTGCCATGCTTTAATGCTCTTACCTCGGTTTAAACTTTGACAAAGACATTTTGCTTCTTCTTCTTTTTCTGTATAGGCAACAGTGTTGCACAACATGTAACATTTCCTGTTGCATTTACCCACACACACAAGCACTCGCTTAGTTTTTATCGCATTTCTTTTCATTTTAATGTTTATTTTTTTCAACTTTAAGAATTTCTATAGTTATTGCTGCTGCTGCTGTTGTTGCTGTTGTTATTATTGCTGTGTTGTTGCTATCTAATTATCTCGAGTCAACCGTCGCTCGGACAGCAAACTACCGCCCATGCCCCGCCCAACGGGCAACAACAAAACGGAACTACCAAAGCCGCAGTTTACCCACCCTCATCGTGCACTCTTGTTAATACTTCTATTGTTATTGTTATTATACTTAAAGCATTTTAACTTATTTTTATTGCACATCGCGATAGGGTTTCAGTTGCCAGCTGCCCATTGCCCGCTGCTCACCTTCCCTCCTACCCACCGATGGCTCTGACAGTTTACATGGCAAGAAGTTTGGGCAGTGGTCAGTAGAAAAAGTTGCCAATCAGCAAAGTTTTCGTAAGCTCCGAAATGTTTAAGTATGCAATAGGCAATTATTGCAAGCTCGTTCATTTTAAAGAGCTTTCAAAGCATATATGTAAAGCTTTCTGAGTGGATTGCTGAGCCTCAATAGAAACTGAAATCATTTCAGCGCACATTCATATGCAATAATTTTGTTAAGCTTTAAAAACACTTCAAGCAGATTGAAGTTGCGTAAAATGTGCTTTCAAAGAATTGAAAATCGATTTAATATTATATTTATTAGTTATTATTTGCATGTAAAGCAATTTAAATGTGATTTTAAAATATTAGAGATCGATTCATTGATTTGATAATTACTTAGATTTTGAAGTAAGTTCATCAGCTTTAAAAGCACTTCAAAGCTTGAAATCGCAAGCACTTATCATTCAGATTTAAGTTGCTTTAAATGTGGTTTTAAAGGATTAGAAATTTATTGATTATTTGTTAACTCACAACATTATCTAGAGTGCTCAAGTATCAATTACATGTAAAGCAGGGTAAATGAGCTTTCTAAGAATTGTAGATAGATTCATTAATTTCTCCATTGTTTATCAATCACTTTTTTAAATGTTCTTTCAAGTAACTGGAAATACATTCGTTATTTTTCATAATTCCTTACTTATCCAAGCTCATTTATCAGCTTTAAATGCATATTAAAGCTTACTATCAGCTATACTTATCAATCACTTTAAATGTGCTCTTAAACAACTGCATATACATGCATACTAAAGCACACTCATTCAGTACTTTTGTCAGCTTTAAAAGCACTTGAATGCATTACAACTTCAGCTTATAAATGAAGTGCAAGCCAAAAGGGCAATCAAACTGAATGTAAGCCTTGTTAAAAATGTATTCAATTGTAGCAATTAAACAATCCGTATAATGTATTCCATAAATTAATCTGGATGGACTATCGGTTCGATGCTGAATGCATTGTTATGCGTTAAACACATTCAGAGTGACCCTAAAAATTATTTGAACTTTCTTAGTTCTTTCGCTTGCATTGTGCTCCTGCTGTTCCTGCTGTTCCTGCTGGGCCTGCTGTGCCATGCAGTCGAGTAGTTGTAGGCAGCCGCTGGGACTGGATTGCGCTAAGTAGCGACAAGCTTACGAGCAGACACACACACAGACACACACAGACACACACACACGCACGTATATATATACATGCAAGGATGGAGAGAGAAGCTTGAAAGACACTGCCACATCGCGTTATGTATACGCAGCGTGGGCCTGGCCTCAGTTTGTGAGCTTGCCAGCTTGCCAGCTTGCCAGTTAGCAGTTACCAGCTGGCAGCTGCTGCTCTTTCAATGCACGCCACTTGACGCTGCTGTTTAAAGATGTCCATGGTACGACAATGAAGTGGCGCTGTCTCTGGCCCTCTTGCAGTAGTGGGCGTTGCCCTGGCGAATACTTGGAACCTGTTGTCAGGGGACTGAGCACAGACAGAGAGTCTTTCATATTTAAACTGACAGTTTATTGTGCTTTTCATTACAATTTTGTTTGTTAGTTTTATTTTGCCAAACAAAACTCAACGATGTCTGTGCATTGCACTTGTGCAGTGGCATCAGCGTGAAGTGGAGTGCTGTGGTGTGGTGTGGAGTGGTGTGGTGTGGTATCGTAGGGGGTTGGTTGGAAGTGGTGCTGCATTTGCTGGTGATGCGGTGCGTGTTGGCTGGAAAAGAACAATGGCAAGCGACGCACTCGAGCATGGAGTCAAAATGTTGAGCTGCAGTCGCCGCTGGGACCTTGTTGGCCCCACTGCGCCATTTTAGACAAACGGAAGTCATAAAAGACGCGCATTTTCCTTGCCTTTTCGTACTTCGTACTTCGTACTTAGCTCTACCCCCACCTCATTTCTTGGTCCTTTTTCATGTTCACTGTTCTCTGTTCGCTGTTCGCAGTTCGCAGTTCGCTTTTGATGGCATCGCGGCAACGACAAGAACAACACCAATAACAATAACAATGCCACCATAATTTCTCGTTAAAAAGCAAAAGCCCACAACGGAAAGATGGTGATGACAAGAACGGGAATGAAGACGAAAACGAAAATGAAAACGAGAATGAGATGGAAAACGAATTAAAGACAGAGTGAAAGACGTTAAGAAGTCGAGGGAAGCAAACGTCTGCGTTAGATTTTAATAACGCGCCGCAGATAATGCCGATAATTTAGATAAATTTATTTCGCGCCCCGCTTAATTGAGTGGGGTGACAAGATGTCGAGGAAATTGCAATGCCATCAAACAGCTTAACACAACTCAACACGATGCTATGCGATGCGGTGCGGTGCGATACGACCCACAGTGGCTGCCTGACTGAACGAACTACTTAAATTTCCTCATAGTTTTTCGCTGCGTGTTTCTTTATGGCACCGTCAGCGACGACGTCGATCATTAATCAAAGACCAAAGCCCTTAGAGAAATGAGGCTGGCGATGATGAAGCATACAGAAAACTGAGCACACCAGCTGTGGGCGTGGTTGAGGCTAATAAGTATTTAAGGCAGTCGGCGAAACTATAGCTGAAATTGCATAAGAAAAAACCTTCATAAAATTGCCATAAATTGCCAAGTTCTGCACTGAAAGAGCTAGTAAAGAAATAAAAACCTAAAGCTGAAATATAAGAGTTATTGTCTCTACTTTATGATAAGGATTATAGAGACAACAAAAGCATAAATAAACATGCAGATATGTCAGAGGCAGGGATTGACTTGCATATGAAAAGGTTTACGCTTATAATCATCTATGTAATTATAATCGAATCTTCTGAGAAAGAATTTGTTTAGTCTGGCAATTGAAATGACAGTCTTTTTTGTTGCTCACTTACACAACTTGTCTATATTTGATCTAAGAAGAGTTTAATTCTATGAATATATATATAGTATTGAGAATCTAACAAACCCCTGTCTGGATATGGAAGACATTATCGCGTTTCATGAACGCAGTCTCTCAAAGGGATCATCAGTTGACAATGACAACATTCTCTGATACCTGAATTAATATATTTTTGAGCAACATTTTGTGGCAACTATTAAAGCTGTTACGACTGTTACGTTGCAGTTTGCGGCCTTTTCTTTTAGAAACTTCACTGAATAAATGATGTTGGCTGGCAGCAAAAGGTGATGTCTGCTGTTATTGTCTTCGGAGTCAAAGTTGAAAACAATCCCAAGTCGCACTACATTCAGACTCACACTCTGAATTTCTCCGGCGAGCATCTATTGTCGCACTCATTCTTTCTCTGTTTCTCTCTCTCAGTATCTCTCTCTCTCTCTCTCTCTCTCTCTCAATTGCTATTTCGCTCTTTCATTCTACAGCTTTAGCTCAGTCATTGCTCACGAATAGAAATGGATAATGATGCGTTTGTGTATTGGGAGTTATCGCAACATTTCAAGCGTTTTTATTGAACCAAACACACACACACACACACACACACACACACACACACATACAAACACATACACATATGCTTGCAATGTGTACGAATCTGTGCGTAGTTCTCTGAGGGTCTCTCAAACTACGCATCTTAGCACTTCCTTTTGCCACTTATTATTTTTGAAGTAATGTTGAAGTTGTATATTCGTTTTTTATTTTTTTCTCTCCGCATTTTTTCTGCTCTTTCAAATGGCAAACACAAAAGCAAATAACATGCCAGGGAGAGCTGAGAGCTGAGAGTTGGGAGTTGGTAACTGAAAACTACGTCTGACACTCCATCCAGTTTACCCACCCCCTGCCCCACAATTCCCCTCTTGTTGGCTGTCTGTCTTTTAGGGAGTTTCCTTTGCAATTTTCTTTAAACTGTCAGTTTTGGCCGTCTTTGTGCAGTGTTGGCCAACACTTTAACAGCTTTTGCTGGGCGTCCTTTGTGCTCAAGTTTACACGCAGCTGTCAAATCACAATTGTTGCTAAGAATTTCCATTAACTCATTTTCTTTTACTCATTTTAACAGCCTTGTGTGTGTGCGTGTGCGTGTGTGTGAGTATGAGTGTGTGTGTGTGTGTGTGTGTGTGTGTGTGTGTGTGTGTGTGTGTGTATTGATTGTGTTATGTGTTTGCTGCAGCTATAGAAAATGGTCGGTGGATCGGCGACGTCGGCGAGGGGCCTGCGGTCGAAACTTTACCATTGTTATAACAAAATAATGGCGTTCATACACTCACTTAGTCGCATTCACTGCACTCTCACCCATTTACCCAGTGAGCCACTCACCCACTCACCCACTGAAGCATAAACAGTTTAAAAAGCCTCAAACTTGCTTGCACTTGTCGCGTAATTCAATATGCACAAGTCCTCTTCACACTTTTCCTCTTTTCTTCTCTTTTCGTTTCGTTTCGTTTCGTTTTTTCTTTCTTTTTCTCTACGTCACATGCCTTTTGTTTCTCCTCCTTTGTCTGCCATGCCACTTTTCTTCTTCTTCGGCTACATCTTCTCCTTTTGTAACTTCTTCGGCCTGACTGCACTTAATGCTGCCACAATGGGGGCGTCGTGCCTCTGTCTGCGTAAACTGATAGCCTGGACACTCTCTGGGCCAACATCAAGCAAAAGGCTTACAGAGTACACCCGAAGATGGTTCAGCTGAATGGAGTTGACCAGGGATTTGACTTTTGACTGGCATCCATCTGAGCATACACCCATAGATACGAGTACACTCCACTATGCGTTACTGTTCTGCATTCATTCACTTACCACTAGACGGTCTGCAATAAAAAAGAGAAGGAAATCGTTTAGAAAATATATTTTTATGCTAAGTTCTAAAAGATTATTCAAGATTTATATATATAAATATATTATTATTTTAGTTTTAGGTAATTTTCAGCAAATTAGTCTTTCGACATTGCCTTGAAATATCTTTATATTTTTAAAAACAAACACAAGAAATAAAGAGAATAAATAAATAATACGAATTTTAATTTTTAAACCTAGAAGCTCTTTATAATTTTTTTTTTTATTTTAATAGAGTCTAATACTTTACATAAAATATTCAGAGTATATAAATTTATTTGATATTTTTAAACCAAATGAAACTAGTTTGTTACAAGCTTGCTTTCCTCAAAGGGAAATAGTTTTCATACCTTAAAGATCATTAAAGAATTATAATAATTGAAATTTGTTTGTTACATATTTAAATCTTTACAAATATTTATTTTTATGCCTAGAAGATCTTTATATTATATAAATGAAGAAAATTTGTTTATTATATGTTTTTAAATTTTTAAAACTAAAACCTGTTTATATTTTAATATATTTTTAAAATAAATTCCATTAGCTTGAAATATGTTTAAGGCATGCAGAGAAATTAAATTTTCATACTTAAAAATCCTTATATTTAATTAAAATATTTAAATTAAATAAAATAAAAAATAAATTGGTTTAATCACTGCTTGCATTAAGCCAAGAATATGAATTATCATACCTAAGAGATTTTAATGTTTTGAAAACAAACGACATTAGTTGGTTACATATTTGATTCTTCCACAGAATGACATTTTTCCCAGCCAAAGTCTCTTCATATTTTTATATACATATTTTTTTTTTAATAAATGAAGTTAGCTTGTGCCATTTTTAAATCAATCAGAGAATATAAATGTTCATACTTAATTCTTTTGTATTATTCAATTAACTGCCGCATTGCAATTATCAATTTAATATAGAAATAAATGTTCAAGAATTGATTTCAATCACTAAATGCAGTGCATTTAAATTGCATGTAAGCGACTGTTAAATCCTCTTAATCGGCTGTGTATGACAAAAAGAAAAGCACATTAATCGTTAAATGAAAATGAAAAGAAATTTAATAGATAAGCGAGATAAAAGCGATGAAATCGACCGTTATTCTTTGTCCGCAGTTGGTAATTTTTTAAATACTTGCGGGAAGTGAAGAAACCAATGAACACACATTTCTTTTGAAGTTATATTCTCTTTTCTTGTGCGCTGAGCATTAAAGCTGACACAATTTTTTATTTTTTGTTCTCATATTTTTTATTTGTATAATTTTTATTTGTGCTCTCCGTGTTATTGTTATTGTTGCCATTGTTGTTGTTGTTCTTGTTGTGGTTGTTCTTTTGCAATTTTCAGTTGTGTGCACTTTCCTTTGCAATTTGGCTAACGAAATTTTGGACTGCGGCGAAATGCTTAAAAATTCGAAATTCAATCAATCCGACGCTTTGTATGTGTGTTGGTTTCTCTCTTTTTTTTTCTTTGTTTTCTTCCTTTTTTTTTTTTTTTTTTTTTGTTCTGTTTGTTCGTCTTCCCACTGCATCTACCGTTAGCACCGTTGTTGCCTCTTTGTTTTTCGGTTGTTGTTATTATTGTTGTTATTATTATTGTTGTTGTTGTTGTTGTTGCTATGTTTCAATACTATCGTTGTTGCTGTTGTGCTGCAATTGTATCACCAATGTTCTTTGTTAAACAAAAACCAAGTCAAAAAACAAAGAGACGCATGGTAAGCGGAGCAAGGCAGGTGTATAAAGTGGCGAAGTGGGCGTGACAGAGGTAAATACATTGAGCCAAAAGCCAAGGGTCGCTTAACCCGTAGCAAGAAAATTAAAAACAGAACATGAAAAACAACGCCAACAAAATGCAAAGAGAGCAACAGAGAAAGAATAAATAATGTATATTTATATATATGTATAGGAAAGTCTATAAGAGTTCTTACGTATGCAGAGGTAGACAGAGAGAGAGAGAGAGAGAGAGAGAGACGATGAGGGAGCCCGGAATTGGAGTCTATAGAAAAATGCTACGGGTTGGCGCTCATCAGATCTAACGCCTCTGCAGAGCCGTGAGCTGTTTGCGGTGTTTACTTCTTCATTTCGCATATTTCGTGTTTCGCGTTTCGCGTTTCGTATTTCGCGTTTTGTGTTCGCTGTTTTCTGTTTTGCCGGCTTTTTGGCGCTTTGCGTGTGCAACACGGCGTATGAGCGTCACGACCCAACCAGTGGTCCCCAACAACGTAACAATGGCAAAAATGTTAAAACGTTAAAAATTGCTGCAACAAAACATTGCCACAAACAAGGCGAAGCGCAATTTGCATGCCACGCAAACGCTGCCGACCCACACAGTCAAAGCTACTGGCGGATGTTGCTGGGCGAGGGGCGATGGGCGGTGGCCGGTGGGGCAGCGATAGTCGGATAAGCATGACAAAGGCAACGTGCAAACCCAGCAGTAAAACCAGCACAATTTTCTGAAGCTAACTGAGAGAGGAGCGGGGCATTGGAGGATGGGGCTGAGGGTGGAAGCTGCACAGCTTCAAGGAAGCAAAAATGTGGTAATAATTCTTGTTACGCATTTGGCTCACAACGCGCCCAAAAGCTGGCAACCCCGACCAGCCGATATTGCAATTGCTTACACCCCAAGTGCTGTACCCCAAACCCCCCTGTGCACTCCTCGTTAGCTCGTCTGCGTTGGCTTGCCAAAAAGTGGTTAACAAAAGAAAATAAAATGCAAGTCGAATGCAACATAAAACCAAAGCAAACGACATGCAAAAATCAACAACAACAACAAGAAGGCGAGTACAACAGTAATGAGCACAAACCGTGATGCAGGAAGCGCCCGCGCGTGCCAAGGATAACACGTTAATCCTTGTGAGATAATGAGCAGCAATATGCTTTGCATAAGCACACGAAAAACAAAAGAGGACAACGCCCATAAGGGAGAGGCAGTCAGAGGGACACGGGACACGGGACACGATCCAAACTATGGCAAATTGCAGATAAGTGAGTGCATTTGCAGCTAAAGCTGAGAAGGATGTGAGTCACTGGAGTGAACGACTCTAAGATATCCTGTATGCAATGTCGATTGAAGCAAGTACTCTGAATGAAAGAAGGAACTATGGGGGAACTGCGAGTATATGACACTATGTTGTGCACAAGTGCGACTTTAAGATACCCTGTATATTTTGGATGCACTCACTTATAGCCAAAATATGAGTTTATAGAATTGAAAGAGCTAAAGAGGGAATTACGAAAAAATATAAACAGTTATTAGGCGACTATAAGATACTCTATAGATAAGGTTTGTTAACAAAATATTAAAAAAAAAACTCAAAAAATACCCTCAGTCTGTTATACCCTGCAGAAAAAGTCAATTAAATCAACTACTACTACTTAAGTAAGATTTCTTGTAAGCTTAGACAAGTTCCTCTATTCATACTACAATTTGTACTTTATAAAGAGTCTTTAAATCAGAATAAGTATGTAGTATGTGCAATATTAATAATGAAGAAACAATAAAGTCTAAAATAAAAATAACAAAAATATTGTTTTACATATAAAAAGTGAAGCTAAGATTTTACTAAATAAATGAAATGGTATTTTAAAATAATAGATATTGTTATTAAAGTCAGAACTATATTGACAGAGAGTCGATGGCATTAAAAGCTAGCATTCCCTTACTTTAGTAATTATATTATTTTTGTATAATATTTAATCACGTAATAAATAAATATATTGACAGAATATGAACTGAAGAATATTTAATTAATAATTATTTAAATAAATTGAATCTGAATTAGAAAGTAGATTAGACTAGTTCTCGTAACCGACTTTATACATTTATTTAGTCTTACAATCGTTGGGCATTGATTTGCCTTCCACACAATTAGATCGAACTTGAGTTCCATTAGCTTTTGCATGGCTTTGGTCTGCCTCTTCTACCTCTTCAACTGTCTATCTCTTTTTGGGTATTCAATTTGTTTGATAAGCTTTGTTTTGCTCTTCTACAGCTGCTGCAAAAATTGTGCAGACATTTTCTTAAGCCTGCTGCGTGTGAATTTTGTTGCTTTTGTTATTGTTGGCATTGGATACGCTCTTGAGTGTATGGTGTGTGTGTGTGTGTGTGTGTAAAAGAAGTTCTCTGCTGTTGTCGCTGCTTGTAAGTCCTGGCTTAGCGTTTGAAAGTCACATGCGATTCTCCTGGAGTTTGTCGCAGCAACTCACAAGGCTTAAGAATGAAAGCCAAATTCAATTGCATTTGCAGCCGCTGTGTGTCTTGTATTTCTGTTTCCTTGTATGTTGTTTGTTGTATGTTGTTTTGTGCACATTTTGTTTTATTTTTCAACACGAAAATAATACTGTTAGTCTTATCAAGAGCGAGAGCAACGAGAACAGCATTAAATCGAGATTATGCAAATCAAAAGCGGCCTTGTGGTTTGCTGCATCCAACGCTTGTTTGTTAGCGACAACTGTGAATGTGCCACAACTTGGCTGCCCCCGCTACAGCTACACTTTCACTCATACACACACACACACACTCGCACAGCATCAGCATTGACTTGAGCTCATGCATATGCATGTGTGTGTATTTGTTTATGCCCCCCGCCACCATCTTGTTTGATCGAACTTGAACACAAACATGCACCACAGCGCAATGTGGCGGCGTTTGCTGTATATTTATGAGCTATATATGAAATCGCTCATAGCATACCATACACACCATCCCCCCCACCACCCCGACCCTCTTCACCTAGTGCCCTTTGACCCACTGTAACTTTTAGCTTGCAGCAAAACTCGAATTAACCGCGTCTGCCAATGTTACGCCACTTGAATCATGTGTATATGAGAAAGTCTCCCTCTGTCGTTTTTTCTTTCTTTCTTTCTTTCACTCTCTCTCTCTCTCTCTCTCTCTCTCTCTGTATGTGTGTAGCAGCTCATATGCTGCGTTGCATATGCATGAATTTGTTCGGTTTGTTCATGTATTTATGTAGGACCTTCAATGCATCCATTTCGATTTACATTTTAGCACAAATTTATGCACAATTCTAATGTAACTTTATTGAATTTGATTAGAAATGGATGAACGTTGCACATGATCCAGGGCAGGTGCAGGTGCACAATGTGATGCATGCAACGTGCGGCGCGTGGCAGACAAACTGACAGCAACAACTGAAGCTCACATCTGAAGGTCATTCATAATGAAAGTGACGAGTGCAGAAAGCATTTTGCCTAACAAAGTTACACATAACATTAAGCAAAACTGACATGCCAACTGACAGCTGACAGTTGAGCCAAAGTTTACTTTGCAACCAAAACCGTTAGTTATGTCAAAGGCCACATGAGACATCAGAAACATCATAAACAGAGTCAGCAAATCAACGCGCAGACTAAAACCGCAGCACAACTGTCAATTTGCCGCAAAACTATTCAACAATGCGTATACGTAATATGTGTATACGTAATATGCATAATTCGCATTTTTAAATAGATTTAACAACTGAGAATCTATATATATCGATTAAAGAAAAGTAGTAACTGCATTTACTGCTAATTTAATAAGGGAACAAACATCATTATTTTTAATCATATTTAATTGTCAGCACGTAAGCAAGATTATTGACTTTCTTCAACACCTCCCCACCCCCTCAGGGCAACCAAATCATGTAATCTACTTTATAATCTGAGCAAAATATAAAGGAATATCATTAATTATTCATTTGGACGAGTGTTACCTTAAGAATGTGCTCATAATAGCGAGCAATTCGAGTCGCAGAAGTATGCGAATATTACGCATACGACCCGTTACACACTCCCTTGTATGGCAATAGCTGTCAAAATATTCAACATTAGCATGCATGAAAAATGAAGAAATTCGCAATGTTGCCAAATTAGGTAGGAAACACGCCAAGACAGTAGCCTCTTTATACATGTCTGCAGCGGCTCAGTGTGCCATACAATAAGTTTTGTCAAACATTGCCCTACACACACTGATACACATTGACACACACACACACACACACACACACACACACACACAGAGCAAGTTGGCTTACACATGTTTATGCTTGCGTTTTTTGTGTTGCCATATAATAAAGCATATAATGGGGCGCGTGTGCCACAGACACGCATACACACTTCAGTTACTCTCACACACACACAGACACGCTGGTTAGGGCAAGTGTTTGGTTTGGCAGCGGGACAGAGACAGAGACAGGGACAGGGGCAGGGACAGGGGCAGGGACAAGGGCAGGGGGGCAAGTGGGCGCCACATACACTCAGCGTCACTTGCAACTACTTGAACAAACACAGTGTTTATTTGGCTGCCTCTGCTGTGAGTTAACTTTGCGCGCTAAAAATGAACTTGCCAAACACGTAACGAAGGTCACACAACAACGAAGCAACACACCAGCTCACACACACACACACACACACACACACACACCAGCCAAGCAGCGTAGTAGCAGCATACTTGAGCACACCATTAGAGCAGACTACCAAAAAAATAAGAAGAAAACAAGCATGAAACAAGCTTAAAACAAGCACATCGAAGCTGAGATACTCTAACAAAATAAAGTAGGAACTTAGCTGTTATGATTAAATGTTTCATGAGTTTCCTTTGATATAATAGATAGCTCACTATCTCTGAGAGAGAGAGAGAGAGAGAGTTCTTTCTAATTGGAATTCTATAGAGAACTGTATATTATATAATTTTAGCAAGAATTGTAAATAGAGAAAGTTCTATCTATCTATATGTTGATGTCTGATGTCTGAGATGATTTGATAAAGAGTGATTAATAGAGATACAATGTATCACATATTTTTTGAGTAATAGAGACTAGATAAAATCCATTTAATAAATATAAAACTCAGTGCTGCAGTCTGCTATAATTTGATCAACTAATTAGAGCTTTTATATGAACAACGTGCCTTCTCTAAGAACACTACATTCTTAAGTAGAAGTACAACTATATATTGTATACCATACTCCAAAGATCTCATACTCTTATAGAGTATTAACCAATATATTGAAGTGTGCTTCTTTCTGTTTGGAATGAAACAAGCTGCATAAGAAACCAGTGACACCCTCTTGAAAAGCATGAAAGTGACTCCACACGTTGTCTTTAAAACTCGGCAGCTCACACACTTATACTCAAACACGCTGTGTGATTGTGTGTGCTCTGTGTGTGCTCTGTGTGTGCCATGTGTGCCATGTGTGCTGTGTGTGTGTGTGTGTGTCATGTGTGCTGTGTTTGCTGCGTTAGTTGACAGCTCTTTGGGCTGCTATGTTATAGTATTAGTGTCATTTTTAAGTTGCCTCTTCATCTCTCATGAACTCTCAGCAATATGCAAAGAGACGCCATGTGAACAAAAACACAAAGCAGGCATAAGCAAAGAAAAGAAAAACACAAAAAAAAACAACAACATGTGCCAAGTCAAACAATATGAAAATAGCAAAGAACAGACATGGGATAAAAAACTATAAAGCAATGGCAAATAGTCCTCGCAAATAGACGACACGCAGGTCAGGAACGCAAAAGCTCTGCATGAACACAAGCAAAAGCAAGAAGAGGAAGAAGTCGTAGAAGAAGAAGGAAATATATAAGAATGAAATGAAAAACATAACAAGCTATGAAAACTGTTTTATTCACTTTGCCAGTCCCAATAAATTGATGATTTAGCTTTGAGCACAGTATGCGAAATAAGTCATCTTTCAACTGACCTAATAACGCTCTCAGTGTACTAAACACGCCGCTGCTGACAACAGGATACTAATCATAATTTTATAATTTTATATAAATAAAATAAATAAATGACATTGGGAAAAGTAAGTTTTCAACACTAGTGTGAGTTACAGTTGAGCAAAACATATATTCCAGTTGCTAACTCAATTTATGTTGTAAGTAAACCAATCATTTGCCAGCTCAAGCTAGTGAGGAAATTCGAATTTATTTACAGTTCAGCAAATGCTGTTGATGCAGCTGGAAAATGTGCAAAATGAGAAGCTGTTCTTAAAAATTTGACAAATATTAAAATTGTCATGAATATCTAAGCTAAAACTCAAGCTTAAGTCAGCAGCTACTTTCAGCTAACCACTCCAGTGTCAAAAGCAGCATATATGTATATACCCTGTACAGGGAAATATTAGCTTTCCGCAAGGAGTATGTAACAGACAGAAGGAGACATGGCAGACCCTATAAAATATATATATTCATGATTAATATCAACAGCCGACTGGATTGAGGCTATCGTCCGTCTGTCTGTATAATATTAAAATATAATTATTAAAATACTTTAATGCTTATAGAGAATTGTACAGGGTATTATACTGTGGCGTGCACTCCACTGATCCGCTTGTTTTATTATGAATACATCAAATGCTTGAAATTACAATTCACGCTGGTGACGAAAGCTGAACATATTCATTGCAAATACGAATACACTCACAGTGCATTCATAAAGGTTGCACGGCAAATGAATTGATTACTTAATAAAGAAAAAAATAAAACGAGAGAAAAAACTTTCAGCTACTCATACATTCATTGCTATCTGATTATCTGTAAACTTTTGGCATTCACTGTGCTCCATTCAATGTTTGCATTTTGTGTACACATATGAATTGAAGTGTTTGTATGATTTCTCTTGATGTTTTTGTTTTGTTTCGACTTTTGTATGACTATTTCGGTTTCTTACACACAAATGGCAATGGCAATGTGAGTCTGTGTGTGTGTCTGTGTGTGTGTGTATGTGCGTGTCTTAGTGCGAGTGTGACTTTAGGAGTATACTATATACGAGTATTGATGCTGACTCAGCCAACGGCAATGTCCGATGTCCATATATATCTACCTCTCTCTTTCTCTCTCTGTGCCTCTCTCTCTCTATCTCTCTCTGTCACTCTGCCTGTCCGTCTGTTCGTCTCTCTCACTGTCTCTCCCTCTCGATGTCTGTCTGCAGCTTCCTTTTGTTTATCAAACGCTGCTGTTCATATTGCTTGGAACAAGTTAAAAATTCCAATTTTATTTGGCATTTGGATGCGTGCCCTGGTTATGTTGGGTCGTGTCTATTTATTTTTTTGTTTTGGCTCCTTGAATCCTTAAGTCCTCGAGTGTTTGTATTGCTCATGTATCGATGCTTAGTTAGACAGTTGCTGCACGTCTTCATTCTTAAATTTCAAAGGCTCTAAACTTGAGCTTAAACGAAATGAAATGAAAATCTATTTGTGCCAATGAGCCAAGCGACTACTTTTTCTCTCTCTCTCTCTCTCTCTCTCTTTGTCTGCCTCTCTTTCTCTTACTCTCTCCTAGATTGTCAGCCAATGCCTTGGGTAACATCCTCACCAATTTGACCAGCAATCACGCGTATTGCGGCACGTTTAACCTCCATTTCCATAGCCACTGTCCCAGGCACTCTGTCTGCCTGCCTCGCGGTTGTTGGTGCTTGCCACCGATTGTCACCTGTGCGTAGCTGCACGCGCCACCAGCAGCAGCACAAGACCCCCCCCCACGCCACACCCTACTAAACCCCTACCCACTGTGGCAGCCGACTCGCTAAACTGTTGCTTCCACAAATAGTTTGCATAGCGGCGCGTTCGAGCTGCCTGCCAGCGTGGCATTGTGGCAGAGTGGCAGCCTGGCCAGGTGCAAATGAATGCCTAGATTTATGCGTAATAAATTTCAATCTGTTGCCAACAAGACGCAGATTAGACGCAGCGGCAGCTGGAGAAGCAGCCCCAGTCCCAGCAGCAGCAGCAGCAGGAGCAGGAGCAGCTTGGGTCTCTTGGCATGCGGTCGGTTTTGTGGGTTTTGGGTTGACTGAGAGGCTGAGAGGCTGAGAGACTTGGGAAATTGGGACTATAGACTGGGGATTATGGGCTGGGCTGGACGACCCTTGTGTGATAAATTGCAAGACAGCTGCTCCACTGACCAACACGATGAAGTGGCAAAAGAGATGAGCCCAGTCAGAACATTCAACATACAAACAAACAAAAAAAAAAACGAATACCAACTGTTAAGGAAGCGCGCGCGTTTAATGAAGTCGAATATGCAAATTTTCTACTTTTTTTTTTGGCTTGTATGTGTGTGTGAGAGAGAGAGAGAGAGAGAGAGAGAGAGATAGAGAGTTGGGTGTGGCAAGGCAAAGGGATTGCTTGAGGCAGTTGAGAGTGCGACAAGCTGCTGCCACGGTGCCTGCCTCATTGTCGTCATCATCGCCCTTGCGGTCAATGTGTTTGTTCTTTATGCTTTTTGGTTTTGTGGAATGCGGTTGATGGCAATGTCTTGTTAAATGAGTTGTAAAAATGCCTGATGGCTACTTGAAGTTACTTAGTTAGTGCCACAATCGCCGGCATGCCACAAGCAGTTGCGTGTGGCATTCATTTCTTATTGAATGCTCAACTGGAATGTCATCATCTTTGACTGACTGACTGACTGACTAAACTGACTGTCTATCTCGCTGTCTTCACTTTTTCCATCGCTATCATTAGCAATAGTTGATCTGAGCATTGCTGGTTGTACTACTCGAGATGTGGGCCAGTTCCAGCCAAGTCTGAAGTCACATTGAGACCAAACATTTGCAGCTGTCGCAACATTTCGTCGCAGTCGTTGCCATTTCACTTTGAAAATTGCCATTTCCGTTCAATTTCGCTTGCAAATTAGAATTCCAGTGATACGCTCTGTTCACCCGCCATGCATATAAAATGAATGCAGCACACACTCATACTTGCATTCACATATGCACTCACACACACACACACACACACACACACACACACACACACACACACACACACACAAGTGTAGCTACGTTTTGTGGGCGCTGTTTTGACATTTGCACGCATTTGTTTTTGCCTCTTTAAACTGTTGCACTTTTCTAGCTGGATATAAAAAGCGTGCAGTGTGTTGTATATACCCTATATACTAAACACACAACGGGTATACACATTATACACATAAGAGAACAAATATTTACTGTGAATATTCAATTTAACAAATACATTATGTTTGCATTTATATTATATTTCAAATAAATACTTAACATACAAAATATAACTATAATAATAAATAATAATTAAATTTAAGTAGATACCATTTCGTATAATAATTAATTTAGCTTTGCATTAATTTATTTTCAAACATAAAATTAATATTACTTACTATAAAAATATATAATAATTAAATTATTAAAATAATTTGAAAATAAAGTTAGTTATAAATTTATTTAGTTGGAGAATAATTACTTAAGGTATTTCATATTTTATTTATGGTATTTATTTTGTTTTTAATGCATTTAAAATATAAGAAATGCTTAAATTGTTAAGTAGATTTAAGAACTTCAAGAACAAGTCAAGCAACAAGGCCAACAATTCCGAAGAGACAACCAAACGTCAAGTGACCACAGGGCATTTCAAAGTCGACCAACTCATTTCAAACTGTTAACTTGTGTTTTTTTTTTTTTCTTCCATAAAAACTTTGCAGTTTTGCCAGTTTTCTCCCCCAGGCTAAAATTACATTCCAAAATGTCGACGATGGCGTCTGGGCTCTGCTCGTCTGACTCGTCCCACGTGCCATGTTGGGGTCCGAGGAGTTTGCTGGGGAGGGGAATTGTAGTTTCTGGTTTCTGGTTTCTGGTTGTGTGCTTATTTGAGGTCGCTTATGTGCTCAAAAATAAATACACATGTAATTTCAAGATTTGCACTTAGTGACAGACAAAAAAAAAAAATTGGAAAAAAAAGGAAGAAAATAAAGAAAGTTTTGCTTTCCTTAGCCTGAGATTAGATTGTGATATTGCAAGTTAAGACTCTTTGTGTTTCTGAGAGAGTCACGCAATTAGAATTGATTTCTTGAGAAATCTTCAAATCTTTTAGCTTGTGCAAAAAGTGCCTTCAATTATTCATTTCCCCATTCAATATTCGCAATGCGAAATTGTGAATTGCGAATTGCCCTTCGTCGCAATCTTTTCATTCATGTTGGCCTCGAGAAACTTTGTAATAGAAATTCACATGGTTCGTTTACAATTCAGATGGCTGTAAACAACGCCAACGGGCAATAAGCCCACAGATGCGCTATTCGATTATCTCAAGCGAATGAATTGTCTTATTCGATTTGGCAGACAAGCAAAGTTCTGACTACATGTAACTGCTATCCATACAAATATATTTACAAGCATATACTATATATATATATATATAGTTATATATATATGTATATATGTATACATATCAATGCATCAATGTGTATATAGTTGAGCGAGAAGCTAACGATTCACTGACATCGATAGTTATTTGCATGAGTTGATTGCAAAACCTTGAAACTTGCCAAGGCATATGGCGCACTAACGATATTATGTAAATGGGATTTAAACATTTACACTACGCTACACGGTCCAATGACACTGACTGAAAGTTCAAGAATTAAACTAACATTGTAATTGTGTGCTTATCATGTCAGATAATCAGGCTGTTAACAGCGCACTTCACAACTTTCATGTTTTATCTGTTGGCCTGCTTAAGTATGCAATGATTTAAACAAAATGAAGATGATTCCGGAGCTCATCTAGATCATCATCTTTAGATTTCCCTTAAATTCATTGACAATCGTTGGTAGTTTAGTCTTAAATTGCATTATTTATTTTTTTAAATATACTTTGCTGCTTTTATTTCAGATGTGTATTACAATTTAGGGAAATAAACATTTGCTCAAGATTTGTAGCTGACTTAATTTTAAATTTTATGCTGTATTTCTCTGTGCTGTGTAACTAGCTTCATTAATGACTTCAGTAATATTTTTAACTATATTAATCCAGATCCCTTCCCGTCCTATGCACCATTTGACTTGGCTAAAAATGGCAATGACAAACGGTAGATGGGAAATGGGAAATGGTTAATTGCAAATCGCAATTGTGTGCTGCATCTAATGACGAGAATGACGACATGGGGAGCTCAACAGATTCGTGTCTGGACAACTTTCAGCGTCAGCCTATTTATGACGGAGACTGTATAGTCGCTGAGCTATTTTCGGCGCCACAGCAAGACGAGACACATGTGTGCGGTGTAAAGAAATTGAAGCGACTAAAGCAAAGGAAATGATTAAATTTGTTGCAGAAATGTGAGACAAGCTATTTGGGATTTGTGTAGCAACAACATGCCACAAGAGCGCTGCTACACTGTTAAAGATGTTGCAACGAATTCATTGATTCAAATCATTATACTGATGGCCGATCATATACCTGGCCAGACACGTGACCGGATAGCGTCTCGTCCTTGCCGGGCAATCAATGAAAATTTGATTTTTCATAATAACGTCCATTACGAGTATTATGGCAGCGTTTATGGGGAGGGGGCAGCGGGGTGGCTGGGTGAGTTCACCTGCCCTGCACGTGTGCGAGTGAGTCGAAGTGAGTCTGAGTACGAGTGTTGGCCATAAATCAAAGGCTCTGTGACATAATGTCGATATTAGGGACACATCTGCCAATGATTCAGAGTGGGACAAAAGCGAATCAACTTTAAATGGAATTACAGCTAATTTCGCTAAGCGATTCAAGGTGACTTTTTAATGAATAAATGAATGTTCAAATGAATAAGATGAATGCAATATGAAACGATTTGAAATAAAGCTACAATTGAATACCAGAAAATAGAAATCATATTTATTTACAGCCATCGCTTTGGGAGTGTGTTAGTGTTGTGAGCGTTGTAAGTATAGTGAATAAGTGTGTGAGTGTACTCGGAAATGAATGAGTGCTACTTGATGGCAACTGTAAATGTGGCTGCCCTTTGAAATACCTGACCAATTGTCACGCCCTTTACCCCACTCACTCCCCCGTTCCACCATTAAGCCGGGCACATATCCCCCCTCGCTGTAGAGCTGCTGTTACTTGCCTAGTATTCATTCATCTTCATTGACAGCTGCGCAGCAGACGCCGAGTTGCAAATTTTATTTTCGATTTTCATCATTTTCTTTGCTCTGTTCTCTTTTCCTCATCATCTTCTGCTTTGCTATTTCTTTTGTCATAATTTGCAAGTTGCATAAAATGTACTTTACACATAATTTCAATGTCAAATTAGTTTGCCCAAGTGGGTGGTGCCGTGGTGCTGCTGCTAATGGTGGGTGCCAAGAAAAACGCAAGCTGCTTGCGCAAATATTTCTTTACTTCGTTTTTTTTTTTTTGTTATTTTTTTTTTTTTTTTTTTGCTATTTTCCACTTGAGGCTTGAAAACTTCAATTTGCATAATAAATGAAAATGCATTGAAAAGTGGCAGCGACAGCTGCTGCATTAAGTGCAAAAGCAGCGACGCAAACAAATAAAACAATCGGGGCGAGAAAGGGCAACAAAGCCGAGAGCTACGAACGTGCAGGGCTTCAAAAATCGCTTCCGCATTGGCATCGACAGCCCGACGACAGATGATGGAAGGAACGAGAGCTGAAGTGAGGCAGAGCGAGACAGAGAGAGAGAGAGAGAGAAAAAGAGAGACAGAGAGAGGCAAAGAGGGAGAGTGGGAAACTAATAGTCGACACATTTGAGCCACTTAGATTTACACTCTGTCATTTGCCGAGGCGCCGACAAGGCGCAAAAAACTTAGCATACTTATGAGGGCCTACAGGCTACACTAGCTACACTACAGAGTGAATGGAAGAAACAGAAATGGGATAGAAAGGGCAAAAGATGGGGAATGTGAGTGAGTGTGTGTAAACCGAGCAGTTAGGCGACAAACTTATTGGAAAATGGTTGTGGAAAAGCACTTGATATGCCACACACTTGAAGCCTTTTTGCTGTTGAAACAGCTTCCTGGCTGCTCTTCTATCTGCCGGTCTGTCCATCTGTCTATCTGTCTCTCTGTCTGTCTGTCTGTCTATCTGTCTGGTTGAATTGGTTGCCTTTAAATGCTCGAGTTGTTGTTCATTTTCATTTAAAAATTATGCAAGGAATCTTGTGCTTGTCGACCACTTTTAGAAGTGTTGAAGCCACAACTCACTTTGCAATAAGAACAAATGAAAACAGCATCAGCAAGTGGAAAAGCTGGAAAAGCTGCCATTGCAATCGCAATTGCAACTGGAGCTGCATTTTTGTGGCGTCAATGGCATCGACTGCCAGTTGACACACATATTTGCCATGCCCCAAGCCTAGGGCAACGACATGTTGTTATACAGATGCATCCATCTCTCTCACTCTCTCTCTTTCTGTCTCTGTCTCTGTCTCTGTCTCGTTCACTCCTGTCTGTCAATGCTGTGGCAGCATTGATAAACGTCAGAAACGAGGCGTCGTCGTCATCGTCATCGTTGTCGTCCTCATCGTCATCAACGTGACATTTCAGCGTTTTGTGCCGGAAATGTTTGCATCGATACATAAGCATCGATACTCATATTCGTACACTCAGTCGTATTCTATATAAGGCGTGGCATGCGAGTGCATTTAGTCCAACCTGGGCATAGGCCTTTCAGCAATTTAATCATTCTGATGCACATCTATTGTATCTGCAGTAAAAACTTCTATTGAATGTTCTCAACCTCTTCCTCTCCCTCTCTATCTCTACGACTCTCACTCCCACTCCCAGCTCCCTGGCAAACAGCATTTAGTTAATTTGTACTGAAAATTTCATTTAGTTGCAAATAATCTAAGAAAGTGCACTCAATACTGAATAATTCAGCCGTTCAACTGTTTGTGCTACAATCTCAATGTGCTGCCGCTGTAACACTCTGAATAGTTCACCGAACTCTCGGCAAATGCGAAACTCTCATCAAGCTATGTAGTTCATCATATATCCTTTATATGCTGGCAGAGTGGGTATTCCACTCTTCGCAGGCAGTATGTAACTTAACTCTATTACTTTATTAACTTCATTCTTATAATGAATCGACATACTTTGGACTAAGTTCAAATGAATTGACCACATTTCATTGAATCTACATATATATTCTATAGGGTACATTCTTCATCAATATCAACAACCGAGTCAATTGGAAAATGTTCATCCTGGTTTCTCTTTGCCATACACAGCTCAAGTTTATCTCAAATTTTAAGTTCATTTCTGTACTTAGATTCTTCCAACTAAGCAGTTGCTTAAAGTATACGTTTATGAAACGATTCTGCAAGTTTCATAAAGATGGAACCATTAATAAAGAAGTTATTGCAGAAAATAATAATTTACATTGAATCTCATGGAGCTTGGACGACACGTATGTGCGAGCGGGACAGAGCGAACGCTTAGCATGCATATAGCAATGTCTGAATGAGTAGATGCAGAGTTTGCTGAACTATATAACTATCTCTATTTCTTTCTTTAAGTCTTCCATTCCCTCTAACTCCCTCTCTCTCTCTCTCTCTCTCACTCTCTCTCTCTCTCTCTCTCTCTCTCTCTCTAGCTCTCTCTCTCTCTTTCTGTTTATTAGGATTTTAATTTATAAATTAATTTTATTGTCTTTATTTATTAGCAAATTTCGTTCCAACAAACACTTGTACAGGGTATCATACTGTCGCGTGTGCGCATCAACTGTGGTCTTTCCAAGTAATTCTTTCTTCAGTAGGATTATGTTAAATTATTTAATTGCTGATAAAAAGGTTTACCTGAATCAATTGCATGAATTCTCTTTTACTGCGAGCCTAACATAATGCTCAGACATAATCCATTGATGTGTTTTGTTTCTTTGGTCTTTGATGATTTGAATGTCTTTGAGTTGAGCCTTGTGATTTTCTTTGAATCAAGCAATTGAACTGATGCTGCAACACATTGTCTCCAAATGCGGGTAAAGACGCTTTAATGCGGCAAAACAATATGAAGGTAAATAAATAATTAATTGAGCCAAAAGTTATGGGCAACAATAATTCGAGTGTAACGAGAGCATCATACTCATATCAACAAATGATTCTCGACAAACAGCCAACAAAATCTGCCAGCTTGTTTTTGACATTGTTATTGTTGTTGTTGTTTGTTTTCGTTTTGTATTTACAAATGTCGCATAAATCGCCTGTCAATTATATGGCATTATCGTGTGCTCATTCATGGCTGCCATATATAATGAATATTTTATATAAGACCACTTATATATAGGCACAATGGTAAATGGGTCGTCAAAGAGGTCAGACTGTGGCAAGTTTGGTGTTGGGTCAGAGGAGTGGGTGGGTGGGGGGGGGGTTGTTTGATATAAATTGAAACAGTTGTTGTTGTTTGCTTGTTGCACTTTCACATATTATAATTGCGCTGTTTCAAACATAATTTCACCACAAATCGCTGCAGTAAACACACTCCCACTCTGGTTGTATATCTGTGAGTGTGTGTGTGTATGTGCGTGGGTGGTGGGGGGGGGGTTGGGTCGTTGTTTGTGTAAGGGAAAATCAAGTGCACAATGCGCACAAGCAAATGAGCAAACATATTGCCTACTTTTTGGGGTCATTTAAGCGGCTTACACTGCGTTGATTAGCAACAGTAACAAAATACGCGTACTTCCTCCTACTTTACTTGTTGCCACAAGCCCCCTTCTCCTCCATCCCCCATCCTTCTGCCTTGCCCTAGCTGTTATCAACCCCGCTGAGGCCCTGCCCACATAGACGTATAATTGTTTTAGGCATTTCCACTGCAGTTTGATAGCAAATAATAGACATGTTGTTTATTTTGTTTTGTTTTATTTTGTTATGTATAATTTTTGTTGTTATTATATTTTATATTCATATTGTTGCATTGTGTGCTTTTAAGCCGTTATCTCCTAATTAATTACAGCTAGCCACATTCATATCATACCGCCCCCCTGGGTCTGTAATCATAGTTGTAATGAGCGTTCACACACAAGTTTAAAGTTGGTTTAAAGTTGTACATTTTACAATGCCAAAAGAAAATAGACAAATTGAATTGAATTGTGATTAATTTAAGTTAGAAAGTATTAATAGTAAAATAAAGTGATTAATTAATTAAGCGAGTTGTTCAAATTAAAGCGAGTATCAAACAGAGAAGTTGTTAAGTCTCCTTGAACTTTCGGAATAATTACCTATTTACATTAATTACGCACTTTTATTATATTATTATTCCTTTATTATTAACAATGGATAAATCATACAAAATGTAGTACGTGTGACATTTATAATTGAATTAATAAATGGGGAATTTAACTTCTCTGAGTTATAAGATCAACTGAATTATCCTGTTCCTTCTTGATCTACTTGCAATTCTATTATTCTGTTTCTTATTTTAGTCCTTTTGGCTCGTTAAAACCAACATTTCCTTTAATACTTATTGATCGGATTCCTAGGTTTTCTGCAATCCTTAATAATCAAATGTAATTTTGGATCAATAAAATGCAATTTTAAGTTACCCAGACTTAAACTTAAATTTGAATTGAACCTTAACACAAGTTAATTTGTGTATTATTTTTTTAGTGTTCACTTTAAATATAAATAAAATATTATCTTTTCAATTTATTTGTAGTATTATTTGTAAACATTAAAAACAAGTAACTAAATAAAATAATTAATCGATAATATGTAGTATAGTTTAATTATTTTATTTAGTTTAAAATAATACAAATAAATTGAAAAGATAATATATTATTTATATTTAAAGTGAACACTAAAATTTTGATAGAGTGCGTATAAAGAATTAATTGAAGTTTCACTTTTGCAACAAAATAACAAACAACAAATAAAATAATATTCAATAATAATTAAAATTTAGCTAAACTAACTAACAAGTAAGCGAATATAAATTATCCCAATGAATTGCTAAACTCAGCATGCTGAACAACCTTTTGAAAAGTCAAGATTGTACGATTGTTTGAATGATCAGTCGCATTCGCATTTATTGTGTTAATTAAAATATTATATGTATATATTATAAACAATCCTTAATATTACAGGGTATATCTAAGCTGAATATGCTCTCGATTTTCAACTGTCAGTCACCACTAAAAAGCTATCATGCATATGAGTGTAAATAGATATGCGTATGATTCACAAGGCAGCTCATGTGTAAGTTCGATAAAATTGTATTTCATTGTATAGGTGTGACGTGTGTGTGTGTGTGTGTGTGTGTGTGTGTGTGTGTGTGTCTGTGTCGCAAAGCCTGATTGCATGTAATTATAGTGCAATACAATTATGATATAATAGAGATAACCGAAAGGACCAGTGGCCGAAGGGGGGAACATATTTAATTTGATTATAAACCACTTGAAAAAACGCGTATAAACTGAATTGGTTAGTCGGTTCGCTACACTCAATGCCAAATTAATAAATAAAAAAAAAGTAAATCCTCTGCTCTCACACACACACACACACACACACACACAGTAGTTGATAATTGTGAAGTACACACACTTCCGTTTCCGGTCAAAAATACATAAACTGCTTCTAAATTTAATTTAAAAACATCGTTGCCATTGCCATCGTTGGTTACACTAAATATTAATTTCTAGCTGCGACAATGGGCGGCAAATTATTTTGGTGGGCGTGGTGCGACATTGGGAGATCAGCATAGAAGAGTTTGTTGAATTAGTGAAAAGGTATTGAAATCAAAACCGGGAAATTTGTTTAGACATTATGAATGAAAGCTTAAATTAAATATTTGTACTTTTGAGTTGTTGTTTTATATAAAATATGTTTAAAAAATAAGAAAAAGAGCAATAAGACTATATAAATATAGTCCTAATATTGAATATATTATGATGTTATTTATTTTATTAGTCTTTTTTCTTAAATAAACTGAAAATAGAGCACTCCTTGTGCTTCTCAAAACGTTGATTGGTCTACAAAATTAATAGCTATTATTTATTTAACTATTTAAATGAATAAGCAAGTGAAAATGGATGACATATAAGATACAGGCGAATAAAATTGTGAAATCATCAGTAAGCATTAAATAGCAAGAAAATCTAAACAGGAAGAGCTGGTCAGCTCATACGTAAAGCAAAAACAACAGCAATAATTATCATTATATTATCAACAGTTATAACCACTGTGCAGCTACCAAAACCTGAACTGGATTATGGGAATACAATGGCAGAAAGTGTTTGCTGCGACCTGAAATTAAGTCGGTGACTTGGGAAACATCGCTGATTAGTGCATGTGTGTGTGGGTGTGTGAGTGTGAGTGTGTGTGTGTGTGTGTGTGTGTGTGTGTTTGTATTTGGGTGTCCCTTTGCAAATGATAAAAACTGTTTTTGCTTTCTAAGGTTGCCAGTTGTCGGATTGCCAGTTGCCAGTTGCGGGTTTGCCGTCTGTCACTTGGGCTTGTTTCGGGCGTGTTTCCTTTTTGTTTTGTTCCGTTTTATTGTATTATTTTAAGCCCCACAAAGAGCTCATTAATTTGCACAAAAACACAACACAACACAACGACAAAGTAAGACTTCCGTTTATATGAAAATACATATACAATATGTGGAGCAACATTATCTAAGGGAGGCGCATCTGTTTTGTGACACTAAACAAAAAAAAAAAAAGGTTGCATGAAATGCGTTTTATGCCCATTTGATGAACAGCTGCCACCAATGTCCCCAAAAGGTTGTTGTCATTTTGATTAAATTTGAAAGCAAATAGTACTAATGGAATTTAGATATTCCCCACTCTCTGTCACCGCTCAATCCTTCAGGTCGCCCTGTTTCGTTATCTGTGATCTATTGCTTTGATCTGTGATAAGCTGACATTATCATTTAAGGACCAGACCGTTGATCCCTTGATCCACTGTGCGCATCAACGGAGCGGCAATTTATTACATTTGAGTCAGGGATACGCAAGATTTCCATTTCAAGTCGTTTCATCAGGCAGCACATGCCTCACTGATTGCCTACAAAATTGTGCATAGAGTCACAGTCACAGTCTTAGTCGCAGTCCCCAGCTACATTCCCAGCTTCCTTTTACTGTGCTTGCCAAAAAAAAGGAAGCATCCATAAATAATTAAACAGTTTTGTGCTGTTTAAGCATATCATAATGCGAGGCGCCTCAAAGAGCGTCCTTATTCATGTATAACATATACACATATACGAGTGCCATATACCATAACAGCCATATGCTTGGGCATCTTTTTGGCAGCCAGCCGCAGCATGTCCTTCAGTATCCTGTTTACCCCTACATGTGTGTCTGTGTCTGTGTGTCTGTGTGTATGTGTGTGCTGCCATATTCAACAAAAGCCCGCAAAGCTTTTTCTATGCCCCTCCAGCAAACCAGCAGCGGCAACAGCAGCAGCTCTGTCATCCAGGTCCCTTTTTGGCCTGAACATACCCTGTTCCCCTCGGCACGTCTTTTATTTATTATTATGCACGCCAGCCTCAGACTCAGCTAGCGGGCTCTTTGTTCTGTCTGTGTGTGTGTGCCTGTGTTGCTGTTGTTGTTGTTGTGCCTGGCGCAGAGCCACAGAAATTATGCCACAAAATAATTTAAAAGTAATCAGGCAACAAATGTTTGCCATGTTTTAGGCGCAACACATGAGTTGCCAGCTATCCCCCCCTCTCCCTCTATCACTCTCTCTCTCTTTTCCTCTCTCTCTCTCTCCCTCTGTCTCTCTCTCTCTCTTCCTCTCTCTCTCTCGCTCTGTCTTCGCCTCTCCTTGTCAGTCTGTCTGTCTACACTGTAAACTTTTGGGTTTTGGCCCACACACACACACACACACAGACAGTGAGAACTACACACACATCTCAGAGCTCACTAATTGCTATACACAATAAATTTATTAAAGACATTCAACTGCCGACTGTGGCAACAACTCCCTGAATGGGAATGCTTCCTGCTCTCGGCATTTTCTTCACATTCACGCAAGGAATTTATAATTAATTAGCCTGGCTAATTAAAGGCCAACAAGGATAAGCTCTGAAGTGGCCCGAAATTAGGCCTTAAATTCTAAGAAAATTCTACCAGGCGACACAAAAGAACCGAGTAGAGTGAGTCACTTGCAACTGCAACTGGCCAGGGGATGGCTTTAAGTTGAAGACTGCCAAGACTGCAGCTATTAAATGGCCAAACAAAGTAACTGAAGCAAAGGCAAATTCACTGGCTATGAAAATTGGTAACACGATAAGCGGAAAGTTATACAAAGCGCTGTAAGGCAGCCGGTGGCCAAGTCGATTGTCGTCGAGTGGGGCATGCAACCTGTTGAACAAACGATTGCATACTTTTGGTCAGCGCGACAAAAGCAGCAACTGCAGCTTGTAAATATGATTAAAGAATAAAATGCATAAATTGTTTGACTTCCGTTCGGCTAAAGGGCAAAGTGAATGAAAAGAGTCAAGAACAGAGAGAAAGAGAGAGAGAGAGGGGCAGAGTTAGAGCGGGAGAGAACGAGAGGCAGCTGGTAGGCAGTGTCGCCCCAGTTGTGTGTGCTTAATGACATTGAAAATCTCTCTCTAAGGCAGCGTCGTCACATTTTTTGGGGTCATTGGAGTTAAAATGATTGCATGACATGGCCAAGCACGTTCAGCCTGTTGTGTGTGTGTGTGTGTGTGTATATATACTGTCCATTATCCAATGCATTAATGTGCGTCCAGAGACGCATTAATATGCTGACTGAAATAAAAGAAAGAAAAGGGAGAAAGAAAAAGAACACATCATATATGTTTCGGGGCGGATGCAGACGAGACATGAGATTGGGACATTTAAGTGTCTATTTATTTGCGGCCTGACAAATTGAATTAAAACAAGAGCAATTCGGCAACAATCCGGCTTTTTAAAGAGGACAACAATAACAAACAACAACAACCAACAATGCGAACAACTCGAGTTGTGGCACTCAACATTTGCAAGACTTAAACAAGCGCACGCAATTGGTAATTGCAATGGCAAATTGAACAAGAATAACAACGGCAGCAACAGAGAGAGAGAGAGAGAGAGAGAGAGAGAGAGAGAGAGACACAAACACACACACACACATGCATAAGTAATATGAAAGGGCTAGGAGCTGGCTGAACACTCGAGACAATAGTGTGGGCAGGCAGACAGACAGAGAAGCACAGAGCACTCTCCCGCTTTAGCAAAAGCAATTAGTTTTACTTTGGAAGCACTCAAATGATTTAAATTTAATTGGGGTCAAGAATATGCACGTGTATGTGTGTGTGTGTGTGTGTGTGTGTGTGTGAGGAAATACAATTGTATGCGTATGCCGGACGTGCAATGACTAAAGCCAACGACCAAGGCAGACCAGTCAAGTCCAAGCCCAAGTCCATGCCAGGCCAGGAAATGATGCACTGCGTGCTGCTGACATTATCTAATTAGGCAGACGACTACGACGACGAACATTGCTGCAGCTTCCTCCCCATCCTTCCCTTTCCCTTGGCGACTGCATTCGCATGATTTATTTCTGATGTTTGGCGGGAGCATGAGAGTAGGGAACATCACGAACGCGGACCTCGGCTGATGACAAGGAATGCCAATGTCACGCTGCCAGCAAGCAGCTAGCTTCAGCTGTTGAAGCGGCAACATGCCACACACACACACACACACACAAATTGGACAGCTGAGGCGGCCCGACGTTGTGGCAACTGTTTGTTGCACGTTGCACGTTGCACATTGGGTGCTGCGCAACGAAGTTGCCCCCACATAAGTATATAAGCTGGGCGTGTGACACTGGGGTAGGTGTCACTGATGAGCGTGTCAGGGATCAGGTATGGGGTGTGGGGTATGTGGAGTCTAAAGTCTAGAGTCTGGTGTTGCCGGCATCAACATCAACTGAAAATGTAAACTGCAATTGAAAATTAAGCGGATTTTGGTGACTCACAATGTTGTCAAGGTAATTGGGCGTTGCTGATTAGCTGCCAAACTGTGAGTACTCATAATATTGTTAAAGTGAATAGTGAATACAACAAACAATATACTATGCGCATACAAAGCATATACAGAATGCTTGAATTTGTTTATGCAACACATGCGATGAATTGATGAAATCAAAGAAGCAGAGCTGCCATTTTTTCACAACTTAATAACTTAATCTGATCATAAAGCTTCGCAACTTCGTCGATTGCCCAAAACGATCTCTGATGTTCAATTTTCATTTGCATGCTTATTAATGTCAATCTATACAACTGATTTGTAGTATCAGCGTTGCCACCTAATTAGACTAAAAAGTTAAGTTGGCTGCGGCTCAACATTTCATGAAATAAGCAACGTATAAACAAAACTATATTGTAGTGTAAACAAACATAGATTAATGCTATTTGGAATACAAAACTTGTATTGGTAAAGCCTCAGTTATCATTTATTATTGAACTTTCTCAGAATTTCTGTGCCTTCAATTAATTATTAAATTAGCTATCTTATGTTATGTTACCCTTATTACATTTTGAATAAATTATTCTTTAGCTTAGACATAATTTAAATTACAGTGTATATATGATAAACTATTTATAATTATAATAGTTATTTTAGAGTGTAGTTTTCAAAAAGCTATAAATAAATTCTGAATAAATGAATTTTTAGTTTAGGCAAAATTTAAATTACACCTATAAGTGATAAACAATATCATAGCAAGTGTTTTAAGTATTATAAAATTGATCTTCACAGTATTAAATATACTAATTAACTACTAAGATAATGACTAACTTCTGTTAAAAAGTATATGTTGGCATTGCGACTATAATTATTAATATGCGCAACAAATGCAAAACGAAGTTTGCAATGAAAAGTGATTTTTGTTTTATTTACAATTTCATTTAAAGTGCAACACAGTTGAAAGTACAGTGGTTGCTGGCAAAGAATAACCGTCGGCAAATTTAACGATAGTTTGCGAAATCCTAAATAACTAATAATGATGACGTTGATTCTTTATTTTGTAATTTGATTGAGTTAAATATATGTATATATTTTATTTAATTTTCAGAAAATTTCTAATTATATATATACAATAATAAATATTTTCTACGCTAACTGAAACAACAATTAATTGGAAAATTTATACATTACGAATATTTTAAGCTGCGCAGTTGCTATTTAACTCAATTTAAAAGTTCAAATCATAATAATTAAAGCACTCTATCCGTATCAATTTAATTCAGTTTCAATGAAATCGCATTATTCAAACCCAAGCGAATTCATATATTGTTTGGGAGCATTAATGAATCGTGAATGAATTGCGAATGCACTCAAATATGACACGATTTGTTAATTGGATAATTTAGACAAGAAAATGGGCCACTTGGCGACTTTAGCTTTAGCTTTAAATATTAAGTGAGTTGCCAGAGGGAACACAACGACCTTTGACACACACACACACACACACACACACACACACACCCATACAACCATATACACACATGCACAGCCATACAGCTGCGCTGTGGCGCATGTATGTGTGACACGCAAATGAAAATGGCGGTAACCGCAACATTTTAGTTGCATTTGCAACGTTCGCCACAAGAGGCAACGCCACAAGGACCAAGGACATTTACCTAAATTAAAGCTAATGAATTGCCTCTTCGCGTTGGCAAGGACTTGCTACCGCACTCCCTCCTTGCCCCTTGCCCCTTGCTCACCATTTCCCTCCATTTGCCCCGTTCGCCTTTGCAACCTACCTCCCATTGTTACCATCTAACTTTCACCGCATCAGTCGGCGTTGGCCACATTTTTCCCATCTGCCCGACTTACCCTCGGCTCCATCCTTTACAACCCACCCCACCCCCTAGCGTTCTGTCTTCCGCCTGCCCGCACCCCTGTGACCAAAGCTGAAGCAGGAGCAGCCACTTTGCTGTCTGCTTTAATTTGCATTGCACTTGTGTATGTTTACATTTTTTATTTCATTCATTTTCACTCTTGTTTCGCCATGGTCGACGCCATTTCCCTCACCTCCTCGCATGCACTCTATGCACTCCATCCAGCTGGCAACCCTCTTCCAGCTCCCCCATCAGTCGTCATTCACTCTTTTTTCCTTTTTGTATTTTAATGAATAAGTGCATTAAATGGCCACGGACACTGCAAATGACTGAATGAATGCTAAGCCTTAGACGAAAACAGCACCCACACTCACACACTTACATACAAACACACAAACACACACACATACGGGAGTGCAAATGAATATGAATAAATATGCTTAAATGCAAGTGGAAGAGAAGTGGAAAATGGGAAACTGCAGAAGGAGTTGGTTACGGAAACATCGTCTAGATAGAGTTGGGCTACAGCAAAGAGAGCAGAGTATAACAGAAAGAAAGAGAGACAGCAAGAGAGAGGGGGTAAACAGAGGCAGATACAGAGGATAGCTGCAACTACTGTGAAGCGGTACAGATAAAAAATTCCAAAAGAAAAGTTGTCAGTTGATCAAATATGAAAAAAAAAAAAAATACATAAAGCTTCATAATTATAATTATAATTTTTATAGAATTGTACTTGCTTAAAGACTTCAATATTTAAACACTGCTTTCAAAATATGGGTTAAGCGATTCGTTTCAGCAATTCGTCGGATTCGTTCGCATTCAGATAAAGAGAACTGCAACTGCAACTTATTTATCCAATAAAGTTTTATCAAACAAACAAGCAAATATTAACATAACGTAAAAGAATATACTGCGTTGAAATATATAAATTTCCACCGAATTAAAAGAAAATAAATAATATGCTCGCTGAAATATATTGAAGGCAATATATATAATAAAAGGAGAGGATCGAAAAGAGCTTAATAAATGAATTATAAAAGAAATAAAATGTAATTAAAATACTTGACAGAACTTTAGTATTTATAAATATACATTTTTTTGTTTTAATTAAATTGATTGATGAAAAAGTTTACTAAATATTTTATTTATTAAATATTAAATAGAAATATCATAAAATAGTCAATTACTAACATCAATGAAAAATTGGAAAATTAACATATTTGTATTGATTTAAGCTTATTCGTTGTGATTAAATTGAATATTCCAAGCATGTGAAGTGCAGTTGTAGTTGTCAGGTTCATATTATAATTAGTTCTATATAAATAAATGTCAATTTCAATGAATATAATGAAACTGTACGTTTTGAGCAAGTTCAAAATGAAACATATAAATTCATTTAGCATTATGTGATATAAATTGGCTTAAAATAATTTGCATTTACTTTTGATGCTCAGCAATTATTTATCTAAAAAGTACAACTTTTGCAAATTAAATTTTAGTTTTGATTGCATTCATTTTTTTGTATGCTCGTATATTGTAATTTAGTTGATGACTTAAATAAACCAATTGAGCAACAAGTTATTGATTTACTCGTATAGCTGTCAATTGAAGTGTTAATTGTGTAACTTTTGTTTTTGAATTTGATTATATAAATTAAATTAACTATGAACTTGCTCCCAGACTATATTTCTCTCTCTTTTTAATTCATGCTGTCTCTCTCTCTCTCTCTCTCTCTCTCTCTCTCTCTCTATCTCTATCTCGTCTCTTCATTTCAGCAGTAACTCCACTGTGCAGGCGGGGTGGGACAAATAATTGCCTGAAATTAGCGCAGCATTTGGGTACCAGGCACACGGCACTGTAAAGTGGACAGAGTGGAAGGACGGGAGACACGAGGGATAGAGAAGGGCTTGGGACACACTGTCGAGCAGTGCCCGCTTGGCAGTTGCTGCAAGTTGGCAGCATCCACATCAGCATCTGCATCAGCATCAGTGGCAGTGCCTCGTTACAAGTACTTTATGCAGTAATTGCACTACTTGTCTCTCGACTGATATTGCTGCCGTTGCTGTTGGTGTTGCTGCATTCAAGTACAATTCTTATTTTTCTTTTCTTTTGTTGCTGCTGTTGTTGTTGTTGCTAATGAAAAACTCAGCGCGCAAAAATACAAAATATATTTTAACATTGCCTGGAATAAAATGCAAAATTAAATAAGGTTATCTAAGAGGGCAGCAACAGTAACAGCAACAGCAACAGCAACAGCAACGATGCGGCAGCAACAGCAGCAGCTGCAACATTGCAACAATGTGTGTCTGTCAGTGAATAGCACATTATTCATATACTCAGTTCTTGTGCTTCATTCTAAGCCCTGATTTGGCCATGTTGCCGCCCTAAAACCCAACTTGGCCATTATTTCGCCAACGGCTACACAATTTCCGCAAAATTTATGTGCCAACAGCCAAACCAAGAAAAACCAAAATAAAAAAAAATACAAAAAATAAAATATAGTATATAGATATATACATATGTATAAAAGAGCAGGCGCAACAGAAAAATTGTAAACATTTATTTACTGTCCATTTCCGCTGGCTTTCGATGTGTTTCTGCCCCTGTTGCTGCTGTTGTTGCTGCTGCACTTTCAGCATTTCCATTTGTATATCCATTTGTAGTCATTTTTTTGCGCCAACTTTTTAGCCGAGTGCTTATTTATTTAGCCCGACCAGATTCCCCACTTGCGAGCCACAATTTTTGAAGGCCAGCATAAACACAGCGACTGTTGCTTGAGAGTTGCCACAGCAGCAGCAGCAGCAACGGCAGCAGCTCAGTTGCATATGAGAATTGAGTAGCTGTTGCAACTGTTGCAGCAAAAACAAGAGTGCCACAACGAGCACTAAGCAAGTTACGCACATGAAATTGCTAAATTATAGCCACATCAAACATATCTTAGAAAATAACAATAAAATTCATTTAATAATACATATAATAATTATAATTCCAAAATATTCATAAAATATATAATGATTGTAATCTATTTTGAGATCGATACAAAAACAGGCGCGATAAGCAATCGAAAAACCTGTCAGTATGGCTTGATTTATTGTTATAGCATCCGTTTGGATTATTATATGCAATTGCATAAATTATTATTATATTAAAAAAAAAAAAAAAAAACTATATTCTATTTTAATTGCATTTAATTGCTATTTAGCAAAGTTCTTGTGCATTTTATGAACGCACATTAAAAATCAAATCAATGCATGAAATGCCCTTATTATCAATTGCAATGTTTATGCAATTTTTATGCGTCATTTTTTTTTTTTATAAACATAATTTAACGTATTTTTAAAGTTATTAACTGCATAATTTTTATCTTAATGTACTGTATTTCATATAGGTTTTTTCGTGCATAATTAAATTTGAAATAATCGCAACAAATGAATTAAGTAAAACTGAGAGAGAACAACAATGAAGTGTTGAGTATAGGTGGAGAATGTCGTCTAGTAGATACCATGTAAAATCTGATAAGGTCGCAAATAAACTCTATGATTAAATGTTAAACTAGTGTCCCCCAGTTGGAGCTGCAGATACCCTGTAGATTTGTGATATTCTAGAAATTAACTTTAACTGCTCATTAATTATTGCTGCACAGATTCGGCAAATCACAGCCCCAGTCCAATGTGTAAGCACAAATAAAAAAGGGATGACAAACAACATATCACATGATGTGTATGAGTTGGCATCGTTTTCAATTATAACATATCATTTAATAACACACAAATGCATGTAAAGTAAATACGAGTAAACATTTATTTGTTTACATGTTTTGTTGTTTATTTGTTTTTGTTTTTTTTTTTTTATTAAACTTATTTTGTTTGAATAAACATGACTATTTGTGTTATTTATATAGCTTTGAGGCATTTGGCTGTGGCTTTGGCTTTGTTTATGTTTTCTATTTAGAATTCAAGTCTCAATTTGATGTCATTCATTAATTTCCACTCTCAATTAGCGCATTGATTGTTCAACTAATTAATTACAGTTAGTAATTGTTATAAACAAATGTGTAATTGTTGCTATATCATGAACATGACAACAAAACAAACAATAAGAATGACACAATGCTCGTTAATATGCCGGCTAATGTCAAGTGCAGCATGCGTCATATGAAGGCAACTTGCGGCATGCGGCATGAGGCAAGTGGCAAGTGGCACGCTGCCTGCTTGCATCTCCAGCTGAGATAATTAAGCCGCATTATCTGCTGATGCATGCAGTTTTATCGCCTCGATTGGACCACTAAATCTCAATTGATATAATTTTCTGTGGTTTCTGCGGTCATCAAATTGTTGTGGCTTTGTTAACCAAGTCAAGGCTTACCCGCACAACACGTTCCCTTCAGCCACACACAGACACGCGAAGACTGTGTGTGTGTGTTTGTATTGTTGTTGTTATGGTTGTTGATTACTTTTGTCAGCCGGCACTTGGAAATCTGTTTAGGTTTTGCAGTTCACACACACTTGGCAAACACTGCGCCCAAAAGCGCGCTTCGAACATCAATTTTAACCTCACGCGTTGCAAAAAATCACTAAAAAAATTCTCTTTCTCCCGCCTCTACATTCTTCTTGATTTCTCGCAGTGGGGAAACAATAAACAAAAAGAAAACGTACAAAGAAAAAAATAACTCAAAATGCAAAACTAATGAGGAAATGCGAAATGAAATGTTTATGTGGAAATTATGAGTATTGCAAGTCTCGTTTAAATACTAGCTCGCACTCGCGCTGCGAAAGATTACGCAAAAAAATGGTATCGCATAGATGCGTCGCCCGATTGTGGCAAGCAGATACACGTACTTTCAACTTTACGTTTGCGGCACCTTCGCTCCTCGCTGTGGGGCCGACTGATGCTGTACCGCAGCAGTTGGAAAACGCGCAAAGACTGAAGCTGGCAGCTGAAGCTGAAGCTGCCACACAGAAGATTTTTGGAGGCTGTGTGTGCCCCATTCGGTGTTCGGACTCTGCCGGCTCTAGTTGATTTTGCCCGAACAGCCGAATGTGGCACGAGGCATGGCACGAATGTCAGCATGCTACGGCGCAGTGTTCGTGCCACCGCTTGTTGCAGCAACATCGCCAAACGACTGACTGAAATGTTGCCGACTGGGAAATACACATATTCACGCTGCGGGGGCAGCCTTTTTCTTTAGCTATTTCTGTTGCGACTCCGTTTTTGTTGTGTGTTGTTGCTGTTGTTGCAAGTCTTGTTGCTATTGCTGCTGCTGCTGCTGCTGCTGCTGCTGTTGTTGCTGCTGTTGCGACTCACGTGTGCGCGTAGGTCAGTGACGCTTCGCTGGGCTGTTCAATTTATTTTCACGCTGCGTCTGCGTCTGTTTGCTGTTTGTTTAACAATTTCCCTCCGCTTTTGACATATGCCACGCGCGCGTCTTACTCTTTTTTTTACATTTCTTTCTTTTTTTTATTAAGTTTTTTTTTTTTTTTTTGTTTTAATTATTTTTCTTTTATTTTTAGCTGGACACGCTGCCGGCTTTAGGCCAACGGCTTTGCTAGCAGCGCGTGGGCGCATTTATTGTTAACAGATGACAAAGCAACAACAACAGCAGCCGCATCAGCATTGGAATTTGCATATTGCATCAACCAGTGACGCACAGCAACTGCAACTGCAACTGCAACAACAATATCTTCATCAATATGTGGCATGTGACACTTCGAGGATCTGGGATAACGATGATTGCCATCAGAAATTAACTCACCTGCATTGAAATCACAATACTGGTCCAATACTAAGCCTGACGGTATGCGTTAATATTTAATTAACATCTAATTTATATTTATTTATTAATTATAATGAATATATCATTAATATGGTTATTATTATTGTTATTATTAATTATAATATATATGTAATAATTATACATTTTTTTAACTTTTTTATTTACTATAAATATTTGTATTTCATTTTATCTGCGCTTTTGCAATTTTACAAATTATAATGTTTATATATTGTATATATAAGTAAAAAATATTATAAATAATTTGTTAATATATGGCTAGTTGTTGACCCTACATTAATTATTATTTTATTTGTAATTTATTTAAATAAACATTCCTTTAACCTTTCTTATATATAATCAAATATAATATCTATCGGACTGAAATTCTATTATTAATCTATTCAAATAAGCAACTTCAGCTTTAAGAAGCATTTAACTCTATCAATCTATATCAATATATTTTCTATTCATTCATGAAAGCTTTATTGCCCAACATTCTTGAATGATTTCATTATTTACTCTATAACATAATCTAGCCTTAAACTATTCGACATCTTTAGCTAGTAAATGCTCAAAATTATATGCATTTTTTACACTAATTAGCTCAGGCAAGTTTTCTATAATTAGAATCTGAGAGTTTTAAAACGAAACACATTGCGTTTAACATATTCCATGAATTGACGCTATGTAAACTGTGCCAACATATGAAACAAGTTCTTGGAATTCTAAAGTAAGTTTATGGCAATCTCTAGCCATTCGCAAAATGCAAAAATTTGAGAACTTTAATGATGCATTTATTAAAAATCTCTCAGTTATCTAAACTCTTATGTCTAAAATTCAAATAATACATATTCTTAAGCATTTACTTAATTTCAGTTTATTATAACAGATAATTGTTATGTTGCGATAGTTATCAACACACCATAACGATAGTATTGTCGATAGTTTTCCCAGTGTATGCCTAACTCAAAGGATACGTAAATTTCTAATCCGCTTCTCATCACTGAAATCGGTTTGCAACACAAATTTTGGCTAGTTATTGTGGCCCCGAACATGTGGCTATGCGCAGAGCAGAATCAAAGGTATTGTTATGAGTAGTCATATGAATACACTCATAAATATGCAATGAATGGTTTTACTTAAAGGTAACGTTGTTGTTGCTCTTGTTGCTGTTGTTGTTGTCTCTAGCCCGCACACTGGTCAACATCGATGAGCCATGGATAATGGGTTGGCACTGTGTAATCATAAATATTCAAAATACCAGTTTCACTGTACAGTACAGTACAGACTGTGCCAACACGAGCGCAGCACGACGGGCAGCTAATGATACTATGATTCTATGGCCTGTAGCTGGCAGGGTTGCTGTTGCACAAACTTAATTATGGCCAGCATTAAAAATGCAACTGTCATAGCAGGACGACGGTGCTGCCAAGCACAGACACACACACACACACAGCCATAGAGTGAGACAGCCGACAGGCTGCTTAAAGGATGTGCTGTGTGTCGTGTGTGGCAGCTGAAGCTGCAGTTTCCTTTATTTTCGTTGCACAATGGACGGGCCCCACTTAAACCACAGCTGTGGCTGCCTCCAACACCACCACCACCAACTTCAGTGGCTGCTTATGCCGAAACATTCGGATAACTGGGTCACAAGGATAGCCATTAATTTATAATAATTTCAACTAAGATTTCACAATTTCTTTTGCAATGCCTTCTCCCTTCCCTCACACTTCCTCGCTCATGCATTCTCTCGCTTTCTCATTCTCTCGCGTGGCAGCCCCCCGCATTGCTTTAACAATTTTCGCATTTTCCATTCATCATTCGCGACCACCCCGACCAATCCGACCAACCAGACCAACCTTGCAACCAGCAGCTGGCAATGCCACTGTCAGCGCCCCCAAAAGCAAAGTCAATTTCGCGCACTTTGCATGCTCCGCCAGGCCGCAGCAACTGTTTGAGTTTGAGTTCGAGTTTGAGTTGGCAAATGCAGCAAGCAAAGCCGGACCAAGATCAGAATCAGGATGAGAACGAGAACGAGAACGAGAAGGGGAACGGGAACGGGAACGCGAATGCGAAAGTAAACGTGGACCATGACTTGGCATTCCTTCCTGCCACCAGCCTCACACCACAACCATCGCTGCCATCCACAAGGCAACGCGCCATCAAATTTACAAGCGCAATGCATCAATCACTTGACGCTCAAGCGGTTTCAAGATGTACCAAAATGATGGACCAATGTGACGGAGCAGCGGGTTGGGGATTGTTGCAACAACGAATGCCTTCGCGGTGGCGGCTGCGCTTTTCGCTGCCACAAAAGAAAAAGGCAAAAAAAAAAAAAAAAAAAAAAAAAAGCCGTTGGCCAATTTGACGTTAAGATGGAATTTGTGAAAAATTCATCAAATTGACTGCGGCGCATTGCTCATTGAAAAGAGCGAAGACAAAGACAAAGACAAAGACGATGGCGATGGCGATGGAAGATGGAAGATGTGAGTTGGGAGCTGGGAAATGGAAATGATGTAGTCAAAAGAGGGAAAATGTACAAGGAGGAGCACTCTGTTCTTCTAGCTCAGGCTACGCGTTAAAAAGGACAACAAGGCTAAGGCAAAGGCAAAGGCAAAGGCAAATGTAATGCAGCCTGCCAAGGATGCCCTCATCATTGCCATGCTTAAGGATAATCCAGTTAGCCGCACTTTGCATAATGCGAACAAATTTCAAAAGATGATTTTACCCGTTAAACGCCTTTGGCAACAATTTCCCCCACATCGCCCTAACGGCAGATTCAGCGAAAGAGAGAAATGTCCGAGCATTGGGAAATTTATTTGTACGTCTAACTAAGTAACGTTATATGTTATCAGTCTTTGATCTTTAAACATTTTTAACTAAATTGATTAAGTAATTAGTAAACAATTGGCGAAAATAACAAGCAATCTTATATGTTCTGTTCACAGCAAAACAAATACACATTTTTCACCATTTTTGTACATTTATTAATCTTTATTAAAATGTACATTGAGTAAGAAATATGTAGCTAACAAAAGTGAATTTTGTGATTTTTTAAAAGATTGTAGAAAAGTATAGAAATGGAGGAATACAATAAATAGGGATTTTGAAGTAATTTATTAGTAAAAAAAAGTAAATCATAACTGTTTCTGTAATGGAAAATGTTTATTATTGAAATATCAATTTAAATTGCTAAAATTAAAAAAACATATTTTAGAAAATTGTTATGTAAGAAAGCAACTCACGCCTGTCACGCCTGCCCTGAGTAGTAATTAAGTATTCACAATACTGCACTAATATTTATATAAAAAGCTAACATAACAAGCTAAAATATTAGTTCCTTAACAACACATGTACGACAACTGTATAAGAGGAGGATTCAAAAGAATTTATAACACAATAATAGAATAAATCAATTTGTTTTGAGAGTATGATTACAAGAAGTAACAGAATTTTAAAATAATTGTTGTTTCCTGCTACAATATTCCAATGACTTTGCTGCTGTTATAGTTCTATTTACAACAGCTGACTATGAATCTCAAATGTTAATGGTATAGCTATAGTGGAAGAGGCTACAGTAGAAACTCTGTATTAGTTATTTAAAAAAGCAAATTATGGTAAAAACCAAATAAGGTTAACGAGGCAACTTAAGGTGCTTTCATACGTTAAAACAAACTAGATTTGTTGGGTATTATCATAAACATAGTTACCAAGTCTGCTCATATACTCCCTTAAATCGAGGTGTTCATACTTACGAACAGACAAATGGACATGGCCATATAGACTCGGTTGCTGATCAACAATATATACGCTTATTAGAAGTCCCATTCTGCATGCTAGACACACTTACCTTTCGACAAATTTAATACACCCTCTGTTCTGTTTAAGTACAGGGTCTCAGAAGCCACTAGCTTCAAGACTGCGTTCGTTAGAAATGCCTGAATGTCATGACATACACAGTTATTGGTTATGATACGCTATTATCAGTTATTTAACTCAGTTGCTGTGACAAGCAATTTGCTAGTCATGTTGCCAGGCTGAAATGTTGCTAAGCAAATGGCGACAGCGAGAGAGAGAGAGTGCTGACAAACAAAACAAATGCGAGAGAATTTCCCCAATTTCGAATGAGGCGACTGCTTGGTAAAAACGATTGGCGATGCTGTTGCAGCTGCCACACAACATGTTGTCTATGCTATGTCTATGCTGTTGTTGTTGTAGTTGTTGCAGATATTGTAGTTGTTGTTGCTGCTGTTGCTGTTGCTGTTGTTGTTGTTGTTGTTGTTGTTGTTGTCATTAACCAACTGACTTATTGACTTACTTATGAACCTGACCTCACACATCGCAAGTGACGTCGTGCCCACTAAGCAAGTATTGTCTAGGGGTTGCTTCGCCTGGGCGATGTAATAAGAAATGGCAGTGGGGGAGGCATGTGTGTGTGTGTGCGAGTGTGAGTGTGTGTCGAGAGGAATAAGGGAACGGTTGTTTGTTCTTCGTTCTCGTTTATGGCTCGTATATCACGCGAACACCACGCAAATGGCGTTTAAGATAGACTAAAACCCAATTGCGTTTTCATTGCCTTCCACTTTTGTTTTTGGCGCTAGTATTTCAAGTATTTGAGTTAAATAAAATGTTGCATACTTCATGGCGCTACTCAAGCGATAAACAAAAAGTGTCCCAACTCACACTAACACTTCTCTAACTGTGTGTGCGAGTGTGAGCGTGTGAGTTACCAACACTTTGTGGCTTTGTTTTGACTTTTATACTTAGTTTGTGTTTATTGCGGCGTTTTTTCTGCTCTTGTTGTTGCCGCTGCTGCTGCTGTTGTTCTTGTGGTTGTTGTTGTTGTTGCTCTTGCTGTTGCCACAAGCTCTGCTTAAGTGTGTTTACATTCATGTGTATGTGCGTGTGTGTGTGTGTGTGTGTGTGTGTTTGTGTTGCCTACACTTTAACCGGATTATTAATGCTTGTCTAGCTGCCTCAAATTAATCAAGTTGACCATTCATTCATTCAACGAGCAAACTGACGACGAACTAAACTGAGAGCCTGACCAAAGCAGAGACTGGAGAGACTGAAGAGACTGAGGGACAGACTGGCAGCTTGAGGGGAACCCACAGTGCAGGACTTATGGCCATGAAAACTTAATTAGTCTTTAGTGCAAGGATACACACACTTAACACACACACACACACACACACACATCTAGAGAGACAGACAGAAAGAGTGGGAAATACAGAGAGTACTTATGTCTGTTTGCCTGTATTTTGCTCATCATCAGCATCAGAAAAATATGCGCTTAACGCTATTTAGTTATATTACTTCATTCCATTTCCATTTGGCTTAAATGGCAAATAGGCATAATAGTCCACCATATACGGTTGAGTTGAGTCCTTATACAGGAACAACCTGTTGTTTTGGTCTAGCACGCATCTAAGCTCTTCTAAGTGGTAATAATAAAATTATATTTATAACAATTTGTTGGCCAACATGTGACATTTGTGGGGCTAAACGCACAAATGTTGATTGATTTGATTGATGGAGGCAACAAATAATAACTTGTGATTTATTGCCACAGAACTGATGCCATTAAGATGAGCTTTGTTTACCCTAACGATGATACCACATACCCTCATCATCATACCCCATCTCATACCTCTCGTACCACCACATGCCACATTCTGGTTACACATCACATTCAATTGTGGGCCCATTAGCGGCTTGGCCAAGTTCTAACAATGATTTGGCATTCTCTTAACATCAAATACATTCATTCATTTATTTGTTTTCCTGTTGACATCATTCAATGTTATACACAGCTTCCCGATAAACGAATGCTATCCATAAAGTATGCCAAATATTTACAATACATACGCTAAATACATACTATATCTTACTATTTGATAATTGAATTAAGCTAATTGATTGATCAATGCATTAAGTGAGCTTCTACTCTTTTAAAAAAGACTTGCAGATCTTCTATAAGCAAATAAGTACTAAACTCAGATCTCAATTCCTCAAGAAGCTACCTCAACAGACAGAAGAGATATTCTCAGAAGGCTTCATAAGACTCAGTAATCGTTTTTACTATTGATTTGTTTTATGTTTTTTGTTTGATTATTTCTAATCTTAATTAGGAAAAAGCTTTCTTTACATTTTAAAATCCTCTCAAATAATATGACTTATAATACCACTCAAAATATCCTCTCACTTATCAGCCATAAAGCACAGCGAACTTTTACAGTGAGTGACTTGAAATCGCCCTGTAACTTGTTAAAAATTAAAGTAAGCTGTTGACTATTAAGGCAGAAGGCATAAGTCTATACATTTTTCAAGTCTATAATTAAACACTTCTTCTGCGGCTCATTTGCCAGTCAAAGATCAAGTTCTATTAAGCTGTATAACTTTATTAAGTGCTGCTTAATTATCAAATCTTTATACGAATAAAGTTAAGTCATAATTTAGCACCTGGTGCTTGCTTGGTAACTCGGCCAAAAAGGGTTTTGGCTAGCCCCCCCCGAAAAAAACAGATGCGGTGGGAGGGGGGAGGGGGGCTGTAGAGGCTGAAGCTGTTGTGCTCAAGGTTATGGAGGAGCAGCGTAAGTCGCTTGTTTGCTTTGATAATCCGCATACAGCTTAAAATCCGATGGAGGCGGCAAAAGCAGTGACTGAAAAAGGGAGGGGGGGAGGAGCGGTCGGGTATAGAATAAAAAGGCTGGCAAGTTACTTACTTTGTTACAGTGGTAAATATTTGCTTACAAGTAAGGTAAGCTTCAGTTCCATTAGTTCCAGGGCGTGGCGTTTGACAAGCGGACGCATTTGGCTGCAAAATGAAATTTTGGCCAATTTTCTGAGCATTAGCTGAGGCCACACCAGACCAGGCCAGGCCAGGCCAGGCAGAGACCATTGAAGGTATGTACACTGACTGACACTAGCAGGAGGGTGGGGATGCGACAGAAGCTGGGGTAGTTCAACAGAACCACTGACATCGTTGAGCGTAACAATATTTGTTGTCACTTTTTATTTAATACACTTGCCGTCGCCCTGAAATTGGGCAAACAAAACGCGCCGCCTTGAAAGTGATGCGCCGTGTCCTGAAAATGAAATCATTTCAGGTGTAAAACGCTTCAAGTCATTTGCTCCGACTACAGCTGCACCTCCAGCATCAGCTTCAAGTCCAGCTCCAGCTCCAGCTCCAGCTTCAGCTTCAGCTTCAGCTCCAGCTTCTACTGAAGGCCTTCCAAAGTAGCATTCAATAAATAAATGTGGAGCGAGCATTTTCATTTTGTGTTCATTTATTTTGGCGCGACAAACAAGTTCAACGGATGTCCATAGGCTCAAAGCCAACGGCCAAGCGAGCACGGCTGCTAGACAATATTCTGTCTCTGCCCCAAGTCCACACTCCCCTCCTTCCCTCTTCACTCCATCACTCCTCAGTCGGTCTACCTGCTGCCCAGTTTAGTCCCTTACTCATCTTCTCGCCGATTGCTCTTAAATTTACGCGCTCAACATAAATTTATGCTGCTTTCCGTACAATTCCCTTCCCCACTCTATACTCCTCGGCCCCTTTCCACGATATAAACGGGCTGCACCTGCTGCCCCCTTGTGAGGCAGGATACGGACACGGCGCTGTCCTGCCCTGTTGGCAATGAGACGCAGGCGTGGCTAAAGTGAATTATGTGGCCATGAAGCTCCAACAAAACACCAAAATAAATCGAAAAACTTTTTTATTTGTATTAAATAATTTATATTGGATAAATAAATATAAATATATATATATATATTTTTTTTTTTTTTTTATTTTTATTTTTATTTAACGTCGACTAATGGCAGTCGACCAAAAACAATAACAAAGAATAAATGAATTAAACCATTATTATATAATTATAATTAAGATTAAAATTAGATTTAATAACAATAATAAAATTGAGTTTAAGCTTAAGTCTGGGGTATTCAAAGAGAGTATTTAATTGATCCAACATTTGTTGCAAGGATTGGGGAAAACCCAGAAAAACCCAATCAGATCAAGAAGAATTAAAATGAGTGTTAGTTTATACTAGCTAAAGAGTTAAGAATTAGATACTTGATAGTAGGAAGAGAGGACTCCAAGTTGAATACACCATAAAGTCTGTTGTAATCAGCACAGAGTACTCGAAAAGGCTCATGCAAAGCATAGTTAGTAGTACAAGTGTTAAGAGCAAGAGGAATGAAGTTGCGTGTACGCCTAGAAGGAATAGAAAAATTAATTTTATTTAATAAAACAGAGGAGTCAATTTCCCCATTAATTAATTTAACAATGAACAAGACACCCAACATGATTCTACGATTAGTTAGGGACGGAAGGTTAATTAGCAAAAGTCTACTAGAATAAGAGGGCAAGTCAATACCTGAAACCCAGTTAAAGCCACGAAGCGCGAAAAGTAAAAATTTCTTTTGAACAGACTCAATTCTGTCCTGGTGTACCGGATATTGGGGAGACCATAAACAAGATCCGTATTCAAGAATTGGCCGAACAAGAGAAGTATAAAGTAATTTTGTCGTATAAGGGTCGTCAAATTCCTTAGACCATCGTTTGATGAACCCAAGAACTTGAGTTGCCTTATTGACAGTATATGAGATATGAAGATCAAATTTCAATTTATGATCTAGAAGAATCCCTAAATCCTTTACATGATTTAAGCTCTCAAGAGGCATCCGATCAAGCGTGTAAGTAAAAATATGAGGCCTGGTCCGATAAAATGACATCACCTTACACTTTGAGCAGTTTAATATTAACAAATTAGCATTACACCAGGCAAAAAAGGAATCAAGATCTGCTTGTAGTATATTACAAGAATTGATGTCATTATATGTTAAGCAGAGCTTCACATCATCGGCATACATTAGTATACTAGAGTGTTTGAAAATAGACGGAAGATCATTAATGAAGAGATTAAATAGTAGAGGACCAAGATGACTGCCCTGAGGAACGCCAGAAGTTACGACGACGGGCTTAGAAAGTGATGAACGAAAGAGCACTTTTTGGGTTCTAGAATTAAGATATTCGGAGATCCACAGAAGAAGTTTATGTGGAAAACCGATTAGATTAAGTTTGTTAAGTAGGAGACAGTGATTGACAGAGTCAAAAGCCTTACTGAAGTCAGTGTATATGACATCAGTCTGCATTTTGTTCTGAAATCCTCTGATCACTAAAGAAGAAAGTTCAAGTAGGTTAGTGGTAGTAGATCTCGATTTCACAAAACCATGTTGGAAAGGTGAAATGATAGAGCTACATAAGTGTTGTAGTTGAGATGTAATTATTTTCTCAAACACCTTAGGTATAGCGGACAATTTGGAGATACCTCTATAATTTTTGACATCAAATTTAGATCCATTTTTATGAAGTGGAATAATAAATGATTCCTTCCAAATGGATGGGAAAGAACAAGAGTTAACCGAGAGTACAAAAAGAGAATGCACTGGTCTACATAGAGAAACAGCACAATATCTAAGTATACATCCTGGTACTCCATCAGGACCAGGTAGAAAACCAGGCTTGATTGAAATAAGTTCATTAAGTAACAAACTTTCAGTGATCATAGGACCAAAAATGCAGTTAGACTTGATCAAACTGTAAGGATAAGGAGAGTTAATAGAGGAGTTATTAGTTGAGTAAGTAGATTGGAAGAAGTCTGCAAACAAATCGGCCGCTGCCTGATCAGAGTTTGCTTTCATATCTTCGTAAGATACAGAAGAGGGTAAAGAGGAAGATTTACGTTTCATATTAACAAAATTATAGAACTGCCTAGGATTTTGGGCAAATTGCAATCGACAACGATTCAAATAATCATTGTATATATACATATATATACAATATATACAATATATATATATATATATATTGAATTATAAGTGGCTCAGAAAACGATGCAATAAATGATTGGAATTGAATCTGGCAGTTGGCACTTGAATATCACTTAAATACAGTATAAATTAAATTCTACAAAATCTAAGTGAAACTTCATTATTTCTGCATGTTATTCAACACTAGAGAAAAGTAAGTTATTGACTTAAAACTCAAAGGAGAAAACTTTACTGTTTTGTAGTCAATATTATTCATGGGGCTCTTCTGCTATTTGTACTATTAATGTTAAACTTAAAAGTACATTAAAGTTGTAGTTAGTTAATTTATATTGATGCTTAAAATGGGCAACTACTAGTTTGCAATCAAGAGTCCAATTAATTTGCAGTACTAATTAAAATGTAATTCAATTTAAACTGAACTATTCAAGACCTCAACAGCTGTAAAAACAATTCGGAAAGCACATTAAAGCTTTTATTGCTTACAATTGAAACAAAGCTCGATTGTGCATTTAGTTGTCAGTCAGGAATTCAACATATTTTTATTTAACCAAGCTTTTAAACGTTATGGAGGTAATCAAAACTTTAACAAATGTAAAAACAATTGCTTACAATCTAACGCAATTAGTTAAAGTCTAGATTCAATACAACTTAATTAAAATATTCATCACTCAAAAGTTAATCAGGACTTTTACGAATGTAAAAATGAGCTTTGAAAGCACAACAAAGCTCTCATTGTTTACAGAAGAATGAAGAATATACTATATTTTACATTCATTAATCTAAAATACTAATCAGCAAGAAGTTAATCAAGATTTTAAATACAGCTTTGAAAGCTCATTAAAGCTCACAGCATATTGAATTTCAACTGCTTAGTAACCAATAAAAAATTCAACCAATTTAACCAAGCTTTTAAACGTTATGGAGGTAATCAAAACTTTAACAAATGTAAAAACAATTGCTTACAATCTAACGCAATTAGTTAAAGTCTAGATTCAATACAACTTAATTAAAATATTCATCACTCAAAAGTTAATCAGGACTTTTACGAATGTAAAAATGAGCTTTGAAAGCACAACAAAGCTCTCATTGTTTACAGAAGAATGAAGAATATACTATATTTTACATTCATTAATCTAAAATACTAATCAGCAAGAAGTTAATCAAGATTTTAAATACAGCTTTGAAAGCTCATTAAAGCTCACAGCATATTGAATTTCAACTGCTTAGTAACCAATAAAAAATTCAAACCTCTACAACTGCAGTTTTGAAAGAACATGCAAGTTTTCTTTCACTTACAAAATTAAATTTATTGACGCAAAAATCACGAGTCACTTTATTCAATTTGCAACTAATGTGTCAGTCAGTTTTGTGTGCAGGGTATTCAATGATTCAACGAATACTCAATCACTTGCGCCACATTTACAAGCCAAAATTTATTTGCCAATGCTGTGTACTTATGCAAATTTTTAATGGCTGCAAATAAAGCAGTTCTCTTGCTCTCCATGTGTCGCTCACCCACTTCAACTCCAACTCTCCCACTCTCCCACTCTCCCACTCTCTCTCTCTCTCTCTCTCTCTCTCTGTGTGTCTGAAGTTGGCCAGCAATCTTTCGAACCATAAATCTGCACAAACAGCCCCAACAACAATAACAAGCTAAAGATGCGGGGCGACATGGTGAAGTGAAGTGGCAGGAAAGTGAATAGGTTGATGAGAAGGTAAAGGAGGTAAAGGAGAAGGCGTAGCACGCCCTGTTGTCCATCATCCGCGCAATGCGCATTCCATTACCACTGTTATTGTTGGCAGTTCTTTTCACTTCAATTTACGGTACGCTGGCGGGGGCTAAAGGCGTGGCACCTGCCCGCAAACAAACGGCAACCCGGTAAACAACAAACAATCATACACACACACACACAGAGCACACACACACACACACACACACACACACACACACACACACACACACACACACACGCATGCACTCAGCAATGGAGTGAGATGTGAACACACTCACAATTTTGGGAAATGATTCGGTTACGGACTTGGTTTCAGTTACGGTCAACACGGAGTGGACAGCGTGCGACTGCACTTTCCGCTGGACAATCGAATGGACACAAAAGGCCTGTAATTGAGTGAAGCAGGAAAATGGCAGTTGAAATTTGCAGCCACTGTAAAGGTGCTGCCAACGCATCCGCATCAACATCCGAGTTGAGCCTGCGTCTGTACCGGGAACTGAGAACTGGGAGCTGGGAGCTGGAAACTGGGAGCTGAAGCTTGACGCTCGAGTCGAGGCTAGGATTTTAGAGTTTGGGTACATATTTGAGGCCCGTGACGAAACAATCTACCTAACATTGCGCTGACCCTGCCTCCTGCCTACCACTCTCGCCACCCCCTTTATCTATCGTGCTGCCCACCAAAAACTCGTCGCCGTTGGCCGCGTCAATTGAAAATTGAAATTGGAATTTCGTGCAAATATTTCCAATCCAATTTCAATTTTACAACACGCAACATGGCCACTAGCCGAAGCACCGCTAACCAACCTGCCCCCCTTCCCCCCCCCACCATCCCCCCATTTCACTACCTCTCTCTCTCTCTCTCTCTGGCCGACTCCACCACGCGAAATTCGTCATAATTAATGTGCCTGATTTGAAGCCAAAAACATTTACATCCACAGCCAGCATCGCAATTTGAGTTGCTTTTGTTTTGTTTTTGTTTTTCTTTCACTTTTTATTCTCCTCTCTCTCTCTTTAATTTTTATTTTTATTGCTGTTGTTGTGTGTTGCATGCGCCTGAATTGCCAGGGCTTCAATTTGATTTCGATTTGTGCGCCAAAATGTGGGCACAGTACGTTTTATTCTAATTCGCAATGCGATTCAACATTTCAACATTTCAACCAGCGCACGGCTAATCACAACGCATCCATCACTATTTTTATTTATCCTTCACCTGCACTCACTCTTTCTCCAGTGCTTTGTTGTTGCTTCTTTTATTTTAATTAACCAAATCGAATGGATGAGATTTGTTTAAGTCATATATACGTTTATATGGCTTTAAATTGTAGGCCTGGTCATTAAACCGTCTCTAAATCTGAATTGATTGACGGTTCGCTTTCTTTACACGATTGAAGAAGCATGATTAACTATAACGAGTGAAAGCAGTTGAGAATGCTGATTGAAGGAAGACTAAACTGAAATAGGTATAAGCGGTAATGAACCAGAGTGTCATCTAAGCACATATGAATTACTAAGTATCAACACGATTGAAAGCAGCAGATAAGAAGGGTAACTGTTTCGTGATTGATCCAGGTAATATAAACTAATGTTATTGTATTATAGATGATTGAATAAAGATGAATAGCTATAAATTTAATGAAAGTTCAAATTGATTGCAAAGGATGATTGGATACGATTGAGCAGACTGATTGAAAGCAAAGATTAGTTGTAAACAAGCGAGAGTCAACGCTACCATGATTGAACACATTTTTGTTGATCAAGACGATTGAAAGCAGAAGAGAGAAAACTGATTGATAGAAGAACAACTGCTTCGAAATTGACACCGATAATTAAATGAAGATGAAAAGATATAAGTAATTGTGGTCTGTACATGATTGACAGGATTGAGCGGGCTGATTGGAAGCAAAGATCAGTTGTAAGTATACAAAAGTGAGCGCTACCATGATTAATCACATTGGTGTTGATCAAGACGATTGAAAGCTGAAGAGAGAAAACTGATTGATAGAAGAACAACTGATTCGTAATTGAGGCCTTTATATGATTGATATACGATTGAGCGGACTGATTAAAGGAATGAAATCAGCCGTAAGCAAGCGAGAGTCAACGGTACAGTGATTGATCACATTGATGTTTATCAACACGATGGAAAGCAGATACAGGAATCGGACCTCGTAACCTCCTTGATTAATTGCCTAATTTATATTGTAAGCATGTCCATTGTGGTGTGGTAAACAACCACAGCTTGACATAACAATCATTTCATTTTATTTGTTGTTGTTGCTTGTTTATTAATCTGATCTGTTGTGTGACGGCGGACAAAAGGCCAAAATCGCTGGAAAATTGAATAAGTGTTAATTGAATATGTCGCAGCCAACGCGGGTGCTAACTATGACATCAAGAGCAGGAACAATTTCCATTTCCATTTTGATTCGCATTCGCATTCGCATTCGCATTCAGCCAAGTCTGCAGTCACGTGCTGAGTCCCATGTCCACTTTCGAGTCAGCCATGGCGTCTGGTCTGGTTTGGTCTGTTCCTGGTTGGCAGTTTCATACTCGTTCTCATCCTTGTCCACATCCACATCCACATCCATGTCCTTCCTTGCATCCTTGCTTCTGTTGAGCACTCAGCCATGCGTTGTCCTTTCAGCTGCTTTTAATTTCCATGTCCGCTCGCTTGCATTTTTCTCGCCTTTGTCATTTGGAATGTTTTTGTTTGAGTTCGCTCAACCACCATAAATGCCACCCATCTAACCACCCACAGCACCACCCAAGCAGCCAAACGAACCGCCCAACAGTAAGGCAATATTCTTGTCGTTGTTGTCATCGTAACGTTCGCATAAACAAAACTATGAAATGCCTTTGTCAGTCAAATCGTTAAATTCTATGACAATTCTCATTTATCATCGGCACAGGCCGCGAATCCTTACAACTTTCATAAGTTTGAGTCAACCAAGCACGCAGCTATTCACTCACTCACTCACCCAAACAGTTAGTCAGTCAGTCAGTCAGTCAGTGAGTCAGTGAGTCAGTGAGTCAGTGAGTCAGTCAGCCATTCAGTCAGCGAGTCAGTAAGTTAGTCAGCCATCTGCCACCTGCCTCGGGATCTGGTCGATGCCTGCTATAGATATTTGCATACATTTCTCAACTTTTCTTTTATGCACTTCAATATTTTATTTGTTTTTGTTGTTTTTTTGTTTTCATTCTTCTTTCTCTCATAGATCTTTTTTGTTCCCTGCTGTAAAAGTTCTCAGCTCTCCGTTCTCGCTCTCAGTTTCTCAGTTCACTTCCGCTCAAACTGCTCGCCCACTATTCCATTTCTGCTCTTCTCGTCTCTACTCTTCTCTTTTATTTTATTTGACTTTTTTTCCCGTTTTCTTTTTACACATTTTAGCATTTTTATTTTTGGTAGAGAAAAACTTTCCCTGCTGCCGTTACTGCTGCTGTTGGGTGATAAAGACGCAGCTTTTGTGGTGAATTTAATTAAATTTATGAAAAATTTACATATTTATTGGTTTAAATGCCCAAAAATTTTCTACTGGGGACATGCATGCGTGCTGGGATGTCTGTCTACAGTCAAAATAAAAATGAATATTCATAAAAATAAACAATACGCATAAGAAGCAGCACTCGCCGGCTGTGATCGACTTGTTAAATACCCTGTTTAAAGATATTGAATATCTACTTTCGATTTGTTTATCAATCATATCGTAGTATTTTCAATTAATTTTTAAAATTATGATCAAACTTAAAACTCAACTCAGTTTTAACAATTCCACTTTGTTTATTAATTTATAACATTCCATATCTCAATAAGTTGAATGAGGCAAACTGATCTGCATATTTACTTAATATAATTTTAAAACTTCCCCCCAACTTGATTTAACTTTTTGTCAACTATTTGACGAGTACAGGGTACCTGAACTACTACAGTGAAGCTGCTCAATTCCCAGACAATTGGGAGGAGCAAATATAACTTTCATTTATATTACTTGGTTATGTAGTAGAAGAGTTGGAGGGGTTAAAGCAAGGGGAAATTATGTGTAGTCGGATTTAGCTATAAATGGAGTGATTTTTCAAAGGATAAAATAAAAAAAAAAATAAAATAATAAACAAATCAAGGTAAATATATAGTAAATATACAAGTCTTTGAATTGCATGCGCTATTGCAAGGTGTCTCATGGCCAAAACATTGAACTAAGCCAATTTGTTTGAAATGTATGTGCACATATCAATATAACATTTCAGTATTTGCTATCTGGGCTGAGCATCCATTCATCCAATTATTGAATGCATTTGTTGTCTCTCTGATTGAATTTGAATTTGATATTCGTCATGTTGTTTTAACTTATACGTTTTGGCTCATTGATCGCACGAGCTTACCAATAAATATTAAAACACTCGACCAATGCTGTACAATTTCAAATGTCGGTTAAAAAAACCAACAAACACAGGCACAGATATAACACACACAATATTGACTACCGGGAACAGGAGTGGGAGCGATGGAGAGGGAATAAAATAAAACTAATACGAATATAATAAATGATATAAGCCCAGTTCAATGTGCTGTGTGTATATTGAGAATTTGTTACTAACGCGTCGATTAAACGTGCAGACTTCAATCGTATTCGTATTCACATTTACATCCATTCATTTTCGTATTCGTATTCGTATAGTTATTCGAGTTTGTGTTCATATATTTGATATTTTAAATTCCAGTTGGTTGATATTGATATGAATGAGCATTCAACTCAAAAATTAAATATACAAAAACCAAAACGAAATAAAACAAGAAAAAATCCGTTAATACGAGTACAAAAAAAAAAAACAAATTAAAAACGAAGAGAAAAAAACGACAATAAACCATAGATTAAAAAAAAATAATAATAATAATAAAATACATTTAATTTATGCAAGTTCTATTGACATTTTAAGAGGAAATCGAAAGCGTTTAGATTTATCAAAAATAAATACATATATACGCTTTTAGTTTCTGCATTTATTGACTAGTTGACCAACTAGTTTTTGTCTATTACCAAATATCAGTTGACATCATAATGAAGTCTTAGCTACAGATAAGACTCGTTAAGCAAATAATAGGACGAAACTAGATATCTGAATAAATCTGAATTCAATTTATCTGGAATTACTATGCTATCAATGCTGAGAAGTAGTTCCGTATTTATAGACTTTATATTATATATATATATATATATATATATACAAATATTATGATTATTCTAGTTCATCACAAGTAATTCACGATTCTTAGCTAAGTCAGAGTCAAGTCAAGTCTCTGCTTATTATATATTTGCTATTGAGACAACTTCTCTCTTACAATTAATGACAACTTTGACAATATTCTCGAACCTTATAAGATGACGCAATCGAGCAGCTGAAGCTTATTAAAGTCAATGTAATTGATATGCACTAGCCGAAGTCCAAGCCACTATACAGTTGTCATTGCCTCGACTGTAACTGTAATATGCAATTAACATGTTATTGTTATGCTGAGTGTGATTACCTCTTTTGTTAGTCCAAAGTTTCTATTATATTCTAGACACACGCTCGACATTCAAATTCTACAATTACGAGACAATACCAGAATACCTTTTTAAATTCTTCCAGATGTCACTGATAATAACACGCACACACACATTATATGCGTCTGAGTATTATGTGAGGCAATATGCATAATTTGTCCGATCTGTGCAACGAGTAGGGCTCGGTCTCTGCCCTCCAACTCATTGAAATGCAGGCGCATGCGCCGCTGTCGCATGACTTAAACCGGCTTACAGTGGTTATAAATGCCATAATGCAAAGATATTTTGTTGAAATAATATTAATTACACTATTTATGGCGGCCATAAATAAATATAGCAATTTTCATATATTATTTATGACTAATTTCGTTTGACTTTCATTATAAACTTAAATGTATCGTTGGAATTTTTAGTCTTTCGCTTTGATATTGCTGTATAAATTTATTTGCTTATTATACTTTTCAATATTTTATATGGTTTCGAATTGTATGGAATGAGCGCATTTTCAACTTGAATTATAATTAATTAATTAATATTAATAATTAATTAGGCAAATTCAGGAAGCTTTGAAGTCGAAATTCGGTGTTTTTAAAAAATATGTTAATTTTGAAATCCGTAATAGCAATAACAAATTTAATTATATTACATATATAAACATAGATATTATCCCTAAATAGAACCAAGTTTGAAGTTATCAGATTCAATTAAAATACAAATAAAATAGATTGATTTTGCCCACTGTGCAACTGTTGCGCGTCATTGTCTAACCAGTTGAAATGAAAGTGAATTGAGAATATATAAAGCCGATAGACGCTCTCACTGGCTCTCTCCCTCTCCCATTCTCTCTCTCTCACTCTCTCAACCTCTCTCTCTCTCTCCTCTCTCTCTCTCTCTCTCTCTCTCTCTCTCTCTCTCTCTCTCTCTCTCTCTCTGACGCCCTCTACCACACCCTCTCGCTCATGCTCTATGCTCCAATCGATGGCGCTCAGTGTTCATCGTTGATCGTTGATCGCTTGTTGATCGGCAACGCTTTCAGCCAACTTGAAAGACTTGAACTTAACTTGGCTTCTTGCAATTTCTTTGGCGGTGTCTGCGTTCAGTTGGCGGTTTGCATTTGCGCGTTGCGGACGTCTCTCCATTTCCATCTTCACATCCAACTTGCCTCGCAGTGGGCCAAGTTAGTTGTCCATAGTTAGTTAGCGTGTTTGGTTCGACTCGCAGCGAGTGTTGTTCGGTTAACAAATAATACAAATTGTGTGTGGAAGCTACAAGATGCTGCAGCATTGTCTACTTGCAACGCTGCTAATCGCCGTTGGCGTTCATGGTGAGTAACACAACTGTCTAATGCCCCCCCGAAAAAGGTGCTGAATGCAATATAGCACGCAACATCGTAATGTGGCACGCTACAAAATCCAAATCCAAATTCAAATCCAACAAAATTAATATTATAACAAAATAGTAAAACCAACATAAAAAGAAAAAAGAAACCAAGTTTCCGCATTCGTGTTTGCGATTAATGTTAATAGTTTTGTTGTTTTTTTTACTGTGCGATACAAAAAGTGTTGACGTTGCCAATTGGGCTTCCTGTGTAACTGTGTGAGTGCTGTGTATGTGTGTGCTGTGTGCGTATGTGTGTGTGTGTGTGTGTGTGTGTATATACCTCTCGTCTTCGTCTTTGTCTTTTTGTCTTCCTGGCGCGTTGCCCGGTTGTACTCGTATTTCTCGTTTGATCTTTTGTCTCGTTTTGTCTGCGAATTAGTTAACATTGCTGGCATTTCATTGACTTTTGCTCTTATCATAAATGGGTTTTTCCAACAGGTTTCACACACACACACACACACACACACACACACACACACCTTGTCACCTGAAAGGCCTGCAAGGTCAGCTGTCCTGCCTGCATGGGCCACAACACCAGCTGCAACTACAGCTCCGGCTTCGACTTCGACTTCAACTTCAGCACAAGAAAGTGACAATGCAAAAACTGGAATTTCAGCCGGTTTCACTTTTCTTTTACTTCTTTGCCTTTTGCTCGCTCTCTCTCTCTCTCTCTCTCTCGCTCGCTCGCCCTCTCTGTCTCTCTGCTGCTCTCTCTGTCTCTCTGCTGCTCTCTCTGCTCCTGCTGCCTTGCCCCGCCGCCGCTCTCTCACTTGCTGATCCTTACGTAATATGCATGCTCCAATGTTGACCTCCAACTTGATTAGCGGCTGCTTTTTGCTCACTCGCTCAGCTTTTGCTCGGTTTCCAGTTGGTTTAATTAACATTTTGCCAGCGGCACACATTAACAGCATAGACTAGTTGACTGTGTGTGTGCATATATATACATATATATGTGTGTGTGTGTGTGTGTGTGTTAGAGTATGTTTATATGGATGAAACTGTGCTTATGAATATGCAAATATTGGCGTATTTCTGCAGCAGCTTGGGGCGTTTGGCTTTGAGCATTTTCATGGTCAACTTCAACTGATTTCCATATTTGCTCCATCATCCACAGCAGCAGCTGTTTCCCCGTTTCCCCGTTTCATCCACCTCATCCACTTAGGCAAGGAATATGCCAAACAGATTAGCCATATCACCTTTCTTCTATACAAACATTATGCATTTCTATATGTAAATCTTGCATATTGTATGCCAGAGCATCAACATTTGATTTGAAAAAAAAAAATAAATAAATAAATCAAAAACCAATTTCTTCTGGCGATTTCACTTTCATATGGTTAAAAATAAAAATAAAAAATAAAAAACCCGTTTCGAAAACGCCAGATTGCATTAATTATGTACTTTTGAATGTAAATGTGAATTCGGCTGACACCGAAAAGCAGACAATTAACAATCAACCAGAGGCTATGGACCATGTTCCACGAGCGGGCAAAACGGGGCAATACACATCACACTCGTAACGGTAAAGAGCTTCATTTATGCAACCCGCTCGAGAGTCGATTGTGACATTGATTTCATATCAATCGAAATTGAAACTCAGCATCAGTTTCAGTTCATTCGGTCGTTGCATAATTGTATACATAATAATAATAATAAAAATGGAACAGTAATAAAATGGAAAGAAAACTTTAAAGCAATGCATAACCCGAAATGAGATGTAACAGTACATAAAAAGAGTTGGCAGCACCCGTGAACTATTAACTAGGACTGCCAACTTTGCAAATAATGCTAAGAAATCTTCTCACAATTCTCAAATGTAGACTTTAGAAATCGATAGCGATTTGAATATTTATTTAATTATTTATTTAATATTTCATTTTATAATTAAATTTAATTTTAAATAGTTTTAAAAAAAAATTATGATGAAAAATATGTCAACTTAATCCTGAAAATATTCTGGTAAATATAATTAAATAAAGAGATATTGCGTGTGTAAAAACTTTAGCAAGTAAACATAAGATTTCTTCTATTTATGCAAACTTACACAAAGAAATACGCAAGCAAAAACTCGTCATGTTTAGACGTTTAATTAGTTAAAAAGCTTTTGATTATTTTTATTATTAACTTATTTACTTAAAACACACAAAACTTAATCAGTATCATGGCGTTGATGAGTACAAAGATGCTCTGAGAACTTAGCTTAAGCCCGCAAATATGTTTTGTTTTTGCCCCCTCCTCCTCTCTCTCTCTCTCTCTCTCTCTCTCTCTCTCTCTCTCTCGCACCCCTTTTGCTTGTTCACAGTGCTTTCTCTGTCGTATTCGCACTCGTGTTCTTAATGCGATAAATAAACATAATTTAAAACCAGTCGAAAAGTTACAGTCGAGGTGCTCGACAGTATAAGACCCGGTATTCATATCTATGCCGTTATATAGAACATATTATTACAATAAGTATTAATATAATAATACAAAGAATATTAATAGCAAGCGTGATATGTTAATTTGAGGGCAATGCTTTTCCACTCGAAAAGAATTGTATAAGCAGCATTCATATTTTCATGTAAAAAAAGGAAAAGATATTCACCACTTCACATCAAATATTTTGTAATAAACAAGAGAAACCGACCAAGACTCGAACTCAGGATCTCCTGAGCGCTGTGCCAACGCTCTAGCACCTGCGCCATTGCAACTGACGTCAGAGTCTGACAAATGCGTAACATATTCTCGCATTCCTCTCATTGTCCGTTTTGCAAGTTTCTATTGCTTCAATGATTCTCTCTGAATATCGATCACTCTTAGAAGAGAGGGGGGATAGAGAGCGGCGGTAACTGAGAGAGAAATGCCGTTACTTTTTTTGCATTGCTGCATATGCGTGTACATGCATACATATATTTGAAATCAAATTTCTAACAAAACTTTGTTATTTCTTCTTCTTATGACATATTGGCAAAATTAATAACATGTATATAAATAAAATAATAGTAAAAAGTTAATTTTTATAAATATATAAAAAAAAAGTGAAATAAAAAATGGTCAGCACCGAGACTTGAACTCGGGTACTCGCACAGAATGCCTTGTTTTTGTTGTTGTTACATTTAATGCAATTAATTGTCGCTAAAGCTGCCATGAGCTTGTGGTAATTAGATATCTTATTAACTGCTTTGTTTATGGTCCGATCTTCATGCAATTTTCACAAAATGTCCAGACATGAGCACACATTATGTGTGCCAAATCTGAAGTATGTAGCTACAAATGAAGTCTAGTTATACGTTTTATTCGATTTGCGTGGGCGGAACGGGGCGTGGCAACATTCTAAAACAAACTTGATCTGCGTGCATACTATAGGAGTGTTGTTACCAAATTTGGTAGCTCTAGCTCTTATAGTCTCTGAGATCTAGGTGTTCATACGGACAGACAGACGGACAGACGGACAGACGGACATGGCTATATCGTCTCGGCTATTGATGCTGATCAAGAATATATATACTTTATAGGGTCGGAGATGCTTCCTTCTGCCTGTTACATACATAGCACAAATACATAAGCCCCTGTACCCTTTGGGTACCGGGTCTAAATACATTAAAACGAATTGCAAAAAGGCAGAATCAAGTCAAAAGCGTAGCAAGCCAAGATGAGACGACAAAGCGAATGAATTCCTCAGTCTCGTACCGCCCCGTTCCATTGCCATTCCCATACCAATTTCATTCCGTTTCATGCCGTTCCGTTGCGCCATGCTTGGAGGGCACATGAGCCATTTAAACGCAAATTTGTTGACAAAGGCAAGTGGCTTTGGCCATTACACACTCGAAGCGTAAAGTGGGGACTGAGTCTGGGCAACCAAATCGGAATTATTTACAATTTAAGTGTTGTAAATGCAGCAACAACAAAGAGATGTTAAAAAACAAAACAAGAAAGAAAAAAAAAAACAATGTTGCAAAAGGAAGCGGCAAAAACATTTAAGCAGCTTAACACACACACTCGCACACTCACACGCACACTCACACGCACGCACACATGCGCGTCGTGAAAAATGAGGCGCAAAGCAGCCACAGAAATGCGTGAAAAATTACTTGAAAATGCCAACGGATAAAAAGCAGAAACCGTTTTACCAAATACAAACAGTTGGCAAGCCTGAGGCAATAAGACACAACCAAGACGCAGAGTGAAAGTGACAAACAGATGCAGAGCGAGCAAGATAGAAAGACAGACGCAGAGAGCAGGAGACGCGAAGAAAGAAATGGAGAGAATGTGTAATGCGTGTATTACAAATGAAGCATTTTAAGTGAAAATATATCAAAATAACGCCAATGCTCTTTTTATTTGCGCCAGCTCATAAGTTGCTGCCAGTCCGGTGACACAAAGAGAACTTATCGAGCACACCTCGCAGCAGTCGATTGCGTTGGCGATGCCGTTTGCCGTTTGCCGACCCGGGCGACTCGCTTGCAATTCTCATTCATATTCATATATCAGTTGTGCAATTTATTGCCTTTTCGTCCGTTTTTCGGTTTTCATTTTTCCCACACACACACACACACACACACACACACACACACACGCTCAGATACACATACTTAAGCAGTAGCATTTTCTGTGATTCTTTTTTTTTTTTGTTTTCGTTTGCGGATTGCGATAAATTGAAAACAAAAGATACAACATAAAGTAAACTACAAACTCAACTTGCTCAAATATTTTATACCCTAAAGGAATTCACAGCTACTGTGGAGCATACTTTTGCTGCTTTTGATATCTTTAGATTTTCAATTAATTAAACTGTCTTCTCATTATTCTCATTATGTTGTTTCACTTGCCCTTTGCCTAGCATACAAAATGTCAGATTTCTATTGTTTGGAAAACAATAAACAGGGTAAAGGAACAGAAAATGTATCTTTTTATATATAGTCAAATCGAATTTCTGTTCTATATACTATCAGATGGTAAAAGACAAACGTAAGCAGATTCAATTACAACTTGAAATATTTTAAATATTTATTAGTAAAATCAAAGCAACATTTAGGCAATAAATTGGGTAATGTTAGTTTTTATTTTATTTCATTTTATTAAATAATTTGAAGGCAATTCGTATTTATAATTGTTGTATATTGTTATTGTACTTCATAGTAAACACAAAATACAATACTTAACACACACACACACACACAGATACAACAACAAAAACAACAAGAAAGCAAGTTGGGCAATGCCACAATATTGAATTTCATTTGCACGTTGCATCGCCATCGCCCCTGCCTCATCCTGCCTCATCCTGCCTCATCCTGCCTCATCCTGCCTCATCCTGCCGTGCCCCAATCCTGCCTCATTCTGGGATCGAACACTTGCCCTGGCTCGGCACAGCTCAGCTCGCTTTAAATTGCCACAAATGTTAAATAAATTATGAGCATGAGCGAAACAGCAACAAAAATAAAACAAGAACAACAACTGCAATAGCAACATCAACAGGCGCCGCACAATAACAATAACAACAGCAACAACAACAACAACAACAACAACAACAACAACAACAACAAAAACAAATATACAAAAACAACAACAACAACAAGAGGAAAAGCGTTTTCCCAACATGCATAAAATAAAGTTGGCCGATTTTCCAGCTGTCCACCAGGTTTTCAGCGGCAACGTTTTATATTTATTTTTATTTTATTTTCATTTTCGTTTTCTTTAGCACATTTAATTTTTTCAACAAGAGTTGGAAATGTTGGTTGGGGCGGTGGGCAGCGGCGGTGGCAAGGCCAGGGTGCAGCTGCGGTATATATTGAGGAAAAGATCCTTTGCACGTTTCAGTTTTGGGCTTATTTGTAATTATTATTTTTCGCATTGGCAATTTCTTAATTAAAGGCAAAAAGTCCAACGTAATTGGCGTTATGCCTTTTAAATAAATTTACAATAATTTTGTTGCGGCAACAGAGGCAGCAATAGCAACAGCATCAGCAGCAGCTGCAGCAGGTGACAACACATTAAGCAGGGACAGCGGCGAAGGTCCTTAACCAGGGGTTTACATCTAATACAGTTTCCAGTCATGACTGAAATATCACAATATACAGGCAATGAAATACATTAAGCTGATTATATTTATAATATGATTGGAAATATTTAATAAGAAATTAGCAAATGTACTATTTATTAAGAACTCTTCCGAAATAATTCCTAACATCCATTCATAAGGACTCACTCTCCAAGCTTCTGTGGTTATCCCCATATTCCCCATTTTATCTATATAAAATTTGCCATCTGTTGAGAATTTCCAAAGTTATATAAATATATTTTCCATATATTTTATTACAAATTTAATTGCCGTTAACTCAACAATTCATATTAAAATAGTTTTACTTTAGACATTCTTAAAAATCTTACAAGTCCCCTTCATACTCATCTCCAACTCTTCGCATTAGTAAATTGTTTGCGACATTTACTTGATCCCCCCATTGCCCCTGGCTGTCGCTACGCCCATGTGCTGGTTAATAAATATTAATAAGCCATAATAATTATATGAAAATGTGTTTCCTTGTTGTGATTTTGTTGCTGTTGTTTTTGTTGTGCTTATGTTTGTTATTTATTCTTCTGCTTCTTGCATATTTCACATATATAATACCACAAATACACACACACGCACACACACACAAGTCTTTTTGTTTTATTTTATTATTTTTGCTTTTCTTTTTTATTTTAATATATTTTTTGTTTATTTTACACACAGCATTAAAATTAACAGAGCTTTGCTGCCATTGGCGCATTGTGGTCATTGATTTTGATTTCTTTTTGTCGTTGTTGTTGTTGTTACTATCGTTGTTGTTGTTGTCCGCACATAGAGACATAAATAAACATATATTGACTATACATGTGTGCAAACATATTTTCGATCGGCAATTGAAACTTATTAGCAGGCAACTCGTAAATAACTACAAAATTAAAGATGCTCTTTCGTTTCGATTCAATAGACTTTGTAGTGAGTTTTTTCCATTTATTGTGGTATGTGTAATGCAAATTATTGGTTCTTCTATAACATATATTACATACATTAGCTTAATACGCTTAATTAATTCTGTACAATTTTCTCTTTAATTTTCGTTAATTTTCGTTAATTTTCGAAATGTTGATTATTAAATTGGGAACAAATAGTTCCCAATGTTCTTTTTAAAGAGAATATTTTTAATTGAACTCAGGCATATTCTAATAATGGTATAAGTGGTTTCAATTTGAATATATTAAATATATTTAAAAAATTTATTAATATATTTTGAACTACTTGAATTTTATCAAATCATTTTTTTTTTTTTTTTTTTTTGACTTTAATTCAGCTTAGAATTAGAGTTTTCTTGCTCTAATAGGGTATTTTAGCTTCAACATACCGTTGGAAAATGCACATTTCTTGTTTGTTTGCTCACGTATTTATTTATATTTTTTTGTAGTTTTCTTTTGTTTGTTAGCAAATCGAAATGCACACAAAATCAATCGGCAACGCGCGTTGCACATAGGCGTCGGACCATGGCAGGACCATGTGTGGGCAGGAAGGGGGGGGCAGGGGCGTGTATGGGTCACAATTTGGGCTGTTGCATTTGTGTTGCATAAAAACATTTTTTGCTGTCTGAATAATGTAACCGAAAAGCAACAACAAGCAAAAATAAAGCTATATGAAAAATGAATAAATAATCGGCGAGAACACAAACAGAAGAAATGAGCAAAGCGAACAGCTGAAGAGATGAGCGTGTGTGCTGGGTGTGTAGGGTGTAGATGTGCATAGGTGAGGGGGGCGAATGTCAGCGAATTTATATAAATATTTGCAGAGTTTTTCTGCCTTATTGAAAGTTGCAGCTCGCTGCTCAATTTATGGCAACGCATTGGCTTCTTTTCGCATGCACTTTGACTGCGACTGTTAATGCAGTTGACGAAGTTGGCTTAAACAACACCATGCCACAGGGCATTAAATACGGCTTTTGTTGAACTTTTCGCCTTAGGCAAAAACGTGCAAAACAAAGGGCCAAAAGTCAATATGTGAATATTGTTGAAATTCATAAATGATTTAATCACTTGTGAGTTTAAAAATGCTTTAATTGTGCATAAACCACGATGCTAATCACTTTTGGGTCACAACTTTAGTTGTTGCGTTCTAGTGGTGGTGGAGGGGTAGGAGGGGGAGGAGGAGGCACTTTTTGGATTATGCGCATCGGGCAAACGAATAAATCGAATAAATTGAATAAATCGCAAAGCTATCAATTAATTGACAGTTGGCCAAAATGCCAATAATGAAAAATCAAATAGAATTCATGCAACAATCCTTATAATGTTTATAATTATAATAAGCGTTGATAATGGCGCACACATTGCGTATACGCAGCGTGGCACAATAATAGTGTGCATTTAATTAATATTAGCCCAAATGGATATGCTTTATGAATAATTGCCGAGACAGTTCATTGCACATACACACACACACACACATACACACAGTGCTCTATTAACACCCTGCAGACACAATTCAGTGAGTCTGCTACACTTGCCCCAGTGCCTTGAATATGCAAATGGTCTACAAACTGAATTAATTAACAAATTGCTAGTGTGTTTCAAAACATTTGAGAGTTGCAATATGCAGGGTAGCTGTTAGTCGCCTACGCTTGGTTTTCCACATGCTCTTCATTGTTTGCTTTTGTGGTTGTTGCTGCTGTTTAGACGCGTCGTGTTAATCTAATGCTGTTAGCCAATTTATATTCATTATATGCGGCTCAGATGGCTACCCAACCAAGCCACGCCCATTGCCATTGATGTGGTAGCATATCAGGCTGTTGTTGTTATTATTGTTGTTATGGTTTGTTGTCTGTTGCTCTTGTTGTTTCTGAAGCGTTTGCATTAATATTTCAGTTTTAATTCGCTGCAGTTTTTAGTTAATCAAATGAAAATCGCAATTTAATTATAATTTATGTTTCTCTCTCTCTCTCTCTCACTCTCTCTCTCACTCTCTCTTTCGCTCTATCCCACTCTCTCTTTCATTTATTTATTTAAATCGTCCATTTCGTTTTTTTTCCTGTGTATTTTTGTTTGTTGCTAATTTGATATATTTCTGTGGCTTTTACGCAAATGTCAAGCTTAGATTTGCCATAATAAAACAAAAAAAAAAAAAAAGATAAAATAAAGCGATTGTTATTTATCCAATGCACGTCTCTAATTATAATTGTTATTTGTTGTTGTTTTTATTATTAATTAATTGTTGCGCCATTTAAGTGCATTAAAAAACATAATGCAACTGCCTCATTAAATCTGTTCGCGGCAGTCGAAAAATCAAACACAATACAAAAAGGTTTTTAAAAACGAATTTTCCACAACAATGGAATGCCAAAACAAGTTTGGTATTTAGCTGCGATTAAGTCATTATTGTGATATTATCATATAAATGTAAAAATTTTAATATTAATTGTAGTCTTTGTACAAGCAGCTCAAAACAAGGAAAAGGAAGAGTTCACCTGCCCGTCTCACATTGCCAATGGCAATTATGCTGATCCAGCGACCTGTCGCCGTTTCTATCAGGTAAAATGACAATTTACAATTAACTTGGTTAATTTGTCTGCACTTGACAAAAAGGTCTAGCCACTCATTACATTTACGTGCTGCATTGTCATCTACTCTCTCTGTTCATTTCACATTACAGTGCGTGGATGGTTACCCCTATTTGAATCGTTGCCCCTCTGGCCTATACTTTGACGATTTGCAAAAGTTCTGCACATTTAAGGATGAAGCAAAATGCGGACCATTGCCAACAAGTAAGTGATGAAGTTATGTCTAAGCTGCCCCAGACGGCTATTAATAATAAAAAGAAAAATAAAAGAAAAGAAAAGACATACATAGATGCGACTTAAGGTGCAGCAAAGCAAATGAGACAGACAGACTTGCGAAGAGGGGAGAGCGGTTTGTTGTCTATGCTACAAATAGCCAAGGGAATGGCATTAGCAGAAGAAACAATTGAAAGTGCGCCATAAATCAGGCAACCCAAAAGTTTAAGTGCACTCTAAATACCACATATGCATGCGAGAGCAGGACAGGCGATGCACAAACAGACAGAGACAGCAAATTAGGGAGCAGGTTTTGTGGCAAATGCCAAGCGGTTTGCTAAACGATTTCAAGTTTGCAAAACCAAAGTTGTTAACTAAAATAAAAGGCGAAGTTCGAGGAGCAGACAGCACTCACAGTCCTCAGTCCACAGTTCACAGTCCAGACACAAGTCCAAAACAAAGAGGGCAACAAAAAAAAAAAAAAGAAAAAATTACATGGCTAAAACTTCAGAGCAGCACGAAATTTATTAGAAGCTCCAAATAGAATTGGGCATTCTATTAGAAAGGCGCAAGCAGGCAGAAGGCAGCAAAGAGATAAACGACAAAATCTGACAGAGTTATACCAAGGAAAGAGACAGCGATAGAGATAGAGATAGCGCTAGAGATTGTGATAGAGGTAAGATAAAGAAGTAGTAGAAGAAGCAGAAGTTGCATAAGATGCACACTAGTGTTGCAAGACATTTGCCAACCGGATGTTGTGCATTAGGAAGCAATTTTGAGTAAATGTCGCATAATTCATTTATGGCCCAAAAGTGGAGAACCAAAACCGTAACGTAACCAAAAAGAAGATCGACTCGATGATGACAATGCATTGAACAGAGCCACAATGAATATGCTACCCTCTCACACTGTGCGCTCTATTGAGTCTCATAACGACACACGACAACGACAAGTTTTCCAGGTCCAAAGGTGGCCTAACGTTTGGCCAACAGACTGTCTGGCTCACTGGCTGCATGATGAATGCCAAGTGCTTTGGATGCGATTCTAGCATTGAGGGCACTTCAAATGGAGCACAAACGCGACCGCTTAAGAATAACCAAGTGCCTCAGCAGAGAATGCACACACACACTGACACACACACACACACACACACACACACACATACACGCACAGCATACTGACTCTTAGCATGTGTGTCTGTCTATGTGTGAGTGTCTGTGTGTGTGTGTGTGTGGGCCATTAAAGCTTACATTTACGATTTAGTTTTCAGTTTAACTGTTCGCCCATTTTGGCATTTATCTACGTGTATGCATATGTGTCTGTGTGCGTGTGTGTGTATGTGTGTGTGTGTGTAATGGGGTATGTGTTTGTCTTTGTTTGAGTGCATTCATATCTTAGTATGTGTGCCCTTTTGGCTACCTCGACAGTCGACAAGCAGAAGACAATGAACGACAGTAACAACCAAATTTTTACATACACTGAAGAAAATAGTTTTTAATGTTTGTCTAAATGTAGAATGATTAAGCAATTAAAATATTGCAGAAAATAGTTTTCCATAAATATATGTACAAAAATTAATTAATTCGAGTAAATATTAATTAAAGAAACTGACGAGCAATTAAAAATGTATATTTGATGAGACTAAGTCTGCACCTGTAAAAATATACAAATGTACAAATGTATCATGTATAGATTAAAGTACTTTACGTAAGTAAACGTTACACAACCAATCGTGCATACTTACTGACCATAAAAGTAAGGGTATTGGCTTTTTGGAAAGTGTAAAAAATAAAAAAGAATAAAATTATATTCGAAGTTCAGCCGAAAGTGGCATAGAATCCCATGCACACTCACACATATATGCACACACAGTCACAGACATACACACACACACACACACACACATATATATATACACGTACACACACGCACAAATGCACACACACACACAATGACATATCGCTCAAATGCAAGCACGCACTTTTGCAGTAGTCAGCAACGCAGTCGCTGTCGCTGTCGCTGCCGCAGCTGCTGTCGCTGTTGACGTCGACGTCAACGACGAGGCTACAGTTAGCCGACGTTGTCGGAAGGAAACCGCTTAGAAGAAAGCTACGACAGCTAAAGCATTTGGGATTTGCGTAATACCAAGTGGAATGTTGTCTCATATAAATAGCTCTCTACTGTGACTCTGACGGCGACTGCGAGCGAACAAGAGACTCCAAGCGTGTGTGTGTGTGTGAGTCTATGTTGAAGTAGAAAAGTAATAACATAAATGACACACACATACACACACACACACACACACACACACACACACACACACACACACATATGCACACAAAGAGTCACCTCCTGCTCCAAGCCGCAATGCTGTAGCCAAAGTAAAGCAAGGCACGAGGAGCAATATTGCAGCAGAGATTAGGTCAAAGCTCTGTGCATAAAAATTTTGCGCTTTTTGCTGACGCTACACATACACACACACACACACACACACACACACACGCACACACACAAAGAGCGAAAGGGATAGCGGGATAAAGAAAGATACTATATACATATTACGTGTGTAGTTTCGATTTTTATTTTTTATACGCTTACATATACAATATATATAGTAAATTTTCTTTTGTATCTCACTGAATCGCCTCACAGCTTATCCAATATAACAATTTTTGTTGGTTTCCCACTCTGTTGGCCATTTGGCAATTTGTTCGTTTGCCATTCGCAGCATTTGCCGTTGGGCGAATGGCCATGATTATAGCAAAGGGTTTACCAAAATATAAATAAATATATATATATATATATGTGTGTATATACAAATACAAAAAAAATAAAAATATGGTCACCCCAAAATGGTAGCACATCATATGCCATGGACTCTTTTGTCAAAAAAAACAAAAATTCTTAAATAAACAAATTATTAAATAAACAAATTAAAATTAAATATAAATTAAATGTAAATTAATAATAGAGATGACTGACATCGTGAACTATCTGACGAACTAGTTCCGCATTGCACCTGTATAATAAATATGGTCACTTTATCTGGCAATATAGCGGTTGTCAGGAATTGTTTGTTCCAATAACAACTTAATGATATGAGAATAAATTTTCTATAAACTATGAACTATATAACAAGGAATGGAATGAACTTGTTCATTATTTTACTTCAAAGTACCAACATGTGTAAGAAGTATGGTCACCCTGCGTGTAATGTAAAAAATGTTAATGATTGTTTCTCGTTAACAATTCAAACGTATGAGAACAGTGAATGGACATTCAATATGGGCGATGGCATGAGCAATATATTGCAAATATGGTCACCCTAAATTACGGAACATTTTGCAATAGCTCACATAAAAAATAAATTTAAATAAATAGAAAAATTTTTAAGCAATAAATAAAATTTAACGATAATACGACATACAACCGAATGAACTAGATCTATTAAAAAGTGTACAAAATATGGTCACCCTGTATATAATAGAATAAATGTTGAGGATTGTTTCTCATTAACAGCTCAAACAATAAATAGACAATGTACTGAAAATATGATCATCCCAAATGAGAAGTTGTGATTAATAAATAACACAAAGGTTAACACGATGAACGAGCGAATTAACTAGTTTTATACAAAATAATAGACAGTATGCTCATGAAAATCTACATTGATATATGGCCAACCACTCAACTTAGTTCTACATTATCATAAGATGAATCATCTAAAAAAAACTCGTTTAATTTTTGTATATATTTTTAACTTTTATTTCTAACTAAATCTACCATCATCCAATTAACAAGTTTAAATGATCTGGTAATCTATATCCAACTGTACCTCTCCCAGCATCTAATGAACCAGTTTAACTTGTCTTAATCTGTCTGTACGCAAACTAGTTGAAATCATCTTAACTTCCCTGCACCTCAACCGACCGCAAACCGTAATAATTCTCAACCATAAATTCAGCTGAACTTTATGAACAACTTCCATGCCATGCACTCGTGTAATTCCATTCATGAATTTAAGCTCGGGTATTCCTTAGTTGGAATTCGTTAAAGTTAGTTTATAGTTATGTACATTTCGACCACAATTCTGGATAAAAAGTATACGAATGACTTTCTATGTGTCATTTTTCGAGTTATATATTCATATAATTGTCGAATAGTTTATGCTTCTTCTTGCTGAACTCTACATTCATTTTTCATTTTTAACAAGAATTTCAAGCATTATGAAACTATGTTAAAGTCAAAGCATATTTCTTTATATCAACTTTTCGAATCGATATAGAAAAGTTCGGAATAGTTGTGCCCCAACGACAGGAAATGTACTTGCTGGGAGGGTATCTGTTAGTCTGTGTGAATATATTGTTGGGATATTTGTAAAGAAATTTCATTAATAATGCTCGCATGTTTGAGCTGCGCATGACATTTGAAAGATTTGATGGAAGTTGAGGAAATGCATATCCTTACCAAAAACTCACTGATTGCCTCTAATCGCCTGGCACTTTAATTTGCAAGCCATCTGCCAGCTACATAAGCCAGCCGGGGATTACGAGTTGCTCGAGTTGCCGAAGCCCCTACAACACAGTTTCGAGCATAGCCAAACTCCCTGACTGCCTGACTCCCTGTCTCACTGCCTCCCAGTTTTCGTACCTATCTCCTCATTCATGCCATTTCCCATTCCAAACCCATTCCCCAAAAACCCACAGACCAAAGCCGACATTGCCTTGCCAAAAATCTCAGCTGACGAATTGCTCGAGCTGCTCATTCGAGAACCCAAATGAATTTGAAATTGTGACAGCAAATGTCCCAAATAAATAAGCAAAAAGTGGCTTCTTTTCATTACAAATATACACACACACACAAGCACACACACACACACACAGACACACACATGTGTCTTTGTTAAAGCATATGGATATTTTGGAGGGCAATGCATTACAATGTGCATATAAATACGATTTTATTTCATTTCACTTCGATTTGATTCGGTTTTGTTATTGCCAGAGACAGAAATTAGAATATTTAAGCAACATTTTCTAGCTAAAATTCAATAAAATCTGCGTACGAAGAACAGCTGAGAGCAGCCGCCGCCACTTGCTTGGCCAAAAATTATTTGACTAGAGCCTGATTGCCTGCTTGACTGTCAGCCTGGCTGACTGCCTAACTGCCTGACTGGCTCTCTGACTGGTTGACTGGTTGACTGGCTTATTTAGCTGCAAGCTATTGACAGAGCGCGTCCAAGCAGCTGACAAAACTGCTGCTGCTGTTGCTGTTTACCCAAAAAAAAAAAAAAAAAAAATAAGCAAGCAGTATATACTTATACAGTTACATATGTATATAACTTTTTAGTAGAAAACTCACACGAGCTGGTAAAATTCAAAGCAATTTTGCACTGAATAGTTTTCAATTTCATAATTCAGTGAGCACGCTCAATGACAGCATTTCAATATTGCTTACACAACAACCAGCAGCAGCACACAACAACACATAAGACACACACACACACACACAACACACAGCTAACAGCACAAATAAGCCCGAATGGTCCGCATTACGTATACGCAGCGTATGCAACTTGTAGTCAGCTCTCAGTCGCTCTGTCTCTTCGTTTGCTTGTCGAGGCTGTCGCTGCCAGTGCGAAATGCATAAGACAAAGTTACTAAAAGTGTTTATTACATTTTATTCAATAACTGTGCACAAGTTCTAGGCACACACGCACAGACACCGACACACCGACACACACGCACACGCACACATACAATTTCACTTGCTCGAGTGCGCAAATTTGCCAAGTTACTTTTTGAAATAATAAAATTGTATGCATTTATTTTGCGAGGGGGCATAGTTAGTAGTTAGGATGGGTTGCCAACTGGAGGGTCAACATGAGAATTTATGTTGATTGCACAGTCTGCAATTGACTGCCACAGTGTGTCCTGCTATGCCATGTCCTCTGTCCTGTGTCCAATGTCCCATGTCCTGTGTGCGGTAGAATCCTTTTATCCATTTGCTGGCCATGTCCTGGCCACTTAATTGCCCAGGCATTTCATTTCATTGCTGTTATTTATGATGTGACCACAAATATTTTCAAGCATTGATATCTTCACACATTTATATTAGTTTTCCATAGATTTTCCACTATTGCAACAAATGCTGATCAGATCAGAGCTTATTGTGGGCGTGCCACATAGTGCATATGGCTCCCAAAGAAAAGACAACAATTTGCTTCGAAAAATACGATTGCATACTTAGAGGCGCTGCCGGAAACCAACTTGTGCTACGTGTCTGTGTGAGCTTCTATGTATGCGTACATGTGTGTTGATTGTCTCTCTCTCTCTCTCTCTGTCTCTCTGTGTCTATGTGTGTGTGTGTGTGTGTGTGTATTAAACGCATAAATTTCACATTAATATTTAAGGCCAAAAATTAAACTCATTCATATTTATGGCATAAATTACAGTGTTTATTATTTTGTTGTTCACCAGATCACATTGTTGTTATCATTGTTGTTGTTAAAGTTGCTGGCCATGTAACGGCTGTTGTTGTGCTGTTATTCTGTGCATTGCATAAGCCATAAAAAGAAAGTGAGTCAAATCAAAGCAAAATCTCTCAACCAGCTGCGAATGCAATTCTCATTGTCCGTTGCCCAGGACGACTCTTGTTGTGATTGCTATGTCAATCTGTTTGTTGTTCGGCTTGCTGTGGTTGTTTTGTTGTTGCTGTTGTTATTGTTGTTGCATTTGCCAGTTATAGAATCGAGTGTTATGCAGGCAGCGATTATTCAGATGCCAGTCATGACAGACTACTCAAATATTGTAATTAAATCGAATTGTTTGGCACAAATGCAGAGTATTCTCACCAAATCCTTCATTCCTTTTGGACAACAATCACAACAGAATATAGATTTGCTTAATAACAACTCTTCCACACACACACACACACACACACACACATACACAGAGAAAACATCTCGAATGGATGGACTCGATAATAGAAGCTAAGCTTAAGCTGCTGAGAAGCATTTCATCAATATACTTGAGCAACAACAGAAGCAAACGAAAAAAAAAAAAATGAAATAGAAAAATTATACAAAAAATACAGCAACAACAAAATCATGAAATAAGGAAGAGAAATAGAAATAGAAAAAGAAAAAGAACTTCTTGACATCATTAGTTTGTTTTGCATTTGGCAACGTCAAGCGGCATAAGTCCACTTTAAATTGATTGATGATGTTTTCAATGGCCTAGCGAATGGCATACGCCATGTTGAACGGAAACGGAAGTTGACAAGCAACTTAAATGGCAACTTCACCCCCACTCGAGTGTCCCAGACAAACACTCCAAGTCCCACCCCCTCCCATTCAGCAATGGCACAACAAACATTAAATAACTATTTCTAATTTACTGCATACATTACGACCAATTCAAAACCCAAACTACAACTTTTATAGACAGTTCCCTTATGTTATCTATTTAACATGAATGTTTGTCCTTTAACAAATCGAAATGTTCACTACAATAAAAGCAATCTTGTATAGAACTTATATTAAGACTAATAATAAGATTTTTAAATTAATTTTAAAAAAATTACTAAATGAAAAATTTATACAAATTTTAGACTTTATCAAACATTAAAAATGTAAATAATTATTATATTTTACTATAAAAATGAACAAATAATATATTTGCTGCATATTCATATTAACATATTCAAATTTCAACAAATTGCCAATGTAGAAAAATATACAAAAACAATATGAGCATTTTATCAATTTATCAATCAATCAAATCAAATTTCGATAAAACCACTTTTTTTTTTAAATACACACAAAATGATTTTATTTTTATGTATATATAAACGCTAATGTTTTTAGTTGCTCCATTTAAATGCCAGCGAATTTAAATCACATAAATCTGTATGTTATATATTCGAGAGTTTAAATGTTTGCAATAAATATAACAAATGCCCCTTGACTTATATGGGTTGCTCTTGGACTAATTTGAGCGATCTTTCAGGCCAATCAAATCAGGAACTGAAGTGGGTCTGATACCGATATCGTTGTGATGACTAGCGTTAATTCAGTTGTGGCCTCAACTCTCGGTATAGCAACAAGCAGAACAACAAATGCTCAAGGGTGAGGGGCAAGTGAGTGGTGGGGCTGAGTGGGTTAGTGAATCAGCTATATCCATTGATTGAATGCAGCGAGGCGCAGGAAATGCATTTAATATTTGCTGCTGCCTGACCCCTGAATATGAACCTGGGGCGTTGCCCATGTGGTTCAGTGCATGACTAATGCTGGTTTTACCTGTTGGTATGCTCCCTCTATCTTTTGCTCTTAGTCTGTAACAGCCTCTCACTCTCACTCTCTCTCTCTCTCTCTTTATGGCTGGCTTTGTTCTGTAAACACATGTGCATGGGTAACCTTTTGTTTTGTGGACTTTAAGCGAATTTGTTTACTCGATCACGAAACAAAAAAAAAAAAAAAAACCCCCAATTGAATTCCATTGAGTTTTGGGCGAAACACACACATATACACACATTCATATACAGATGTCACGCCCAACGCCCACATATGCAAATTGCTATGCCAAAAAGATGCCCCGAACGGGTTTTGCGTTTGGGATTGGTTTGTTGGCCGGGCTTTGCGGAGTTGTTTGATGGCAAGGGAAGAGATTCGAGTATAGCAGGGATTTGGCCTCTGGTTATTTGTACTTTTCTTCCTCACTCACTCACTCACTCTCTCTCTCTCTCTCCCGCTCTCCCGCTCTCTCTCCCCCTCTGTATCTATCTCCTCCTTCCCACTATATCTGTCTTTCTTCAGTATTCTTTCTCTCTCTCTCTGTCACTCGCCCAGTCGATGTTAACTTTCTTTTAACTTGTTTCTTGCACATTTTGTACGTTGTTTGGCTGACTGCCTGCCTTATTGATATTTGTATTGCATTGTGTTATTTTGTTGACTTTTAACTTTCGACATGCTGCTGCTCTCGGTGATTGTCTTGGCCAGGCTGGAAAGGCGGCAGCCAGCAATAAGAAGCATTCATTCGATTTCGGGACTTCAATTGTGCTCGCATAACGAAAGAGATTCTAAATAATTTTCAAACTAATTTGTGCAACAACCAAGTTTGCGCTAACCTCTCTCATATTTACATACTCTTGCCATCTTATTGCAGCCCCTGCCCCGGCAACGGATGCGCCCGCCGACACCGCCCAGCGTTGCAACACGGAGGAGTGCCAGCTGCCCTACTGCTTCTGCTCCAAAGATGGCACCCAAATACCTGGCGATCTGGAGGCCGAAAAGGTAAGCACCCCAACTGGCCAACCTCTAAGAACTTCAAGTCTGAGTACTCCTATTATACTTATGTATCTATTCGCACTTTCATCTACGGCTACTTCTACTTCTACTTGTATTTTCTTTTTGTTTTTGTTTATATTTTTTTTTGCTTTCGATTTTTCTGTCCTTTAAGTGTTAATTTGCAAGGCGATAAATTTTAAATGCATTGACAGCTTTTATTTTTACGACACAGGAGCAGGACTCTAGCAGCTGGGGATCGGTTGCCTTTGGAGAGATGGAAGTTGGGGGGTGGGTTGTATCTGTTTGTATTTAAGTCTGGATTCGGTCTGGGTTCGACTTGGTTTGGTCCCATAAATCTGTGTATTTGCATTCGGCTGCTGTTATCGCTGCTTTGCATAAGGAAATTGTACTGTTGTCTTTGCCATTTGTTGTGCCATTCGTTGCTTATTGTTGTCACAGCTTCAGTTGTTGTTGTTGTTGTTGCTGTTGCTGCTGCTGAGGTTGTTGTCATTGCTGCTGTTCCTGTTGATTCGAATATCCTGTTTAATAACTTTGGTTTTGTTTATTTGGCCAAGAGTTATGTGCATTTCGGTTTTGTCCAAACCAAACGCAAATCATAAAATTGCGTAAAATTTAATTTCTTTTTTTTTAATAATTTTGTTTCCAAAGTAAAAACATTGCCCCACCTTCATGGTGCATACAAAATATGTGTATGTGTTGTTGCACATGAAAGATTGGCATAATCCATTAATCAAAGCATCGATTGAAATATATAAGTTCTGCGTATACTTAATATTTGCAATTTTACTTCAAGTAGCTTTAATAAATACAAAGCTTTAAGGAGCTTTCGACTACTGGAGTTTTTAATTGCATAATTAAATCTCTTAATTCGCTATTTAAAACTATAAATATGTCATAGCGAAATGTCAGCAATTAAAGTACATTTTTATTTATGAAAATAAATTTATGGCATATTTTCTGAACTCCTTCCATTCAATTGTTACGCTTGCACGCACATTTGCCTTTATTAGTTGTAAGAACAACAACTGCCTAATCGATACAATCAAATGGAAGTCAACTCACTGATGATAGAATAAATAAATAGATAGATGTATTGATAGAAAGAAAACAAAGAGTTGGAGATAATTAATGAATACTATTTGTGTTGCAAATTGATACACTTTTGCATTGGTTCAAGTCAAATTTAAATTGTGCGCAAAACTACAATTTAAAGTTCTGCGTCATTTATATCGTTCGCAGAAGCTAAAATCCCATATATATATATATATATATATATATATGTATAATCAGTTTTGCACCGAACGAATAAAAATAATGTTTGCTCTTTGTGTGTCTGCCTGTGTGTGCGTGTGTGTGTGTGTGTGTGTGTATCTGTATTTGATTTAGTGTGCGTGTATATGCGTGTGTTTGTTGCCAATTGACAGACAGTTTGAAGTGCACATTAGTTGTGGTTTCGCATGCATGATAATAGCAATGCCAGCAACAACAAAGACCACGCACATGAGCATTTCCATTTGAGAACTTAACAAATAGTTGAATGCTCTACCCGCTAACAAGCAGTGGAGAGACGTAGCGGAGCAAAGAAAATACAAAATTCAATTAAATATAAAAATAATTAAAACTCGATTTTTTTTAGAAATTATTTTGAACTTTGATTGATTGGCATTCTTAACGCAGTTGTCTTTCTCTTTACTTTACTACTATATAAATAAATTATATTATTAATCAATAATTATCATAATAATTCTAGACAATTATCATATTATACATATTTTGCAGAGCAACTGCAAAGGCCAACATGAATAACTATTTGTATGTAAATGCGAAATTAGCTTATTATAATTGAAAACGAAAAATCTCTTTGTCTTTGCTCTACCTGCAGCTCATCAAATATTCAGGAATTTTCTTCGACAACTTACAGTTGCTTTGGTTTTGGTTTTGGTTTTGCTTTTGGTTTTTTGCCTTTGGCATTGGCGTTGGCTTTCCCGCTGAATTGTCTATATTGATATTTCCATTCGTTGTCATTTGGACCGCACAAGCTGCTTGACAAATGCGCTTAGACCGCAAATTGCATAGTGTAGAAAAAGTCAAATACGAGCAGAAAGCAAACGGAAGTTTATGTGGCGGTGGCAGTGGCAGCGACTGCGACTGCGACAGCGACTGCGGCATCGACGTCGACATAGTCGGCCGATTTTCAACATAAACGCAAAACGCAGAACGCAAAACGCAAATACACAACACAAACAACGCAAGTGAGCCACTTAATTTCGAAATTGAAATGTGTGTCTGTCGCAGTGTCTGGTCCCTCCTGTTGTGACTGCTGTTCTACTGCTGTCCCTTTTGCATGTGCTCTCTTGCTCTCTCTCTCTCTCTCTATCTATCTATCTATCTATCTATCTATCTCTCTCTATGTGTGTGCTTATTTAAGTGTTATTAGCGCTTACATGTGTTTCCACAGCCGCCCAACAAAACGATTTCAATTTCTGACAGCCTGTTTGTACTCCAGCTGAGTGTGTGTGTGTGTGTGTGTGTGTGTGTGTGTGTGTGTGTGTGTGCGTGTATGTGTGTGTGTGCGTGTATGTGTGTATGTGTGGGAGCGCATAATTATAATTAATATCATCTCAATTAACCGCAAACAAGCGGTTAATTTGTGCGCACATTTGGCCAACTTCTTTGGCAAATCATTTGAGCTATGACTCAAATTACGCATACGCCGCGTTTGCCATTGCCCGTTGTCAGTGGGTTTCTCGATTATCGTTGAACTCATTGCGCTCTATTTCACAGCGGGGCCAATTTCCGCAACGAAAGTGCACGCGAATAAGCAAACAGAAGATTTTTGAATGACCCAGCCGCGAGTGCTGGACCAACAGATACCCTGCAATTGGTTTGCAATTAAGAAAACTGTGTAAAATTTAAGGATATATAAAAATATGAATCATATGTTAATCATTAATTAAGTATAACTTAAAACAAAATGCATAATAAAATAAATAATAAATTCAATTGAATTAAGGTTTTTATAGAATGTGCATTTATAGGGTATTTAGGATAAAAGATTACTACAAATACAATTTAATACTTAAGGCAAGCATCTACAGTCGTAACAGAGTCAATATAAAAATAAAAATAATAATTATCAGAGTCTTATCAATATAGTTATATGATTTAATTGATACCTTATGCTGACCGTTGCATGCATAACTCCTAGTTGATCACTCCCTTTGCTACTGTTTGGCGCATTAAAAATGCCAAGAAGCTGCCAAGCCTATCACCCGAAATGTGTGAGAATAACGAGGACGTTAAATAAAACGCTTTACTCAATTTGAATGCGAATCCAATTTGATTTGAGCTTGCAGAAAGAAAGAAAACTGAATAGATGGCACACAGTGTCAACAAAAACTTTGCGCAGAGCCTCAGTGTCGCTATAGGGGTGGGGAACGGGGTGGTTGATGTTTAAGGGTGATGCATTTATGCGCGGCTGCAATCACTCAATCAATGAGCCGCTCAATTGTCGCTGCGATTGAGCAACTAAGCTATGCAAATTTGCATCCCAGACAACCCCCCAAGAGGAGTGCTCCCTTTGCCCAACGGGGCTGCACCTTCCCCCATTACCTCTAGCTTCACACTGACAGCCAGCTCAAGAACAGCATAAAAAACCCATCTATCATCCATTTGCTCGAGTGCTCAGCAAGTCTCTCGGCTGGCAAACTTCTGTCTCTCAGGCAAAAGGTGCTTGTCAACTGCTGTCTGCCATATTTGCTCAAAGACTGGAGTGCAAACTTGAGTCGCATTAAGCAGAAATTATCAACGTACACAGACTCAAAGCGAGAGAGACAGAGACACACAGAGAGAGGGAGCGAGAGAGAGAGAGAGAGAGAGAGAGAGCGTGGGTAGGGAAGACAGACAGAGTGAGAAAGCACTAGAAGCGGTCTAAAGTGGGGATGCACATGGGTCATGCATGGCAGTCATATGCAGTTTATGAAGCGATAACTCGTAAAGAGTAAAGAGTCAAAGACCAACTTGTGAATGTGAAACTTCTGGCCAAAAATGCACTTGAATTGAGTTGTAGCTGAAGCCGAAACTGAAGATGGCCCTAAAAATAAACAATTATGCCTTAATAAACACACTTAAACACTTAATCTGATGATAAACCTTTCAGTTTAGCTTAAAGTTATATACGTTTGATACGTTATATATATCATAATATATTCATAAATAATAATTCAAATATGTTTCAAGTGCCGTTTGAGTGCTTAAAGCTTGCAATTGAAATATCTTTTGAGTCGTTGAGAGTCTGTTGCAATCGAATGTTGTATGAAAGCGCTGTTAACGACAAACCAGTTTGTAATTGTTTGTTGCATTGACATTGGAGCGATATGAATATCAGAGAAAGATATTCGAAATACTCGTTATTTGGCCAGGCCTTTAAAATTGATTATTTACTCTCTTTCCCACTCTACCCCCTCTCTCTCTCTCTCTCTCTCTCTCTCTGTCTGTCGCTGTCAATATCTCTTTAGCTGTCTCTATCGCATTTTGTGCACTCACTTCCGTCTGCAGTTTTTTGTCGTCCTTGCAGCACATTCATTATATTTGCAATAATATTTTTACCTTATAATTCGAGCGAAAAAAAGAAATGCGAACAAGAAGAATGAGAAGCAAAAGCAGGAAAAAAGTGGCAAGTGCAGTTCATTTGCACTCATTTTGTCCGGAAACGGATTTTGAAATATGCCTTTCAATAAGCGGGCGAGCCAAAGGCAAAGGCAATAAACGAAACGCACTGCAATGTGAAAGGAAATGCTGTCAAAATCGAAGTGAAGTGAAAATTTCAATTGCAACTTGCAGTAGCAACATCATCATCATCATCATCATCATTATCATCATCATCATCATTATCAGCATCATAATCATCAGTCATCTAAGCCACACTTAAGCTGACCGCCGTTCAATGCTTTCGAGTGTTTCACGCCTCTGCATAATTTTATCAGCTCAGCTCAAGGCTAGAAAGAGACAGAACCAAACGACGCTTGAATGGTTGGATGGTAGATAGTTGGGTGGGTGGATGGTTGGGGGGGGAGGTTGATGGATGGTGTCTATTATACCCGCCTGAGGTTAAGGCTAAGACTCAACTTGGTTAGTCGGCCCACATTAATATTGAATTTGTACAATAATCCTTTTTATGTGTTCAACAATGAGCGTTAAGTGCAGCAGCCCGTGCCGCTACGCTTTATGTGGAGCTCAATGCGGAATGCATTTTGGCGTTGCCACCTCGTCAGCCATTCACATGCTCCTTTATGCTGATCGCATTCGATTTTCATTTCATTACATTCCCTCCATGAGGTTGCATGACTATGTTATACAGTTTGTCAGCGAAATAAATCGTATTTTACGCATGCATAACACGTTCGATAAGAATCGATATCGAAATGGTCGGTCTACACACATCGCTAGTATCTTAAAAGTAATAAGTGTCATCGCTAGCAGCAATAACATACCAAAAAAATTGTATAATTTAATTAGTGCTAGAGATGGAATTACAAATTCTGTTCACTCTAAACTTTCAAGATTAAATTCGTGTCATCTCTAGCTATAACTAAAATCGATAATATTATATTTTATATCTAGTATAACATTTGAAGATAATAAGCGTAGTATTTAATAAAATATTTCCATGCATTTTGGTAATAAATCGAATTATACAAAGTTCTTTTTTTATAGTTTTTAATTGTTAATGAGTTCGATAACAGTCGCAGCAAATCGATAAATTGTAATAGGCTTTTATAACTAATATTTTATTTAATATAATAGACATTGAGTAGATTCTATGTTACTTTTTAAAATAAATTAAAATGCATTATTGTAGGGTATTTAATAGTCGCAAAGTATGTAAATAATTTTGACTGTTGCTTGTTTTTATGGGCGCGTCATTTCTTTTGGTCTCACACTTGCAGCGGACTTTGATTATGGAATTGCACTTAAAGTGTTGCAAGCTCCCTTGGGGCACTCCAAACTAAGCGTTGCCTCCGCATTACCCCTCCCCCCACCTACTCCTTACACCCCCTTGGGGATTTGCTATGTCGCTATGTATGCGTCAATGGGGTGGCAATTTTTGTAATGGAATTGCTTTGCTTTAGCACTCGTTAAAGTTATTGCTGTTGTGATTGTTGTTGTTGTGGTTGTTGCTGACGTTATTGATAGTTAAGTATTATTTGAAATTAATTTAGTTCAGATCAGATAAATATAATACATATATATAGTTTGATATAGAGCATGCGGCCTGGTTAGCCGCATGCCCACTAATTATGTTTAATGCTCAAGTTGCACGTAGCCAGTTGCCAGTTGCCAGTTGCCAGTTGCAACAAGCGTTGTGCATACGCCACGTTGGCATGCGGCAGGTGGCAAACGGCAAAGCCAAGAGCTCAGCCAGGCATAACACAGACAGCAAAAACAAACGCGAAATGTTAAAAACCTTCAATTAGAGTTGTCGCTGCTGCTGATGCTGATACAGGGTTGCTGTGGCTTCCAATGCCATCTCATGCCCGGCTGATTTTGAGGTCAGCGCTCCCCTAATTGGGCCAACACACACACACACACACACACCCATAAAGAGAGACAGAGAGCGAGAGAGAGAGAAGTAGAGGGAGGGAGTAGCTAAAAGGCAAATATGCATATCATATAATTAAGCGTCTATCACTAACTACAACTAGCTTGTGAACTTTGTTTGCATATGCTTAGTGACTAATTGATTCCCTATTTCTTTCTTGAAATTTCAGGTACCTCAAATTATTATGATTACATTCGATGGTGCCGTCAATTTGAACAACTATGATCATTATCAAAAGATCTTCAATGGCAAACGCAAGAATCCCAATGGCTGCAACATTCGTGGCACGTTCTTCTTATCGCACGAATACAGGTAAACTTACAACTCACGTCACCTCACCTTATAATCACAGCAGATGGAAATGTAATAAGCCAGTTGACAAGCGGTTTGACTGGCATTTGGCCTCAAAACAGTTTGACACAAATGAATTGTTATCTAAAACATATACATTATTTTTGGCAATATTACGCATACGCCATGTTGTTGTTGTTGTTGTTGTTGCTGTTGTCATAGATCGCTGTTGTTGCAGCAACGTCTTCATCAACAGCTCGACAGGGCAAACTCATTGCAAGTCGACTCGTCACAGACCCAGGGTAAAGTTTTGTGCAGCCTTGTGCGAAATACTTGTCACACACTTTGCCACGCCCCAAAAAAAAACCAAGCACTTGCCATTCAGTCAGTCAGTCAGCCAGACAGTCACTCTGTCTGTCAGTCACTCTGTCCGTCAGTTAGACAGTTAGCCAGTCGGTCTCTGCTCTACTAATTGTTGTTGATAAATTGGGGCTGACAAAGTTATGTCAACTGCAAAATGAATTTTCGCCAAAATATATTAACTACTTTTTGACTTATAAAAACGCCACATCACAAAACACGCATACATTCGCACACACACACACACACACACACAGAAAACAGTCAGCACATACAACAAAGTAAAGTCCCAAACAAGAAGCAGATGCAGTTGCAGTTGCTGAAGAATATGAAGCGGCAGTTGTAGATAAAGACACTACGGCATACATCAACCAAAAATTACGTTAAACCGTGGGCTAAATACAACAAATTTCCTACAAAAATATGCACAAAACTTAAACAATATTAGACAAATACAATTAGATCAAACATAATGCCATTAAAGTGATTAATTCAGTTAACTGAACAAAATAATTATATGTATAATGACAAACAATGAGGAAAACTATAGAAAATCTCATGCGGGTGACCATCATTTATATAAAACTATAACAAATTTTGCAAATAAATAAATAAAGAAATATATAAAAATAAGTTAAAAACATATTTGAAAAATCTTCGATTAACACAAGAAAATCAAAGAGAAAAATATAATGGAAAAAGTTTCAATTGT
>JAEIFK010000454.1:7472500-7860000 GCA_018901825.1 Drosophila funebris
ACAACTAACTATACACACACACACACGCAGACACACACACACTAGCCACCCCTCAGTGTCACTTGTGTGTATCTCAAGTTTATTAAAGTGGCATAAAAGTGTCATTGGCGGTTAATGGTAGGCGATTAGTTGCATTAAGTTGACCAGCAAAACCCCCAGCCTACTCCCTATATATCTCTCTCCCTCTCTCTCTCTCTCCCCCTGTTTCACTTCCCTTGCTTTCATCTCCGTCTCACCCTCTGCTCATTGAGTGAGTGCGTAATTGAATAGCAGTCGTAAGGGGAACCCTTGATTCTTATCAATTTAAGAGCCAAAGTGCCAAAGGCTTTAACAGTCAATCAGACAATAATGAAACTATATATATAAAATGAAATTATTGTCAAGTTGAGGAGGAATTTATGATACACATTAAGTATCCGTCTATTTGGCATAATGCATTGAAAGTATTTGAAATATCAAATTGATTATTTGTATTAAAAAATAATTTGAAATGCAATACATTAACTTGGCAATGCAGTTTCTTTTCTAAATCTGTATCAATGTAATCTTAACATCAGTTGAGACTCAATCACTTTGACGCTGCTTTGGCAATAGTTTCGAACAGAAATATCTATCATAATAAACTATTCCCATGACTTTTACACTTTAAGCGTTAAGAGAGCTGTGAAACTAGGCTTGCTGCTAGAACTTCCAGTCGATTACTTTGATTTTCAACTTTTTCCATTCGTTTGCTCAGCTCTTCGCTTGACTTTTGCAACATTCTAACATGATATGTGTCATGAGCAAAGGTCAAGTAATTGATATGAAATTATGGCCATAACGAATCACGCATACATAGGCAACATCAATTGAATTGATGGGCAAGTCTCGAAGCAGAGCAACTTGAAGAGACTTTCAGGCACAACGTGGCCAAAACTTATTGAAAACTCATAAAAGCCATAAGGTACAAAAAAATGTCTTTGGTTTCTGGCAAAGCGGGAGGGAAGAGCGAAGAGATCTTGGTGCAGCAAAAGCTTTAGCTTGTCGGAAAAGCCGCATAAAATAAAATACAAGAAGTGAGGAGTGAATGAAGAAGTTGGAGAAGAAGAAATGTAGAGGGAATACGATGTGTGTGTGTGTGTGTGTGTGTGTGTGTGTAGGGGGGGATTAACCTGAAACACATTATGCCAATGCGATAAAACAGCAAGCATTGAAATTGTTTTTGTAAATCATTTAACACGCTCTCGATTTTTATTTTAATGACATTGCTGGAAAGTTTTTAATGGCTAACGCAGCAACAAGGCGAACAACAACTGAGTTTAGCTCGAGTGCCGCAAGTCGTCTCGCATTATGGCCGCATCGATAATATGCACAACGTTTGCCTAAGTGGCAAGTGGCAAGCATCGAGGCATCGAGGCATCAACGTCCTTTAATGGCATGCCACACAGCGCACTCAAGATGTTGCCAACTCCCAAGGAGATCAAGCGTGTGTGCGTATGTGTGTGTGTGTGTGTGTGTGTGTATTAAATTATGCTTTTTATTACTCAGCATACTGCCAAAAATTTAAACGCTTATAAGCTGCAAGCGATGTATACAATACAACAAATGTTCCAGCAGCCAGGGCAACGTTTACGAATGCAATGGAAAAAATGTAGCTGAAGCTCAAAATTATTTGGGGTATATATCAAAGCATAAATATAGAAAACGATAGATAATCTCCATCGATTGCCAAACAATTCCGCTGTTATGAAAACGTTTACGAATGTCACTCAAAGAAGATCAGAATAAAAGCGAATCAGCTTGCGAATGAATTACATAAAAACTGAAATATTGTGACGAATTAAATCATATTTGATTGAAACGTTTAAGCAGCCAGTGCAACGTTTACGAAGTAAATAGAAAGCAGCTTATGATTAGAACTAGTGACGGTTAAAAATTGTTAAAAACAAATTGCATTGAACTATATAACTGTCTATCGTTTGTCAAATATTTTCTTTCAGCGCTATTGCATGTTGCAACGTTTACGAATGACGCACAAAGTAAAATAGATGAAATGAACATAATCTTGAGCGCAAATGCTGCAATGATGGACTTAAAGATCATTTCGACTATATATATATATATATATATATATATATATATTTTGAATTAAATTTCTTAAATTTTAAGGAAATTCCAATTTGGATAAATTTGGACTCTTTCTCTCTCTCTGAGCTACTCTCTCTCTCAATCTCTCTGTCTCTGTGTGCTGCCATGCCTTTCAGCTTGCATATGTGATATACACAGGCGTCAAATGTTAGCGGCAATGTCAGCAGCAAATGTCCTGCAGGATACTTGTTGACCGCCCGTGCAAATCTCATGAAATCACAATGCAGCCTGTCCACAATGTGTGTGCGTGTGTTTGTGTGTGCGTGTTTGTGTGTGTGTGTGTGTGTGTGTGTGTGTGTGTGTGTTAATGATAATCATGAATATTATGCTGCTTGTTTGGGTGTTTGACGGGGACTTTGGGCAAACAGTTTGCCACACTGTTTGCTCAACAAAATGTTAATATGCTGAGGCAGCTTCGTACCCAAAAAGCCAGAACTTGTGGCATTCTGGCAACAACCAGGCGCAGTGGCTAAATATTTGATTAGCTTTGGCTGCCAGGCGTCGACCTTTTCGACTTGTTTGTGTGGCTCATGTTTTCTTCTGCTTTTTTTGCACTATATATTTTTTGTTCCTCTCTCGCCCTCTCGTTCTTATTTTTGGTTGAAGAATGCTGCACAGTTTTGTGCGCAATGAAATCAACTTAATTAAAGTTAAACAAGCAGCTAATCAAATTTTTATTACATAGTCTTAACCAACCGCATGCCAGAGTCCCAACGTCCAGAAGCTGCCAGGGAATCGGGGAACCAGGCAAACAGCCAGACAGTTAACTAAACGTGGCGTAATTTCATTTTAAAAATGCATGCATGTGCGAGGAGTGTGTGTGTGTGTGTGTGTGTGTGTGTTTGTGTGCGTGTGTGTGTGAGTTTGTGGTGTCTGCTTCTGGCTGGGAACTTATACTAAACTATTTTGCGTGAAACGGCAGACACAAAGTCAGTGGCGAAATATTTGTTTGCTCTGTGTTTTTCACCTATTTGTGTATACCCTGTAAAATGTAAAGTAAAGCTAATGGGTATATCGTTATCGTATAATTATTTTGCATAAAGCTCAGAGTACAATTTAACTTGTTATTTACTTGATTTCATATGAATATTTGAATTTACAGGGTATCTGTAGGGCCATATATATATATATATATATATATTCAAGTTTTTTAATGAAAGTTGCAGTTGCATTAAAAGTGCATATGGAGTAAACCAGCTGAAGTTTTGCGCTCAACAACGAAATGTATCTGTATCTTTATCGCTGTCTGTTTTTTTGTATCTATTTATGTGTGTATCTTTTTAATGTATGCTGCCTGTCTGCATATCGAAATACATATATATCGGTATATGTATATATACATATTCTTTTTTGTTAACTGCATCAACACTTTCTTTTTCAGTATTTGAAACGCCATCTATGAATCTGTATCTTTAGTTCTAACAGTTGCATGAATTGTAACTGTGTTTTGTAATTCTGTAACTGTGTCTTGAAATTCTCACTTAAACTGTACATCGGTTGTATCTTTATTTGTGTGCTGATCTTCATTTGTATCTCTATCTGCCATGCATTGCGTAAGTGCATCTTTTTTTCTTATATACATTCAAATCTTTTACTTGCCAATATCAATTTCAAGTTGTATTTGTATCTCAACGTGAATATATTACGGCATTACACTATCTGTAGTGTTTTTGTTAACTGTATCTATTCACTGAGACTGTGTAGCCACCAGGCACGCCACATGGTGGGTGTGCGTGTCTCATAGTCATCCACATTGTAGTTATCATCGTCTTCGCAGTTCCAGCTATAAGGTCGTCCAGCCAGGCTAACTCTTGCGCAGGTATTGTATATAAATTGATTGTTGTTATTATTGTTATTATTGTTGGTGTTGTTAAGTGGTTGTTGTGTGATTGTGATCATCTTTGCTGTATGCAATTCCGTTAGCTGTATGTCGCGACACTGAAGTTGGCTGCTGCACGATGCTGATGATGATGATAAGTGTGTGCAACAGCAAGAGCAACAGATCTCCAGACACATGATGCCGCACGCAAAAGTAGCTGCAATGAAAGGGACAGAGAGAGCGAGACAGCGAGAGAGAGGGAGAAAGAGAGGAAGATAGAAAATGCAGTAAACATTGAAGATACTTGACTATCAGCTACATCAGAGCTCAAAAACAACTCTGATTAACTTACATTCAACTGCGATGCGGTGTTGATTCTTTCGATTGTATCTTATTACAGTGGATCCTCAACAAAGGCAACTTTCTGCTGCTTCTCTATCTTTCCTCAGCTGCTCAACAGCTTTTCTCCACCTCGTGTGGCAAATGCAAGTTACGACTGTAGCAAGGCTGTTGCACGGCAACGCTTTATATAGACGCACTCACTATAAACAAAAGTTGTCGCCCCCTTAGAAATCTGCTCCCCCTCCACCTACTCCTCTCCCCATCATCAAATTCCTTGTAATGCAAAATCTGTTTACGTTTTAGGTTTTGTTTTTCATTTTCATTCATTTTCTTCTTTTTTTCTTTTTTGCTGGAATTTCATGGAGACGCCCGGCAACTGTTTTGCCAGCTTAAAGTGCTAAAATGAATGCATATTCAAATGAAATGAATATCGAGTACACGAATACTCATGGCAACAGCTGTGCGAGTGTTTGACAAATAATACATTTTTATAATTTTATAATAATTTAATGTAAAATGATGCGCTTATGTTAAGCCAACTGCAGACGTAGCCATAATTATGTTGTTGTTTATAAACTATAATTATTATTACTATTTTATTATTATTAAAATTGTTATTATTATAATTATGCTTAATACTGCGCCTGACTGTCATTCAATCAGCAGCTGAAGCTGTTCCTGCTGTTGATTATCATGATGATGTTGATGAATGTGGAGTGAGATAGGTCGTTGAAGAGGAAGTGGCAATGATAGAGATAGAGGTAGAGGAATGTAGAGTTAAGGGAGCTGATGTCAACGTATTTTGTTACCAATTTGCAAATGCAAATGCGTTGACAGGCAATGCGTTGCCTTATATGTCACACAGACACACACAGAACATGGCTAAATGCTGACAGTTGGCCAAATGGTTGACTGGTTGACTGTTTGCCTGGATGGCTGAATGGATGGATGGATGAATGAATGGATGAATGAATGGATGGATGGATGTATGGATGGTTGTTAGTTGGCAGATTGATGGCGAATAGAAAATTCTGTGAAATGCTAGCCCATAACAAAGTCAACTTTGAACTTTGAACTGTGTGTGCGTGTGCGTGTAAAAACGATTGAGTTACCCGAGATTTGATAAGTTTATCCATCACCTGCAACTGACACTCATCTTTCACTTGCCGCTTGCTTAGTTGCCGCTTCATCGACATCTTCATCTGCATCTCCATCTTCATCTCCATCTTCATCTCCATCTCCAGTTTCAGAATACAAAGTAATGCGCACCGTTGCCCAGCTCAACATCTGTAAAGATTTCAATTTCATCTTTAATGGCCACGCCTGAATAACGCTCGTTGGCCGCCTTGTTGGCCATGGATTCGGGCCGTGTCGTATTTGTTGCCACTTTATTGCTCTGATGCACATCCGCACAGATGCTAATCTCCTCAAGCCGGGCGGGTGAATGTGAGCCACGCATGGTAACCCCCATTGGAGTGCTACCCTCTCGCAGCGTTTCCTTTGACAGCTCCTGCTGCAGTTCCGCATCCAATTCGGGATACATTTGTGCTTCCGGTTCGGGTTGTTCAATTTGTATGACAGCAATGCCATGACTTGATGCCTGCTGTTCCAATTGATCGGCCAAGGTCTGTTCATCATCCTGATGCTGTTTGAAGCACAAGGCAAATAGTAAGCACTCGGCAAAGTAGCGCATCGTTTGGCTGCCGGGCCAGAACTGGCCGTGTGTTGTTAATTTATAGTTGACCAGTTGGTCAACTTAATTGAAATGCAAATTGAAATTTTGTATAAAATGTATGTAGATAATTTGTCAGCTGTTTGCTTATCGATCGAGGTCGAAGCAGCTGCTACTTGGCTAACAACAATACAAATTTCCCTCCCTGGAATTTTGAAACAGTTTCCATTTCCATTTCTATTTCAATTTCATTTTCAATTAGCCCAAAACTTGTAAATTACAATTTACACACTTTTCGTTGCCTACTTTTGGCGCGTTCCTTGTCGAATATTCTCAGCTCAACCCCCTCCCAAACAACTTTTGAGCCTCTAATGAGTTTTGTAATTATGCAAAGTTGTATATAATTACAGTTGGCACAAAATGCCAAAATTATATAAAGAACAAATTAAAGAAAGCAAACAACAACAATACGAGAAAAAAAAGTAAAAGAATATAAAAAATACAAAATACAATTATAACTGGCATGAACAATGCCAAGTCGAAAGATGAATGTGACTTGCAAACAAACAACAGCCAACCAATCTTGTCAAGCAGCTGGCAACTCAAAATATGAAGAGAAGTATTGAGATTGCCATCGGAAAAGAATCTATTAATTAATAATTATTTTAATTATAAATATAAATGTGAACTTTATGTGTGAAACTTTTGCTTTGACTCAAGGCGTTAACGTTTCTCAAGTTGTTGAAGATAATTCTTTAAAATAATTTGCTTGACTCGGCACCCCATGCTTCTCCTTTGGAGGCATGGTTTCTGTTGTAATACAGTATTATTATTAATTATTAAAAGAAGTTGAAAGTCAGCATAATAAATAACATTTTATATCCATAACTTAAACTCTAATGGAAGCCTTCGGTTCAGAGTATATTACGTGTTTTCGAGTTCACAATTTAAATGTAGGCAACAAACGATACATAAAAAAAAATATCAAAAAATAGCTGAAGATACTGTTAATTCATTAGATTAAAATGGTATCAGAGCGCTGTCATAGGCTCAAACTAATAAAAATAAAATAAAATAACTAAATAAATTAAGAATAAATATACAAAAAATCTGTAGTTTCTAGAGATATATATAACATTGTCATAATACTTTTGTCTTTTCAAATCATCAATCAATCAAATAAAATAAAATTAACATTTCTTGGAAATTATTAACATGAAGTAAAAATAAAAGTGTAATTTTATAGTAAAAAAGTTGAGCTGGAAATGTAGTTTTTAATTATTTATTTTACTTAATTTTGAATTTTAGAATTTTTTATTTATTAAAAAATAAATATCTTAAGATTAAATTGAAATTAAGTTTCAAAGCCAATTTACTGCTTTGATTTGAATGCAGAGTATTTCAGTTTCGGCGTGCCAAAGTGCATAAAGTGTTTTTTGTGCTGTTTGTTGTTATGTTGCTGGCAAACTAGAAAAATATCAATGTCATTTACAGGCCTTCGGGTATATTTGAGGGTTGCTTTTTGTCAGTTGGATTTTGGCTATTGCTGTTGTTGTTGTTGTTGTTGTCTGTTCTTGTAGCTATGTATGTTATGTAATGTTAGATGTCTGTTCGTTTCGTGCGTGCTTTGTTGCTGGGCCACATCATTGCGGTTTCACTTGGCCTGCCCCGGCGATTTTACCCCACTCTATGCTGTATGTGTATGTTGTCAGGTTCATTTTGTTGTTGTTGTTGTTTGCTTGTTTATTTGGCTTTAGTCTCAGGGCTGTCAAACCAAGCGCATAACCGCAGAACACAAACGCACACAGCGAACAGACAGAAGCTGAAACTGAAACTGAAACAGTAACAGAAACAGACCGAAAGAACTCACAGAAACAGGCAGATCCAGATCTAATGCCAAAGTGGTAAACAGGGAGGGGGGAGTAAGGAAGAGAGGGAGCTAGCTAGCTAGCTAGAGGAAGAGAGAGAGAGAGAGATGGGATCCACCCAGGGAAATGGCAATTGCACGTTTTGGGTTTGCCACGCAGCTATTTTCAATTTGTGTAGCATACTTTCGAGCGTCGCCCAAAAACTAAAACGAAACTGCAACACCGCCAACTGCAAATCTCATTTACTCACTTTTTTTGTCGTTTCCGTTTTCGTTTTCGTTTTTGTTGTTGATTTCTTTGTACGCTTTCTGTTTGTTGTTGTTGTTGTTTCCCAATTTCGTGTTCCGCACTTGATTCAACCCCAAAACTGAGCACCCATCCGTTGCTGCCTTCTTTTCTTTTTTCACCAATTCTATCTGTGGTTTGTCCTTCTCTCCCTTCCCCTCTGTCCGTCCGGCCATCCGGCCGCCCAACCCTCCGTCCATGCATCCATCTCTCCGCCTGCTCGTTCGTCCTACTCCTGACTGTCTGTTGTTGCTTCTGTGGTCATGCCCACTTGATGCGTATTTAATTAACGTTAATTGAAATTGATTTATGTATGCAGTGTGCGTACACTTCCCCCTCCTAAGCCCCGCTATTCCCCTTTTTTGGAAAAATATGCTGCGTGAAATTTGCGGCAAGTTGTTTTGGGTGTCGCCAGCGTCGCTAGCATCGCCAGCATCGCCATTCGTCCGACACAAACTCACCAAATTTGCGGCAAATTGAAGCATGAAAAATTTGCGGCTTCATTAAATTGATTAGGCAAAATAGAAATCAGGGTTTGTTGTTGACACAGATTTGCAGCAAGTTGCTTCAATTTGATTAATCATGTAAAAAGTTACTCAATTAATAAATAGCATTATCTTAGTGAGCGTTTAGCATAGCAAGATAATTGTTTTTAAACTTTTAAAATGTGTTTTAGCTATGTAGCTATGTGTTAAGGAAAACAATAAGTAATGGACGGCATCAAAATAAATAAAATATATTTATTATATTTATATTATTTATGATTGGCAATAAGTGATTGGTTCTTCTACCATTTGAAGTAGTTTAGCTTTGTGTCAGTTAAAACCACAAGTAGTTGCCCGCATCTACGACTCTTTAAATATATTTCTGACTATCATCAGCAATAAGTGAGTGACTTTATTATACCCTGTAACCATTGTAAGTGGGGTAGCTTTGTTGTATTTTAAATAATAAGAAGGTAGATGCTTCAGCGGCTCTATAAATATATTTATGATGCTTATCAGAAATAATTCAGCTTCTCTTTGTGGTAGCTTTGTTTTAATTAGGCTGGAGGCATCTAAATATATTCTGTTTGTCAACTGGTTTTTTATACTCTACAATCCTATCGAATAGAATAGCTTAATCTTAATTAAAACTATAAGCATAAGCAGAAACCACAACACTAAAAATGTATATCTGATTATATAAATAAATTAATTAAGTACAGAAGGATGTGTCTACAAAGATGTTATATAATTATAGTCTTTACAATTTAATATGTATTAAGGGGACTCTTTATCTATCTATCTGTCTATGTGTCTATCTATCTACTTTGATCTGCCTTACATATGTAGCTTGACTTCGAAATTTGTTGTAGCGAATGAAAAAGAAGCCTAAAAGAAGGATTCCAATGTGGAATGTGGGGATCGCAATTTGATTACAGTTGCTTTTTGATGTAAAACTAATCAAATCAACGCGTGCAACGTACAAAAGTTTAATTGTGTGTGTGTGTGTGTGTTTCCGCACAGTTTTTGGCTCCCAAAAGGCACAGAGAGCACATAAAATTAACGAGCGAGCGCCTGGAAGTATGCAATGCGTTTGCGCAATTTCCACATCATTAATTTTTTTCATTTGGCTAACAAAACGCAGCAAAAAGCAATTGCAGAACGCAGAATTGTTTTCCCTTCTAACTTCGACACACCTCTCCGCACCCCACCCCGCCCCACCGGCCAACTTGCCACCTGCCCCATGCCGCATATCCCATACAGCCACACCACCACACCACCTCACCTTTTGTTGCCGCTGCCGCAGCAGAAACGCATTAAAAGAGCTCGCAAAAACACATGTGAAATTGGCAATTGTTGTTGTTGTTGTTCTGGCTGTTCTGGTTGTTTTTGTTGTTTTAGCTTTTATGTTGATTTAATTAGAAAACGCAGCGGGCGCTGGCATCTTTTTTATTGCATAATTTTAGCAGCGAAGCGAAATCGAAGCAAGCTTAACAGTCGCAAGAAAACAACAAGCATAAACAAAGACAATAAACGCCGAAGAAAAAAGTATAAAAAGCGAGGCAAAAGCAGCACCACCTGCACCACTCAAACCTCTGTCTCAATTCAACTCGAGTCGTGTTGAGTCTCGTAAATTAGAAATGGCATTTAATGGGTGCGCAAAGAAATGTATTGCATACTTTTAGGCTAAGCACGCATAAAAAGTTTCATTTGATATTCGACCAATAAAATCACTCATACGACATGTTAACCGATTCTTATATAACATTCATTTCTTTCTGCCACTCATACTTGTGCTCTGTTCTCTTTCTTGCAGGTGAGTTTCTTTCAACTTTGGCATCTTATAACAAATTCAAGGCAAGTAATTACAAATGTTGGATTTCATGTGTGCAGCTGTGAGTAGTAATATGCTTTTGTCGGGAAAAGCCATTGGAAAAGGGTTAGCTTAAGTCGGGATTTGCATTTTCTTTCGATTAACTAATGTTCTTCAATCAGCTCATATTAGAGTAAACTTAAATTGAAGAAAAAGTTAAATTGAAAATTGCGAATTATATAATTACATTTTATTGATCATTTTAGTTAATAAACAAATCAAGTGGATTTTTCATCTCCAACGTATAAAGACTCTAAACAATTTTAAATTCTGCTTTAGCTTCAAGTTTCAAAGAATTGAAATAGATAAAAATGCTGAATTTTTGTCAATAATTATAATTAGCGAAATTGTTGCCTAAGTGATAAGAGATATAGAAAATGGACTACTCTTCTATCAGTACGCATAATTAATCAGAGATTTATAGAGAGTATGCTACTCATTTGCTGCAAGAACAACTTTAGATCATTAGCCAAACTAGATGGAGACCAGCAAAAGTCGAAAGAGCAACAACAGAACTAAATACAATTTCCTTTCTTTTTTGTTGTTGTTTTTTTCTGGCTTTTCCAATTCCGGCAACAATGAAACGTTGTCTGGAAATTTTCCTAATTATGCGTTACCTGCACGTACAACGCCTGGAGAATGAGAGCTATCTCCATCTGTCTCGCTCTCTCTCTCTCTCTCTCTCTCTCTCTGTTGGCCAGAGCAGAAACAGATTTGCAAATGGCATGCACTACGCACGATACTCTTACACTCCCCTCCCCCCTCCTCACGCTACTATGGTTAAGTCAATGGACCACAAAAAAGTCGAAACAATAGCGCGCAAAATGGCGCAAAAATTTCAAAATGCCAGAAGAGAATTCAGAAGCGAACAGAGGGAAAAAGCACAAAGCGCTATGTAAATGTTGTGTATGCTGACAACACACCCTAAGCTTAGTTCTGGGCCCCCACTAATCACACACACACACACACACACACACACGAATACACACAAACACATAGACACACACTTAACATTTCTGTGATTAACAATTACAAAACAGCAGCAAAAACCAAAACAGAAACAGAAATCGTTTTGCCGTATCCAAAAACCAGCAAAACAATATGGCTGTGTTTTTTTTTTTTGCTGGGAAAGTAGGGATAGATGGTTTGTGGAATGTGTGGTAGGGGGGGGGAAGCTGTGTAGGGGGCCTTGGCATTTGGCTGGCATTCGCTACGTGCGTTGCCATAAGCAATTTAGCTAATTTTCTACAACGACTAAAGCAAAATAATCGAAGCGTAAGATAACAAAAACAGTTGAGCGAGCCACGCTGATGTTGTTGTTTTTGTTGTTGCCACGCCTGCCTGCCCCTGTTTGTAGAGCAGTTGAAAAATAACAAAAAATATACAATATATATATACATAATGACAACAAAAGCACAGAAAGTCGCAGTCATGCTTGGGCCAAAGAAGCTTCAAGTCCATTCTGCTGCCCAAATTATTGTTGGTATTTTGTTGGATCTTTTTAATACCCTGTACGCTTGTGAAATGCCCTGTACAACGTATTATGCTAATTATGGCATGCATATTCAATGGAATTCTTTAAGTGCATTCAGTCAACAACTGTTCAACAGCTGTGCCTATCAATTTTATCAGCTGTATATTTTAAGTGTAAATATTTTAAAATATTTATTTAATAATTATCCTGGAAATATCTTTGAGTAATTGAAAAGCTAATATAAAGCTATTGCATTGAACATTTAGCACTTTCAGCTGATTGTCAGGCTTTTAAGCGCCTGCATTTGCATGCTCTGGTCACACTTAATGAAGAAATTTAGAGGGGAGAAAAAATGACATAGTTCTTTGAAAAATTCGATCAATAAAAATTGACATAAATGTAAATTATATAATTCTATAACAAGATGAATTGAAATTAAAAATTTATTTATGTTTAATTTAGCATTAATGTACATGCTCTGGTCACACTTGGCAAATACTTTGAATAGGTTTTGTATAGAGCAGCATTTTATAATTAATGCTTTAAGGAAACCCATAAAATGAGAGCTGAAATGCGCTTAAACAAGTTTGACTTCTGGTTAAGATGAGTGTAAGTTGTTTGCCATTAGTCAGTGTGACCATTATTAATATTATATTAGCATTATTAATATTATCAGCAAGATAAGAAGAAGTGAAATTTCAATTGAGAATTAAACAAAATACATCGAAAATGCTGCTGCTAAAGGCATGAGCTCGTATGTGGCATTAGAGCATGTTCCTGCTGGGTATACCTAGTGCACATACATATGTATGTATGTGTGCTGTTTGCTATATTTACATCATTTACAATTGACTTTCGAGCAATATTCGAACTGCATAAATTTAAATTTGCTATAAGTAGTTTTCTTTGTCTGCTGTTGTTTTTTGTTGTTTTTTATTTTGTTAGCCAGTGCATAAACATAACAATAAATGTAATGCCCTGTTGTTGAGTGTGTGCGTAGTTTGTAATAATCATCATCATAATCATCATCATAAGCACAATAACATTGGGACTCTTGCTCTTATGCTCCTTGGACAGATCCTTTAATAATCGTTGCTTTTTATGCCATTGCACATTGAGTGCATGGTGGGCGGGTAGCGACTCAATGGTTATGCAGAAATGGGCGTGTCTATCCAATGGAGCAGCTAAATATCAACAGTTTTGCTTCCCCTCTTTCCATGCAGTTGGCCGTGTTTCAAATGCGATTTGATTGAATTTTAAATAACGCCTCAAGACGTTTCAACTTGTGGCATGGAAAGTAACCGGATGGTGTCTAACCCATGCCTGTTACTGCTGCAGATTCCAGCTGCTGCATGCCGTTGCCGAACCTTTGCAGAGTGCAAACGAACGGAAACGGAAATGGCATTGAAACGTACACAAGGGTTAAAGCGGATGAGGGGCGAAAAGAACTTTGAGAGCTAGAGAACTGAGAACTGAGAACCGAGAACCGAGAAGCAAAAACAATGCAACGACAACTGACAAACACTTTGAACTGATTTTCGAAGTTCCTGCCTGCTCTACCCCTTGCCTTCCACTTCTCCTTCCCGTTCCCCTTCCCGTTGCCCTTCCCCCTACCCCTTTCCACTACCCACAACCCCACTCCTACCCCTCACGCTGTCCGTTCAGTCATCTACCTTTTTGGCATGTGCTGCATCCGCTGGCATTCTGCCTGCCTGTGACGCCAGACACAATCCAGACTCAGTACCTTTCCCAATCCCAATCTCAATCCCAATCCCAGTCCCATCCCAATGCCACTTCCAGTCGCAGGCGCTGCCCCACGTCGGACTCTTAAGTCGGCGTTCGTAACGTGTGTGTAAGTGAATTAAATAAATTTTCTTGAATTCCCGTTGGCAAGACAAATGCGCTTATTGACTTGAAACGGCCGCGCATAAATTTTCCAGCTGCTACTTTGCTTTCGTTGCTGCCACAGCATGTCGAACGGCAGCGGGAAGGGCAGGAGAGCAGAGCAGGGCTGGGCAAGCGAGTCCACCTGTCTCTCTGTATAAATTAACTGCAACGTGTTTTCATCTTCTCTCTCTCTCCCTCCCCCCTCTCGCTCTGCTTTTCTCACTCAGTCCTGTCCAAGTGGCAATGTGCTGAAGATTTGCAGCTCAAGTCTCTGACAGTTGTCCGGATGGGTTAGGATTGCCAGGACTCTAGCAAGGACATGGTACACGTGTACCGTCTAAGCACTTCAATTGATTGCATTGCATTAGCGTTGCCCAACTTGAAATGCAGCCTGCAAATTATATAGCTATTTATATTAAATAGTTTACAAATACAAAAAAATATATTTAATAAACTTAAAATATTTTTAAATATAAAAAAAAATCACTTGGAAATTCTTCAGCTCGAGCTTTGCACATTAGAAACATTAAATTGAAGAAAGATAACCGTCGAATTCTCCTTCGATCGAAAACTCTGCTGTTTTTCGTTTTTTCTCTCAGTGTATTCTTTTTTTCTATTCCACTTGAAACTCGTTGAAATTTACAACTAACTGAAAGTAACCTAAAGTGTTCTTGTAGTGAGAGTTTTTTGCATAATTCTTATTCTATTGAAGTTGCTACATTTTCCAAGTATTTGCTGTTTTCTCTCGGTGTATTTCATTTCACTTGAAACTAATTTCAAAAAGAATTGATCATTTTATAGTCAATTATTTCAGCTATCGTTTTTTTATTATCTTTAAAAATATATCATTTTATATTTTTCTCAGTGCACTGCAAATTCTAGACTTTACATTAAACGAGTTTGAATTATATTCATATGGCAAGCTAATCAAGAAATTTCTACAATTCAAATTTTTGCACTAATCTTGTTCGCTCTCTCAATGATTTTCCACTAGACTGATTTTTCTCTCAGTGTAACCAAATTATACATTGCTATAAAAAGCACTTTCCATTGTCAGCTTTGTGTTATTCTCTAAGTCAGTTTTCTTTGCTCGCTGCTCAGAACTTACTCTCTCGCTGGCGTATTTCCGCTTTTACGCTTTGTGCGTCATTCGTAAACGCTGCACTGGCCAAACAACAGATTGTGCACTTAAACAAAACTAGCTTAAGCTTTAAGTTTGCTTTAATAAATGTGAAAATTGTGTTCAAATTAATTGGAAATCACAATCATTTTGCTAACATCTTAATAATCAATTAAATGCTAAGTAAGCTGTCAATTGGTGCTCTCTCTCTCTCTCTCTCTCTCTCTGTTTCTTTTTCTTCTTCTCTTCTGTTTCCTCACTCTCAATATATATATATATATATATGTATATGTATTTCATTCCATTTAATACCACAGTCACCGCTGGCAATCACGCACCTAACTGCGTCTCTTTCTGCTTTAGCTGCAGCTAGCAAGGGGGAGTTAGCGCTGCCTCACTCACTCTCACGTTCAGTCTGTCGCTTTATCTGTTTCATTTGCTGTGCTATCTCATAATTGCGTAGGCGAGTTAGTACTCATTAAAATCGTTAATCGGTGTCGCTTTTATGTGTTTGCATTTCGAGGACTTTACTTTTAATTCGATGCCAGAGCGCGGACAGCAAGAGGAAGAGAGAGAGCGAGAGAGGGAGATGGAGGGACAGAGACGCAGACGTAACTCGGGGGAGAAAAAAACCGATTTGCATAAATTTACGCGCTATGATAGTCAGCTATAGCTCCCTTTCCCTAACCCCTCTCTGTCTGTATCACTCTCGGTATCTCTCTCTCTCTCTCTCTCACTCTCTCTATCTCTATCTGCCTCCCTCTGACTGTCTTTCTAGCTGTCTGTGTGATGAAACGCAGTCGCCCGCAGGCGCTGTCCACGCCATGCAACGACGATGATGACACCCAAAAGAGGCAGGGCGAGAAGGAGTGAGAGAGAGATTGAGCGAGAGCGAGCGAGAGAGTTGAGAGAAAAAGAAAGACACTTAATTAAAATTTTTATTACGAAAATTTTGCTTTTGTGTCGATAATTTTATGCTTATCATCAGCAGGCGAGCTGGCGGCTTCTAATTTGCAACATCAGCGCTTTGTCATGGCCAACTCCTTGCTCCTCCTAAAGGTGTGTGTGTTTCTTCTATTTCTTTTGTTTTTTTCTTTCTTTCTTTTTTTTTTTTTTGGCCAACACGCACAGCGAATACAAAGACAAACGTGCCTTCCCTTCCTGCTCTGCCTTCTATCCCCCTCTCCCACATGATGGAGCCAAAGTCAGTGGGCGAACACATAAAAACGGAAATTAAAAGGGAAGCCAACGCAGCAAACTCACGGCATGGCTCTCGATTACAATTCTCCAGAGTTGGCCATGCGCTCCATGGTCCTGGCTCCGACTTGGACATGTACCTGGACTTGCACTTGGATTTGTGCCTTGGAAAACCCAGTGGGTGACTTTGGCTTGGCTTTTGTATATTCGTTTTCTTGCGCTTTTCAAGCGGAAGTTTTCGCTTAATATGCAGGAAATTTCATTAAAGTTGCTACAACTTGCCGAGGAATAAAAGGGAAGACGCAAGAAGGGTGCCTTGCCACTTGATCGCTGTTATTTTTATGCTCATCAATCTGGGCAACACCGTGGGCAGCCTGACAGCTGCTGTCGTTCAAGTTGCAACCAATTAGCGTTGCAAAGTTCCTCAAACTATTTACGGCTATGAAAATTTAAATACAAATTATCATTGAAAACTATATGCGATATGAAAAAAAAAAAGGTTTTCAAAACAGTTTTGAAGAAAACTCAAACGGAATTCATTATAACTGGCAAGAAGTCTATACTAAAAATAAATCTATACACTAGATTAGCTTAAGATATGAGGCTTAATCAAATCGATTTAAGCAACTTTAAATTCTCTTACGGTACGATACGTAAGAGCTTACGTCAGGACAAACCTACCAAGTTATGTTTATCTTACGTCAAAGAAGAGCTTACATGAGAGATTGGCAAAGCTTCCGTAATTATAACGTAATTTCCCTAATGCTCATCAGCACAATACGTAAAAATACAACATACGTCATATATCAGACTGCTCATACGTCACTTTATAATACACTGTGCAACGTGTATTGCTTTTCATAAGGAAACATAGAAAATCGTAAGTCGGAAGTTACTTACATCTCAAAACGTAAGAGTTTATATGAATGGTTTAGGTTTCTGTGCTTACGTTTTCTAAACCAAATGCTTACGTTGCATCTTACGCTATTGGTTACAAATTTATTAACACTCGGCACTTGTTTACCAGACGTTAATGTACATAATACGTAACGTTACGCATATTACTAAATAACTTAATAGCTTACATTCGCTTACGTCGTTTAGCTTACACGTAACAGAAACAAATTAATCAATTAATATTAATTAAACTCAAACTAACACCTACTCAATGTAATGTTACTTTGTTTGTTTGTGTAAGATATAATACTCTTTAATGTCTTACTTACGTTACGCGACGTAACAACTTACGTTGCTTTCTTCTATAATTATTTATCTACGCTGCAACATATAAGAGCTTGTGTTGCCTCAGAAGGCTTACGAATGTGCGCTTACGTCACGTAACAGTCATATCAGTATTTTCGATTATTCGCTTACGTCGCGTAAATGTTTACGTCAACGGACGGCAGATACATGAGCGGCGAACTTACGTAACGTCATTCATAACGTGACAGCTTATGACAAAAGGGAGCAAACAAATACAAAGATAGAACGATAGAACGATTGGCCGATAGATCGATAGGCAGACAGACTGTCGGACAGACAGTGTGTAGACAATTGATATGCAGCTTGCTGGCAATGGGCTTTCAAGAAGTGCTGCCCACTTTGAGGCGGGCAATGAAGCAAAACTAATGGGCCTATCAGAGCCAAAAGGGATCGCTGCGCTCGGCAAGCAATGGCAACAATTGCCTCAATGAGTTGCTGCCACAAACAATTTGACAGGCAGCCATGTGGCAGGCAACAGACCACGTCTCTGGTGCTGGCAACTAGCCAAGAGCTGCCAAAAGCTGCTCACCAAAATGAGTTTCAATCATGAGAACGACACAATAACAACAAGCACGCCCACACCGTGTGAAAGAAGAGAAAGCGAAAGACTGGGAGTGGCGAGGGGTTGACAGAAGTAGGGGCCATAAAAAATTTAAGCAATGCGGCATTTTACACCTTTGCCAAGGATCCGAACGCTACGAAGGATACCTGAACCGTTCCCGTTCATTTCAGTTGCCAGTTTCAGTTCGCAGTTCGCAGTTCCAAACTCTTGGCCATCAGTGCAGCAATCAAAAGCAATGATTGTTGCTCATAAAACGAAACGGTTATGTTTATCTGGCTTGCGCCCAAAGGCCGACTCCCCTCTTCTCCCCCACCAGCCTCCCGCTCTGCTTAACATGTCCCCTCTATAGGAAACTTTTCGGTAGGATGTTGCCTAAGTAAAAGAAATGAGTGCGCGAAGTAAATATTTAATGGCGATATACCTCTCCCCCTCCATGCCTACGCCTGGCGCCCCTTTTCTTTACAAACTCACTCTCTCTCTCTCTCTCTCTCTCTCTCTCTCTGCTCCCTTTGCTCTGTGCTCTGCTCTATGCCTGACTCTGGACCGTGCGTAGCTAATGGACTCACTTCTCTGTAAACTGTTACTGTTGTTCTTCTCTTTGTTGTTGTTGTTGTTGTTGCTTACTTTTTGAACAAGTGCAAATGTTTTTCATGGCATTTCATTTTATTTAATTTCTCTTTTATTATGATTATATTTTCAGCGTGTTTCCCCCTCCGAGCTTCTCTCTTCACATTTACCTTACCATTATTTCGACTAACGAAAATTACTTAATAAAAACTTTTCACTTTAAATTATTTACTTCACATTCACATTTGTGTGCGGCCTAAACTTATCGCAATGGCTTGAACCGCTCCTGGCGCTGCTGCGCCATTTGAATGTAGAATTTGTGGATAAATAAACAAATATTACGAAATATTCTTAACTGAATGTCTTGCATTCAATTTATTTGTCGGGGGGAGATAAATAATAAATAACTAATTTAATAAAGTAAGCAATAAATACATAAAATGTTATATTATTATTGGAGATTTAAACTTGTGAAAATAAAAAGAGAGATGCTTTTGTCAATGCTATGTCATGTGTGTGTTTATTACGACGACATTGGAGAGACTCTTAGAAATAAGTACAAAAGGAACAGAAGAATTTATACTTAAGTGTGACCAGCTTTCATTATATAATTGTTGCCACTTTTCATATTTCAATAATTATACATATATAATAATATATAAAACTATATAACTAATATAGCAATAAAATAAACTGTCAGGACATTTTTTTAAGGAAAGGAAAACTTGTATGTATAATAATATCATAGCTTCCTATTGATCGATTCATTTGCATTTTAATACATTTGCAGAAATGTTGCTCAATATTACAATTCATTTAAAGAAAAGTAAAGGGTATCATGTGGTCGGCATATCGAAGGTAATAAATTCCTTCGTGTTTACTTTTCTTTACCAGCTAAATTGTTCCCAAGCATTGGCTTAGATACGCTCCTGTTGTTGCCTCGGCAAATCCTTAGGCAACAGTCGCGTAAAAGGCAACAAGCAACAGCAGCAACAACAACTGGCTGAAGCAAATGGCATGAAAATTGAAAATGAAACGTAACACGCCGCAATTCAAGAAACAAATGGATGCCAATGCCAATGATGGCAAAGCTGGTGAAACTGAAGCAAAAGCCGGAAGCGAGCTCAAGCCAGAGAATTTACCATTTACCATTTACAGGAGTTGGATACGAAAAATGAAATGGAACGAAGAAGAGGAACGTGCAGACATGTGCCGGGACAGTAAACGATAGTCAGTTAGTGTTGGGCTGAAACTAAGCAGAGGTGCCACCTCAACCACTGAGCCACTGCGTCACCGAGCCATTGGCTTCACTTCCCATCGGTTTGGTTCGGTTTCGCTTTGCTATTGGTTTGCTTTAACTTTGGCAAACGCTTACGCAACGTTTTGTTTGTGCAACGCGGGCGGGCGTATAGCACGTGGCACGTTGCACGTTGCACATTGCATGCTGCAAACTGCACCTAGCACGAGACAAATAGCTGTAGCCCAAACTGGCAACTGCTTGGCAGCTGCAACACCCATCGAGCAACCGTTGAACGAAAACGAAGTAAACAACAGCAAGCGGCAACCTACAACTTGCAACTGGCAACTTGCAACTTGCTACCTGCAAGTCACTACATAAAAGCACTGGGAAATAACACTGAGAGCTTACATTGAGCACATAGCTCAGTTCACGAGTTTTTCTCTCATTTTTCTCGTTTTCCTCAAATTTACATAGAGCAAATGAACCTGAAATGGAAGACGGGCGACTCCAGTTCCAAATAAAAAAGACAATATACAAAAAGAATACAAGGGAAAAGAGTAGCCGACTCTGTAATACACTTTCGAAGCTACGATTTTTGTTAATAATATAAATAAATGTATAAATGATAAGTAACTATGATTATTGCTTAAAGCTTCAAATCCTTCAAAATCCTCTAAAAATTTAATTATAATTTAAGTTTTTATTATTTTATTTCTAAAGAATTTGATGACCCTTATACGACAAAATAACTTTATACTTCTCTTGTTTGGCCAATTCTTGAATACGGATCTTGTGTGTGGTCTCCCCAATATCCCCAATATACTCCAGATCAGAGTTGAATCTGTTCAAAAGAAATTGTTACTTTTTACGCTTCGTGGCTTTAACTGGGTTTCTGGTATTGACTTGTCCTTTATTGTTAAACTAATAAATGGGGAAATAGACTCCTCGATTTTATTAAATAAAATAATAATTTTTTCTATTCCTTCTAGGCCTACTCGCAACTTACACTTGTACTACTAACTACACGTTGCATGAATACTCCTTTTCCAGCACTCTATGCTGATTACAACAGACTTTTTCGTGTTTTCAAGTTAGAGTCCACTCTTTCCACTATCAAGTCTCACATTTTAAACTCTTTAGCTAGTACAAACTAACACTCATTTCAATACATCTCGATCTGATTGGGGTTTTGTGGGTTATAACCAATCCTTGTAACAAATGTTGGATCAATTGAATTCATTTTTTTAATTCCCCAGACTTAAAATCTAATTTTAATCTAAATGAATAAATAAATAAATAAATAAATAAATATGGCGAATAAACTTGTATCTCTTATATAGTCAAACTTAGAGACTAGCCAAGTAAATAACAGACACTCCGCATAACAAAATGAAAGAACTGTACATACTATATATGTTCATATTTATACATATATATTTATTTATATATACAAACATATTTTATTTATATATAGTTTTATAGAAAGTTATACTTATATGTAGTTTACCATGCATAATATATGTGTGGCACGCAGTTTGCTGCAGTTGCCTTGACCAAAAAATAAAAGGAAGGTAAATACTTCAATTTGCGCAAAATGTTGTCAGGTGGTGCCACCACCAAGGGTGGGTGACTAGTGGCTGCTGGTTCGCTGTGTGGGTCAGTTGAAAAATGTAAGATAAATATACACCATTCGTGTGTTTGCCACAGACATTGCCATAGAGCCACAACCAGAGAGAGAGAGAGAGAGAGGAGCAGAGTCAGAGTCAGAGCCAGAGTCAGAGCCAGAGCCAGAGCTATACAAAGTGAAATGGAAAATTGCAAAAGAAATTGAAAAGTTTACACACACATACAGTTGCATGCACGCGTATACAAGTAGAAGTATGTGTGTATATGTATATATGTACATCCCCTTAATGAAGCTGTCCGTTTGCGGTTGCTGTGTTGTTGCCCTTGTTGCTTTTTAGTCTTGGTCCATTTCTGGCCTTTAAGCTGTGGCCCAATAGACTCTGATGTTTGCTTAGTGCAATGCTTGTTGCTCTCAAATATCACATTACCATCTCCCCTTGCCCTTCTGATCCCATCTCTGCTGCCTTACGCAGGCCTAGCCGAACCAGGCCTTAACGTCAAGAAGCCAAGCAAACTTGCAAAACTGATGAAGAAACATCTCTACTCTGTGTGCAATGGCATAAAAAAAATCTATGCATATGTCTACTCGTATTACGTAACGTTAGCCCTTATGTCATGCAACTGGGCTTATTCCGACCACAACGCCGAAAATTGTTATTTAAATGCGAAATTGAAGTAAATAATAGTGCCTGAGCTGAGCTTGCTCGACCAGCAATTACCCTGTAAATAGCTTAAATTGCGTTATAAATGTCAATTTCCAACTTGGAGTTGATTATTGAAGAGCTTCTGTGTTACCTACTTTAATATGCTTGATTTTAAAATTGTAAATTTTAAAAAATTATAAATTTTATATAAACAAAAAGGTTAGCTTCAATGCATCTAAATTTGTGCACTAAGCTCCTTAATATATATTAAAATGAAAGCCTACAAACAGTTCTAAAGGTTAAAGCTGATTTTTAAAGGAAACTTAATTCCTTTTTCGTTCACAACGTTTACGCACATTTTCCTCCGTTTTTACACATTTGCTTTAAATAGTAAAAATACAAATTTGTTGGAAATCAAACAGGCAATATTTGTATATATCTTAATAATGGAAACAAATATGTTAAAACGAAGGCAAATGTATATAAAGCTTGCAGTGGAAAGCGTGTATTAAAGCAATGTAGAATTAAACTATTACAGGGTATATTTTGATCACTTTTCAACTGCCTATTATAAGTGAATATGTTCAGCATACATACAGAATATTTAACTATTTCTGCCCCTTAACTTTCACTAGGATATGAGGAGATGAAGCTGCAATTTGTTGTTTGTATTTTATGGATTCTCAAAGATTATAAAGTAGCTTTACTCCCAAACACATTAAATGGCAGCGGCATCAAAGACAATTTCAATTCGAAATTCAAATTGAAGTTGACTCGCGTCAAGGGACACAAAACTGCTTTATATATGTGTATGTGTGTGTGTGTGTGTGTGTGTGTGCGTGTGTGTGTTGCTTGTTGCTGCCACACACTTGAGTCGTGGCAAGGCTCGGCAATCATGCCCATCCCTGTGTCAGGTGCGGCGTTGCGGCATTTAGAAATTTAAAGACTGAAATCCTTTCAAGTTGTATTGACAGCTGTTGTCGCCATATCCTCCCCCCTGTCTTCCTTTCGTTCTGTCCTCCTTTCGGCCTCATTTCCATTACTTATCCGCCCCGTTGGCATGCCAAATGCTAATGTCAATAAAAAAAAAAGAGGAAGGAGATAAAAAAAACATTTCAATGTATTATTTTGCACGCTTTGCATTGCATTTTTTTTCTATTTGTTGTTTATCTCTCTCGCCCCCTCTCACTCTCTCTCTCTCTCTCTCTCTTTCACACGATTTTTTGCTTCCTTTTTAATTAAAAGAAATTAAAATGTAAATTTGCGCTCAACATTTTTGTTCTGGGTGTGCGGGTGTTGTTGTTTTTTGTTTATGTGTTGGAGTCTTATTAAAAAAAAAACAACAACACACATTGGGGAGGGAGACTGAGGGAGCACCACCTACGGAGGGAGTGACAACAAAGTGCTTGAAAATAAACCAAACCAAAGTACAAATGTAAACAACAATTAAATGTTCACTAAGCAAACAGAATGTCCCCACCTTGTGCCACATTCTGTTTCTGTTTCTGCTTCTAGCTTAGGACACAGCAAGTGGCATGTACATGTATGTATATATGTATGTATGTATCTATGTATGTATGTATGTGTGTATGTATACAAGCATGTGGTATGCTGAATGTTGTTTGCGGCATAAGGAATGCTGAATGTTGAATGTTGAATGTTGAATGCGATAGCTGGAGGCGCTAAGAACAGCTGTTTAGTTGCCCGCTGGGCAGCGCAATGTGCAACATGAAATTTAAACATTATCAAAATAAATAATGACACATCCACTTGCAATACAAGTTTCTTTGTATTTCTTGAATTATCTTTTGATAACAACTAATTAAAACTGTAGTTAATACTAGAAATATTTCATTTGTTAGCTAATATTTTCAATGCCTGAAAAGATTGTAATCATCGATCAACAGTTACCAGTTAAAACAAATGTTGGTAGAAGTATAAATGGAATCAGAGTTTTAATCAATTCTAGAAGTGAGCTAAAGATAGAGAAATAAATGGGGGAGAGAGAGATAGAGATAATTATATATATCAGAGATAATTATATATAATTTGAGAAAATCTCTATCTCTGATTTTCACTCAGTCAGAAATGCATTTCCATTGTCATTGCCAAAAATGAAATCAATCAAAGCCAAGTCTTTGGCTTATTAGAAATTGAAATGCTTGGCTGGGATAATACATAGATAGACAGGGAGTGAGAAATAGAGAGAGAGAGAGAGAGATAGACCGAGAGGAAGATATTGAAAGAGATAGACACTTAGAGAGCTTTGATACTCTGACAAATAAATTTAATGTAAAATTCTTAATGATTCATCAATTAAACTTCATAATTCTATATAAAAACTGAAAAGCAACTTTATTGTCAGAAAAATAAGAGATCCAAGCTTGTTTAAGTGGAAATTTAGTTAAATTCAATACGCTTTGTCTAATATTTCTTGAAATATTTCATCACTTAAGCTTCTGATATACTTAAATGTCTGCCTACCAATCAACATTGATTAGCAATAGTTGCAGTTGGTGCAGGTACCGCATATTTATAGATGCTAGCACCAAGTAGTACGAGCTAAGATTCACACGTGTTTTGAGTGGACGCATAATTGATGTGAGTGTGTTTGGCCAAAACCAACTGTCAACTGTGCAAACGAAGATACGATAAGAGACCAGAGCTGAAGCTGAAGCTGATGTTCATGTTGTTGTTGATGTTGAAGTTGCAGCTGATGCCCGAATCATAGCTAGAGTCAAAGTCAGAGCCAGGTCCAATCCATCAGTTAGTTGGTTGCACTCGTTAGACGAAAGCCGCAATTTACAGGCCATGACCATGCTCACACTTTTGCAATTTTGTTGCCTTTGGAGCGATGTTGGCTTCTGCTTTGGACCTCGGCCAGTCAAGCAACTGGAGCTGGAGCCCAATAAGCCAGCATCTGTAAGAGCCGGAGTAGCTGCTCAACCACCCATTGCGAGGCAACCCACAACGCATCTGGAGTCCATTGGGTCCATGGATGATCTAAGATCTGTCATGGACATGAGTTTGGACTTCAATCCATACGATGTACGCTTCAGTGTGCAACTATGCAATTGATGTTATCACAGCTAGCTAATTATCGCAACAACATCATGTTGTTATTGTGAATGCCAGTAAATCAAGTCACAATTGAAGTTATTTTGGTTTTTTGATAATAAAATGTGCAACATTGCATCCAAATTGTTAGTGAACTGGGCAATAATTAAGTTGTCTCTCCTTTAATTGTATTACAATTGTTTCATTCAGCGTTTCCGCTGCAGGGCATGGTCACACTGTTAGGCAAACTAGTTTGTCTCTGTTTCATTCCATTTCAGTTGTTGTTATTCTGATAGAATCAATGGTCACACAATTTGTTTTGACTGATTTTTTGATTCTATTTCAATTCGATTGATTAGCTTATTTTCTGTGCTGACTGGTCACACTGTTGTGTGATTCAAATCCCCTTGCCATTTGCAGTTGATGGTCACACCGTGACGTAGTTTTACTTTTATTTGAACTATGTCAATAAACTACTTAGCTGCCATCTAACCGTGTTTCAATTCCAGTTGTTCCTTTCTCTCTGTCTGGTCACACTTTCTATTACATTTTGTTTGTCTTCTCATGTCAAAGAGTTTGATCACATATAGTTGTTGCAAAGTGTGCCCATATCAATTGTTACTGTGCCACAAATCCGTTGACTAGCATGGTCACACTGTCACATACATCCGCAATACAATACATATGTATTTCGAACTTACTGTCTGCCAGTCTGTCTGGCTTTTGCTGGCCCGTCTGGTTGCGTGCACGTAACAAATCCAATCAGAAGCGTTTTTCCTTTTCCTTTCTTTGCCGTTGTCCTTAACTTATTTGGTGTTACTTTGCGGTATCATTAACCTTTAAACTTGAACGTAAGCGATGCAAGCTAGCGAGTTCGACACAAAAATTGTAAACTTTTGCACTCGCCAAAGTTTTCTGTATAAAGAGGGAGGTGCGCAAAGTTTTTGCAGTCAGTGTCGCACACACACACACACACACACACACACACACACACACACAAGCACACTCACAGGCAAAACGTAAAATTTTTAACTTTATTTTCGATTTTCGTTTGCCGCAAAAATTGTATTTGTTGCGGCGACGGATCGCTGGCAAAAAGTGTGTTGTGTGTGTAATGCAGTGTGGGGGGAGGGTGTGGCAGGTGAAGAGGGGCGGGTGCCAAAACTTAATTTGCGCCAAAAACTTTTGCTGCGCTCTCTGCTTCCCCCGCAAAACTCTGCCCGCATTTCTTTCTTCTTTTTTTTTTTTTTTTTAATGCAATCAAGTGGAAATTGATACGTCACCGTCAGGCCACATCGGCAACGGCGAGGGGAATGGGTTTCAAGGGGGGTGTAAGGAGGCGTATTCCGCACAAAAGTGTTGCCAAATTGTTGCAAATAAAATTGCTGATATGGAAATTTTATGCGCAAGTTTTTACACTACTCAAAGAGAGAAACAGAGAGAGTGAGAGAGGTCGAGCTACGTCTTGTCGCTTTCTTCTTTTCAGGTGTGTCTCTGTTGCCACAGTTTGTGGCAGAAGTGTCCTTGGTATTTAACACGACCATTCAGAGTGGCAACTGCGTGGCATTTCAGTTAGTTGCACAGTCGCATAGTCCGAGACAACACAAGCGACGCATAAATTGCCTGCCCCCTCCTGCCAAGATGGCACAAATGCTTGCCGGAAGTGCCTGACGAAAGTGGCAGCTACAGCAGCAGCATCAGCAGCAGCAGGAACTGCAACACTCCCCCCTTATCAACCTCTGCTTCACTCAAGTAGACTTGCAAAAATCTCACTCACCGGGCGTGGCACATCCAAACAAATGCAGCAACAATTTCTTTATTTGTGCCATTCCCATTGTTTCCTGACATTTAATGGCAAATTGTATCATTCCAACATTCCATTGTTAAGATTCTGCAAAGCAAAGACCAAAAAAGCCCAATTGAATTTCGATTATTTCTTCTTATATAAAATGTTCCATTCCATGTATTTCGCTGATAAAACTATGTTGTTCCATTCCACAGCGCTCAAAAGCAAGTATGATATTTTACAAATACTTGGTTGATTGAAGTTGCAAATATTATAATCTAAACAACAATATCATTCCATTTATATCACCTGGTAGCTTTGCAGTTCCATTCCAAAGCGTTCCAGGCTCAAATATAAAATTTTGAAATGTTTTTGTTAATTAAGCTTTAATAAAGGGCTTTCTTTGTAGTTATCTAAGAATTCAGTTTAATTTAATTGAGTGTTCCATTTCCATGCATTCCATAAACAAATTTAACACTCTGATATGGTTTAATAACTTGTTAAAAATATGTAAACTTGCTGTATGATTTCTCAATGGCCTGTTGCATTATCATCAGCGTTCCATTCCATTGCGTTCCACAGTTAAATATAAGCTACACCGCTTCTCTTTCTTGTTTCCAATCAGTTTACCTTCAACCAGGTACAAACCAATAAAACCTTCCTTCCTTCCGCGTCCTCAGCTTGAAGTTTGGTCTGAAGTTGAAAATTATTGGGAAATTCGAGAAGTTTAAAGAATTTTATTTCGCAATTATGAAAAGTATTTTGGTTGATGGTTTTCCCAGCGCGTTACCTTGATTTGTATTCTCCACTGACTTGAGCTTATGCAAGGTGAAAACTGAGCTGCAAAACATGTTCAAATTTAAGTTTGGCCATCAATGGGGCTTACAACACGAAGCCGTTGCCACAACGATACCGAAAAAAAAAAGAAAAAAAAAACAACCAGAAATGAAGAAAACTATGTAATACTCTGGCCAGCTGTAGCTCCAGAAGGCCCATCAATTTGAAACTTAATCTTGCCGCACAAATAAGCCGCGCCAAAAGTTAAGACCTGAGCTGGCCAACAAATGACTTGGACATTGGACTGAAAATGAAGCCAGCGGCTGAAGCGGGACCTGGTACTGAGCATTGGGCGTTGCTCTATTGTATGCAAACAATTTACAGCGCAAATGGACGGCAAAAGTGGGTGGTAGCAGGGAAGAAAGCAAAATAAATGTGTGGACAAAGTGAAGGGCGGAACAAAATAAACAAACAAAAGCAAAAGCAAAAGCAAAAAAAAAAAAAAAACCAGTCGAAAAGGCTACAGTCGACCGCATTCGACAGTATAATACCCTGTACAGGCTTCTATATTAAGAGTATTTTGATAATAGATACTTTGATTAAAATAAAAGTAAGAACATAACAGGTGTTTAAAGAAAACCCCCTTTGAAACTCTCATTTTGCATATGAATTTTTTGCTTGCTTATAGCAGCTCACTTTCACATATTTATACATATTCAATCAAAAGCTGAGTGTTGCGACACTTAATTTACTTATGCCTGTGTCGCAGTAGTTCCCTATCTCGCTCGCACAAATATGCACACATGGTAAGCAGACGCATGTGTCACAGTCGTTCGCTGTCTCGCTCGCACACATGTGCTGCCTGCTGCTCTACGATTCCGTGGAAAAATAACATTTATTGCTGATTATCTGTCTTATTTACAAACCGATCTTGATGAAACTTGCAGCGTTCCTTCTACATATCATTCTTAACGCACCTGTTAAGTTAGAAGTGACTACGTTGAAAAATGTGGCTATTATTCGTTTTTTTCGATTTGCGGGGGAAGGGGGGGAGGTATCCAAAATTTAAAATAAACTTGATCTGCGTATGGTATACAGGAACCTTGATGCCAAATTTGGTGTCTCTAGCTCTTATAGTTGCTGAGATCGACGCGTTCATACAGACGGACAGACGGACAGACGGACGGACAGACAGACGGACATGGCTCAATCGACTCGGCTGTTGATGCTGATCAAGAATATATATACTTTATAGGGTCGGAGATGACTCCTTCTGCCTGTTACAAAAATTTTTTTCACAAAGTTAATATATCCCTGTACAGGGTATAATGAGATTCGAGTTTGCAGAATGAGCATGAAAAACTAGGCGGCGTCTCATGCATTAAACAGAAAATGAAATACAAGGCGCAGGCTCAACAACAACAACAACAACAACAACAACAGCGACAACGACAACAAGAAAACCCCGACGACGAAAATGAAAATGAAAATGTGAAATGTGAAATGTATAGAGTCAGGGCAATAGATGGAGCGACCCATCAGGGATAATTGAAATTCACCGCAGAGCGAAACCGAGACTCTGAATGGGCAGACGATGGAGTGGGCCACGCAACTTTGCTTGTGGCATGCACATCTCACTATGCCTCACACTGCACTCTGCCACACAATTGCAAGGCATTTGCAAAGGGAACAACTAACAGCGCAACAAAAGCTGTCTCGTTATTTATTTTCTTTTTTTTTTTTTCTGTTGCGGGGAATCCGCTTGCTTATTAATGCGCCTGTTAATTTCATAATTTTATAATGCGACGCGTTAAGCTGCCCATCAGATACACACACACACACGCACACACACACACACACCCACCCACAGACACTTATAGTGTCTTCCACACCCACATCTACTTACAAGCCAGCTACAGCCTAAGTGACGAATTTTCTTATTCTGTGTATTTGAATTCAGTCAGTAAATATGTAACATATAGTAGAGTACAAAACTTGATTAGACTGATTTCGCTATAGGCATGTGCCACTGTACAGCAAACTAATCTCTTTGTTACTCTCAGTTACACACTTAAAAGTCTTAATTCACTTCATTATATAGAACTAATGCTTTGCTACATTTTTATAGAATACAAAAGTAAAATTCTAATAAATTCAGCTGATATAGACAAAAACTGTAACAAAATCTGTTGTTCCTTAAAGATTTGCTATGCCTTAGCCTAAACCTGAATTGAACTCACTTACAAATTAACACAACAACATTGAGTTGTAAACAATTAAACAAAAAATTAGTTTCTTGTCAAACAAAATATAAATTTCATGCGCGTTAAGCAAGATTTCTATAAGCAATAATATTGTAGTATATTTATCAGGTCTGTTGCTGCTGCTGAAATGTGTGAAATTTCAAATATTTTATGAATTATACACATACATATTTTGTAACAATAAATAAATGAATTTAAAGTGTTCAAGTTCAATATGAATTTTAGGCAATGAAACGTACATAAGATTTTTCACTTTTGAAATCCAGGAAAAACTGCTACATAAACTTTGCTTTGGATTTATTTATTATTTATGCATTTGTAGATTTGTCTTTGCAATGCAGAGTATTTCATATTCGGCACACAAAATGATTCTTATGGCTGCTTAGCATTTTCTATTCTTTTTTTTTGCTTTCTACTTTTGAGCTGGCAACTTTGAGCGGTGCTTGAATGCATAATTCTTGCTGCACAATCTCAATTGGACAGGTTCAAGTGGACGTTTTGCTTTGGTGGCAGGGGAGCGGGATAAGAAATTAGTATTGCATACTTGGCGGCGCTATCCTGCATGCATTGAACTTTGAGTGGCAATTACGCGTAGCTGCCACTTAAGCAAACAGAAAGCAAACTAACTGCCCACAATTAAGTTAATTAGTATACAAAAAAAAAAAAAAATATCTATATATATATATATAAATAAATATATAATACAAAAGGAAATCAAGTAAAAGCAGGCACATTAACTACCTAAGGCGCTGCTGCTACACCTGAAGAGATGAGAAGCTACTAGTCAGCCGTAGATCCAGCTACTTCCTCTGTCTCCTGCCACCTTCTCCGTTGCTTACTTCATTCAAGTCGCAGTCCATTAACAGTAGCTGTCTTGCTTTTGTCTTGCCCACTCCACTTGTTTCCTCTCTCTGTTTGTCTGTCTGTTTGTATGTCTGTCTGTTATCTGTTTCTGTTTCTGTTTCTCTGTCTTCTTATGTTTTCTCTTCTGTTTTCTGTGCGCAATTAACTTGATTGCGCCTATAAATATGCAGCACTTGGCTGTGATTATTGCACGCGCGTCTTTTCATTTGCCTTTTGTGCTGTCTGCCTTCCTTTCCTCCCCCTTCCCTCCCCCTCTCTCTCACTGTCTTTCGCTTCGCTCTTCTCTTTGCTTTTTCGGTGTTTTGCATGACGCTTTCTAAGCCTAAAAGTATGCACTAATTGCTATTCTTGCCGTCTGATTGCGCCTTCTGCCCAACAAAGCGAACCTTTCTCTTTTAACACTTTGAATGCCGCAAGTCCTTGGGATCGCTATCAACTGCTAATAGTCGACAGTCGGCAGTCGACAGAGCTCTTTCGGTTATTCATTCATTCGTTCATTTATTCATTCACTTGTTTATTCAGTCAGTCATTTATGTTGCGTTTCTATTGTTTCAGTTGTGCAAGCCCTAAGAGGCTCACAGTTTGTATTTATCAAGCTTAAGATTTGTTCATCTTTTCATTTACATTTGCATATCATTCTTTATTTTTCATTTACATTTTGTTAGATTTTCTCTGCTATGTTTCATTCCCATTCGTACCGTGACTTTCAATTTATTATAATTATGCAATTTTATAGAACTTTAATGCAGAGCTTTTATTCTGTAAATGTATTTCAAGTATTCCATTTTACAATTATCCTATTCCATTCCAGTCTATTCCAGTATCAGAGTTTGTAATTTGATTGGTATTGTTTGAGTTCGTTTTGCTTTGAAACCTGTTTGTTCCATTCCAATTCATTTCAACAACAAATTAAGCTGAATGTAAATATTTCCAAAATTTAAATTACTTCTAATATTTTAGATACTAGGTTTACACCATTGCTGTTTCTTTCCCATGCATTCCATAGTCAACTGTAGCAATTTGTATATATTTCCTGAATGAAGACTGGTACAACCCGAGTAAAGTCTATTCATTGCTATCTTTCGTTTCCTTGGAAATAATTATTTGTTCCAATTCCATATGTTTCACAACTACATGTGAAAAGATTTTCATAAATAAAATTAGAGTTGCATTACGTTTTAGTACAATTAACGAACAATTTAATCATATTTTGCTGATTCATGCCACTTTTTGTTCCAGTTCCATGCGTCCCACTGGTTAATAACATATTCTGAAAGCACTGACTCTCTTGAAATAGCATATGCACTTGATTTGATGATTGTTTCGAATAAAGCATTCTCTTAGTTTTCCACTTTCCTTTAACTCTTTGTTCCATTCCATTGCATTCCAGAGTCAAATATCAACTGCCCCAACCCGCAGGCTTCTGCCTCTATTGTTGCTGGCAATTGGCTTAGCTTTTGCCATGGCCCAAGGAACAAACCAATGGTGGGCGTGACGGCAGCTACTGACTAGCTAGAAGAAACCGTTATAATCCTGCAACATGCCCCATCCTCCTTTTAGCTGTCTATTGTCTATTGCGCCTTGTCTGTCGTATATCTGCTGTCGTCTGGCTGCCGTTGTTAATCTTTAACCTGAGTCCTAATCCGTGCGTCATGATTGAAAGCAGCTGCAAAACGTTGCGTGTCCTGCCTCCAATTGGAGCTGAAGCGTATAAGCATTGCCTCTGGTTGTGGCACAGAGAGAGACAACAGGCAACGATAGATGTGGCAAGCATGGATGCGACGAGTGGGGAGTGCTGCAAGATGTTAGATGTTAGTTGAAAGTAGAAACGATGAGAGGCAACGTCGCACATGATGAGCACATTGACGATGAAGATTGTCATTCTTGTTGTTGTCTTTAGTTGTTGTTGTTGCTGCTGCTGCTGCTGCTACTGCTGCTTCTAATCTGATTGCCATGATGTACTTGCCTCATGCCAATTTGTGTCAATTTGGTAGAGTTTTTGCGCTGCACTGAGCCACTTAACAAGTCAGCGCGACAACGCCCCAAGTCAGCGCGGTGGCAACTTTAAAGGTTGCCTCAAAGTTTGCCCTAAGCGTTTTATGCGCTGCCATTAACCGCTTCCTGTGGCAACTTGCAACGCCATGCGGCATGTGGCAAGCAGCGCATCTAATTAGCTTTTAGCTTGCCAATCAAGTGGCACCTGGCAACGCGCAACGCACCGCAACGCAATGCAACGCAATGCAACACAACGCAACGCGCAACGCAGCGCAACCTTGCCACAGTTGCATAATGAGTGCGGCGTGAGGAGCCTTTTAAAGGTTTATGCTTGTTTGTGCAACTTTGCCACTCGACGCAACACTGTGGTGGCAGGCATAGGTTAATGAGGCACCTTAACCCCTGTAAGCCAACATTTGTTTTTCATTTTTTTTTTCTCTCCTTTATGTACTTGACCCAAAGCCAACCACACTTCAATATGCCAATCTGCCGCATGCGGCAGGTAAATATATCAAAAACAAAAAAGATATTTATGTATATATACAATATATATATATATATGTACATACACATGTGTGTGTGTGTGTGCGTGCTGTGGTGTGTTGGCCTTCATGCAATTGACACCAATTGCTAACGCGACACTGTTGGCCTGCTTTTTCGTGGCCCAAAAAACAAAATATATAAATAAAACAGGTAACATAAATTGCACTTAGAACATGAAATTTAGGCAGAAAATATAAATAATAAATATTAAGTTATAAATCCTAAATAATAATTAATAAATAATAAACAATAAATAAAAATAAATACAAAAATATAAATAAAAATAAAAATAAATATAAAAATAATACAAAATAAATGAATTGTAAATAATATATAATAAATAAGAAATATTAAATAATAAAATAATATAAATAATAAGTAGTAAATAATATATAATAAATAATAAATAAAAAAATAATATAAGTAATACGTAGTAAATAATAAATTATATATAATAAATTATAATAATAGTGAATAATTAATTATAAATAATATATAATAAATAAGAAATAGTAAATAATTAATTATAAATAATATATAATAAATAATAACTTCACATGGCGTATGAGCAATATTTTGTATATTAACTGATCAAGCTGCTCCTGCCACTCGCAGACCGCCTTCCCTTAATTAAAATAGCCATCAAATGGGGCAGGGAGTCAGAGTGAAATATCCGCAACAACAAAGCGAACAAAAACAAAAAAAACGATGAACGTGCTACGCGCCATTTGCAGTTGCAACTTGCCTGCTCTGCCCCTCCGATTGCTTCTCATTACGCCGCTCAAGCCTTTAATATAATTTTAAAATGAATGCCAGCTGTTGTAAATGGCACATGTATAAAGAGTGAAAGAGAGAGTGGGAGAAAGAGAGAGAGAGAGAGTGACAGATAGAGAGTGGGAGAGTGGGAGAGCTGTAGGACTCTTGCATTATGCAAATGCGTTTGGCCATTGAAATTGATGTCGCGCCCATCGCGCATAATTGTAATTATATAATGCACTTTATGCATTTGATATATGCACATAAATTACATATGCATAAATAAATGCATAAAAAGATTTATATAATTATTTATTTATGTATTATTCATAATGACCCGTTACAAACTATTTGTTGTGTTCGTAAGTAGTTCACACTGCATTTGAAATCAACGAGCTGTGCTTAATTTCAATTTTAATTGTAATATTAATTAATTTTGCCATTTGTTTAACTATTCATTTCAAACACACACACACACACACACACAGTGCGAGTCGATACAACATGATATCTATGGGCTTTAGATTGCCATTTGTAGTGCTAATTACTTTTGGTTCCATCCAGTGCTACTTCCATTTTCAATTAAGCTTAATCAACCTAATGAGATAAGCAAAAAAAAAATACCGTAAATGGAGACAGAACGAGAGGGAGAATGAAGAAAATACATTTCAGAAATACATATTTATTTGAAGCTTTAATGTGCTTTCATTTATACATATTATAAGCTAACATGCTTTCAGCATTCGTTGAAACTTTCAGCAGCTTTCTTATAACTGTTGCTCGCCTAGCGTTAAATTTCATGTGCTTTCACTAGCAGTAAAAGCTTTCATGCTGTCCAAAGTATTAATCTTAGTTGTAATGTAATGGCTTTAATGTGCTTTCATTGAAGCCTTAACACTGTTAGTTTAATAGCTCAATGCATGACAATTAAAGCTTTTAAAGTTTACCTTATCATTGAAGCCCTCAAACTTAAGGCTGTTAGATCTAACACGCATTACAATTTATGTACTTTCAAAATCAAATTCTACAAATCTTTTCATTTTGTTCATTGATCAACTGTGCAACAATGTAAGAAAACTTGGTAAACTTTTAATTAATCTAGTGGCATTTTCAACTAGTGTCAGTGCAACTTGACTTCCTTACTTTGTTGTAAGTTTCAGTCGCAGCATTTGATTTGAAAGCAGCTGCCAATACAGTTGACTCGTGTTTTGAGCTCCAATCAAACGATAACTAAAATAACAAATAAAGCAAGAAAATTAACGCAACTACAAAACAACTTTGGATAAACAAAAGAGCAAGAACATCTTTATATAAAAAGCAACGAAATCGAAGTTCAATTTTTCAGTGCGTCTTCAATTGCAATGACAGCCAGAATGTTGCTTTCGTTATTCCTGGATTTCTTCAGATGCCGCAAATCGTTGTGGCAACGCGCGACGATTAAACGTGCAGAGACAAATTCCAATCTCGATCGGGATTTGGAACCCAATCTATATTCGTCCTCACATTCAACGGGAACGGAGAAGCCGGACGAAAGGCGCCAGCAAACGGGGATGGAAGTGCCGCAGGTGTTGCCACAACCTGAGGAGGCCACGTGCAACGTGCAGCGTGCTGACACTTCTTGTGAATCTGATTATGATTCGGTGCGCAATTTGGAGTTGCAGCTCAACTCAGAGCCGGACGATGACGATGATAACGATAACGATAACGATAGTTATAACACCAGCGATCAACAAACTGAACTTAAAGTTGAGGCAGAAGCCGTTGCTGAAGCTGAAGCTGTTGCCAATGTCGATGTCGATGTCGAAGAATTTGGCTTTGATGATCCACGCTTGCCTGAGATGATTATTTGAGAGATATCTGCATTAGTGTGTCAACGTGTGTGTGTGCGTGCGTGTGTGTGTGTGTGTGTGTGTGAGGAGGTGTGTATGCGTGTTGTGCTCATTTATTTATTTGCATTTTTAGTTATGCGTGCAATTAAGGCGCTCATTATCCAGTTTTATATTATTTACAAAAAGCAAATAACCAAAAATTAATCAGAGCTCAGAATGACATAATGGCTAGACAATGACAACAGCAACAAAAACAACAACAAATGGAAGTATAACAATAATAGCAACAACAATACCAATAACAATAACAGCAACAATGCAATAAAATTCAATTACAACAATTTTTAATTAACTTTTTGCAATTAACATTGAAGCTGGCAACTGTTTGAATATAAGTGTTTTAGTCAAATCAGCTCGACGTGCCGTTGCTCTGTAGTCAATGCAGAAGTATACCCTGTACATTGTTAAATTAAAATATATACGAATTTTATATCTAACTTAATTAGAATCAATTCTTAAGTTTTATTTTGTATATTTCATAGCATCATAATACCCAGCCTAGGCATGTAACCATAGGGTATCATAAGTAACAAAATAAATAGACGAAAAAAAAAATGCATCAAGCTACAGCTGCAAAAAAATGGCGATAAATAAACAAATGAATTGCCTAGAAATTTAATATTGTAGTATGACAAATTAATCCACATGTCAAATGCTTACAAAGGGCTTACCTGCAACGACAATTGTGTATGTGTGTGTGTGTGTGACTCGCATTGTGGTGACATGCAACATGCAACACACAAACACAAATAACCAAAACAAAAGCGTTCATATTAAATAAATGTATTTAATAAACAAGTAAATTGATAGCTACAGATTTAAATAACTGAGAACGAGAACGAGAACTAGCACAACATTGATTTCACTTAAATTTGTAAATAAATTAAATTATTTATACTTTTTGCTACATTTTCAATTTAGAAAACGTAATTATGTGATTAATTAAGCTCATATTAAAGCATTTATAAGTACAAGATGTGGTTATATTTGCATAATTGTTGAGAAATTGCTGTTCAGGACAAAGGCAGGCAAATACTTGCAGAAAGGAATTAAAGAAGTTTTATTAGATTATATTTATAGCAAATTAGTATAAAATAATATAATATAATAATATTATAATATAATAATATAATAATATAATAATATAATAATATAATAATATAATAATATAATAATATAATAATATAATAATATAATAATATAATAATATAATAATATAATAATATAATAATATAATAATATAATAATATAATAATATAATAATATAATAATATAATAATATAATAATATAATAATATAATAATATAATAATATAATAATATAATAATATAATAATATAATAATATAATAATATAATAATATAATAATATAATAATATAATAATATAATAATATAATAATATAATAATATAATAATATAATAATATAATAATATAATAATATAATAATATAATAATATAATAATATAATAATACAATCATATAATTTAATAATAAATAAAAAAATCCAATATATTATTCTTCTAATTTAAAGTTATTGCAATGCACATATATGTACATATTTCGCCATACAATATTTTATATTTTAATTTATTTTTAACACATTATTTTAGCAGTTATTATTGCTAAAAAATAAAACTTTAGATTTTGATTGAGTATAGAATCTTAAATGAAAGAAATAAATTAATCAGTATATCGTTTAAGCTACAATATGTGGACAGAGTCTTCTGCTGACACTTCAGCCTCAATTTCACTTAAATATAAATAGAAAGAATATTTTTCAATTAATAAAAAGTGTTTAAACATGTATTTAGTAATTTAATCTAGAATTGTTGAGAAAGTGGAATTTAACAGAGGATTCTACGAATTTAAGCAGAAGTATTGAAGGCAATATGAGAAGACCATATTGTAGAGAAGTTATTTAAGATTAAAGCCAGTCACCAGTCATTGGTCACCAATCTAAGTAGCTCAAGTTTACATATTAATTATTATCAATCTTAATTTAAGACGAACTTGCAAGCTTCAGCTTTAGTTGAAGTTTTACCAATTATTACAGTGGTAACTGCTTATATGCGATATTTGAGTATCCAAAATGTTAGTGGTACATGCCTGATGTGGCATGTGCTGCAAGTGCAACACATTTGAGGCAACACTTGTACAAATGATGGCAATAATGTTGCTGGCAAACTGTCTTTGACTGTCTCTCTCTCTCTCTCTGTGTCTTGCTAACCCCATCTCAGTCAGACATGACTGTTCACATGTCTCTCTCTCTCTCTCTCTCTCTCTCTCTCTCTCTCTCTCTCTCTCACTCTCCCACTCTGTCGTTGCCACCATCAAGCAATTTGTTTGTCTGAAATTGCATTCATGGCTGTCAAAATGGATTTGTGTACAAACTGTTTTGTCCCTTGTTTGCCCATTTCAAAGGTGAGTTGGCCAGCGCATGTCTTTGAGTCGCCACTCATAATTCCTGACAACAGCAACAACAGCAGCAACAACAAAAACAACAACAAGTCGAAACGCCCCTGCAATTAAGACGAAATGTAGCTGCTTAAAGCCAAAAACAGTTGTTGGCCTGGTCAAAAGTTCTAATTAACTTGCCAATTGGCAGCCGAGTCTGGCCAAAAGCGCCTATAATTAAACAGCCAAAGGCAACATTTGCTGGGCATGTGTGCATGTGTGTGTGTGTGTGTGTGTGTGTGTACCACACGCAGGTTGAACACACCTTGCCTGCCCCATCAAACTATCATCAAGTGGCAAGTTGCTGAATTCAAGCTCTTTGCTTGCCACACGCACGCAACGCACGCATAACTTTCGACCCACGTCGATTGCTTGACTCCCCCACCCCCCCCCTTCCCCCATTCCCCCTGCCACACACCCACCTCTCTCTCTTTAGTTTGCTTGGTCCACTTTGACCCCACGACCTGTAGACCCTTTTGGACTTTAGTATAATCCATTAGCTTTTGTCTCAACTTGGCCCTGTTCATAATATTGATGAGCATTTTGGCATTTGTTTATCAACATTATGTTGCTCTTTAATTGCCACCTTGCCACATTTGCCACATGCAACACAAACGTCTCTCTCTCTCTTGCTCTATTTAAAGCTGCTCGTCATCGTAATCCCTGAGCGTGTTGTCCTCAAATATTTGATCGTGTCGTTCCATCGCTTCATACGAGTTGCAACTGTTGCGTTCCCTTGTTGTTGTTGCAACTGGATGTGCAACAGTCACTGGCAGCGGTGGTGGCGACTGTTTGGGTCGACGGCCACGTTGACGACGTTGCACCACTGCCTCGCCACTGCTCATTGCCACAAATTGTTCCCGTTGCTGTTGCTGTTGCTGTTGCTGATCCTGTCGACTCTCCTTGTTGCTCTCCCAATCCTCCTCCGTGGGACGCGTGCAGCTAAAAAACTTTCCCAGGCTGGAGCACATTCTCAATGCAATTGACTGCAACTGCAACTAAATGTGGCAGCTTTATAGCTTGCCACTGCAACTGAAAGACTATCGACTTCTTTCAGCTGGCAATTAAAAGCAAAGCAGTTGCCTGAGTGCCAGCTGTTTCTGTGGCATGCTGCATCACACACTCTTTACGGCCAGCTGGTTGCGCCTCAGCAACTCGTCTCCAGCTCTTGGCAACGCCATGTGGAGGCATATTCTTAGCCATCCTCTCTGCTGCTGCATCGAATACAATTCGCATGCACAATTAACCAGGCATGCACAATTTCTCAGACATTCAACTGAACAATAACTGAAGTTCTTATCAAATTAACCGGACTCAGATATCATTAAAGATGCCTTTGATTAAACGAAGGATTGATTGAAGGATCACCAATTTTATAAAGAAATTTCGCAAACATCAATAAGTTTAACTATAAAATCATCGGAAAATCAAATGATAGACAACTGATTCACTAATAAATAGAAAAAATTTTAATTTTCGATTTCAAATTAAATTGTGATTAAAGGACAATTAAAAACTTCAACTAGAAAATAACAACAAAAGTCTCAGCAAATTTCTAGCTTCTGTTAAATGTCTGGCAAACTTAAATGTTGTTAAGAAAAAAATTAATTTAACAAACGATTTGTCAAGAATTCCATAATAAATTAATTATCAACCAGAAACTTCTAAAGTTTCTGCAAATTTTTGTATTATTAATAGAGTCACGATTTGATAAAGCGAAAGATGTGATCAAATGTTTAATATAAACTTAACTATTATTAAACTTAACTATTCATAAGAGAATTTAATTAAACAATGGCATTGTCAAGTATTTCATAATTAATGGCTTAACAACTAAGAACTGCAAGTGCTATCAAATGTCTAAGGCACTTAAAGAGTTAAGTGCCGTGGTTGGCTGTGGTTCGATGTGGTTGGTTTCAGAAACCCAATCCTGAGCTGCTTTAACAGAAAGAGTTCAATGGCATATCCTATTATCAGCAGAAGGACATTTCCTTGCTATCGCAATACACATCAAATTTATTGGGTTCTATATTGGGTTTGCCAAGGATTCTCCCACAATGTAATCTAATCAGCGACAGCACTTGAAAACAACTCGAAACATTATCCCAGGCAATTTGCTCCTTCCCAAGTTAAGCTGATGCCTCTATGACTTCCGATGTCTTCTCCCCCCTTCAGCGAAGTTTCCGCCATATATATATATATATATATAGATGACGAGCTGAGATGAGAAAGTAGTCATATTTTGGCATCATCCATCAATCAATGGAGTAGGCTTCATTCCGCCACTCTGAATGGCCACTTAAATGCCATAAAAAGCGGAAATTAATGCACTGAAAGCATTCAAATAGGCCGAGTTTAGGTTTTAGGATGGGGTGGCATGAACACTTTGGCTTTGACTGTGCAACGGAATCAAGTCTTTAACGTTGATGGTCGATGAAGCTCGCGGGCCACTCAAGTGATTAATTGATGGAATTCCAAGAGACCCACAGCGAAGAACACACCCACAATCAAGCAGAGTGGGTTAGGGGAAGGTAAGTGAGGGTTGGAGAGATTGAGAAATTGAGGAGGGGTTTGCTTGCCACGTTATATCCGTTATGGGCCTGTTAATGGCAAACCATTGAGCAGTTAAAAGTGCGAGATTAGCATTTTCCGCCCCGTCAAAGGCATGACCCGCAGCAGAGTCGAGTCTGCTTTGAGCTGCTTTGACAAGTGCCACATTGGGTTGGGTTTGGGTTTGGGTTGGGTTGGGTTTGGGTTTTTGCATTGGGTTTGTGCTTAGGTTTGTGTTTGGGCTTGGGGTGGCCTCAAGTGGCCTCCAGGATGGCATGGCAAAAGGTGTGGCACACTCACACAGAAATAAACAAAGCGACCCACAAGTCAAAATGGAACCAAGAATCGGGGGCGACTTGCTGCTGGCCAATGTAACAGTAACGCTAACTCCCTTCAGCTCAAATTGTGCCAGACATTTTGGCGTCGTTACATTCAGCTCATGTCTCCCCCTGCCCGACTCCCACCCATAGCTCAGGTGGCAAGTGCGCCTAAGCATAGGCTATGAATTGTATTTGCGAGCGCATTATCCTTACTAACCGCAAATCGTCTGTCATTTTCTATGATTGATTGATTGATGTTGATGCAACGCGAGGCATGGAATGGTGTGCGTTACTTGGTAGCATGTGGCATGGGGCATTGAGTCTAGAAAATAAATTGCGCTAAAAGTTCAACGTTCACTGCACCCGTGGCGCCATCTATCGCTCGATTAGCGCAACTCAACACATAGCTTTGAAATTTCACCACACCAAATAACGGGAATTTTCGCCTGTGAAAGTTCTCAGTGGTTTGTAACTCTGCTAAAAGCTTGGGAACAAAGCTCTTAATAAAAGTGGGAAACATTTGAACGGATAAAAAGCTTAAGCGTGAAGTTGCTGAAGAAAGCAGCTAATTGTGGAGCTTTTGTTGAGGAAACTAAGCATTAAATTAATAAATAATAATGAGATAAAAATAATGTTTGGCTTAGCAGCTTTATTAATAATAATTAATAGAATGTTTTGGGAAAATTATAGTTTTTAATGGACTTTTTAAGTTGGGAAATTGCATTGAAAATTTTTATTTAAAATAAATATCTTAAAAATGTTACTCTACGTGATTAATTTTAAAAAGAATAAACTTATAAAAAAGTTAATTATAAACTTATTATTATTATTATTAAGCTTGTCATCAAAAGAAATTAAATTGAATTAAATAGCTTTTGGGATTACCAAAAGTTGAACTCCTATAGGCAGATTAATTAACTTTCCATTAAAGCTTCGTTATGGAATGTAATGCGAAATAATCAAGACGATCACGCGCGACACCTTAAAACTCTATAGAATTTCCGAAAAATATGTAAATTACATTATGCTGCTTATCGCTGACGTTTGCTGTCTCGCTCGCACACATGCGTTGGCCGCAAAGAGCAAAGCGCAAACAAGCGATGTATGAATTTCTTTACTGAATAACTTGCCTATTTATTGACTGATATTTATGAAAGTCTCAGTATTGTTTTACAATGCTATTCTTCAAGCACCTGCCAAGTTGGAAGTCACTAAGCTTGTAGTTTCCTATTAAATTAGTTTTTTTCTCGGTGCTTGGAGGAGGTCGAAAAAGTATCCATATTTTAAAATAAACTCGATCTCTGAACGGTATTCAGAAACATTTCTGTTCAATTTGGAGTCTCTACCTCTTATGGTTGGTGAGATCGATGAAAGACAGATGGACCACAGGACAGGACATATATTTTATTATTAAACTATAAACTTTTCTGTAACTGAAATATAATTCAGATTCTTGGGGCTTAATCCTTTTCCTGTAGCAATACTAGTATATGCTTGCCTCCACGCTGGTCATGAAATCATATCAAAGCCAACCCCTAATATAAGAAAACTTGCAACCATAAAGTTCATGATTATGTGGCAAGTTGCGATAAAGCTGGCCACTCGATTATTTGCACATGATTTCCGTCGTTTAAGTAACTTAAAGACCACCGCCTCCCCAATCTCGTCTGTCGCTGTCGCTGTCTCTTTCTGTTGTTGTCTCTGTTTCTGTTTTCGCATGCTACCTCTGTCTAATGTACACACATCTTAACGCAGTTTTCTTTTACTTTACTTGCAGTTAACGGAGCTGGAACAGCGCGTCATCGAAGCGGAAGAACGCGCCGAGGAAGCTGAAGATAAGGTAAGTCATTAAATGACTGACAGCGAGTTCCCCCAACTCTACATTTTTCCGTCTTCCCCCCCGCCAACATAGATAGAGGGTATATACATGTGTAGATATTGTGGGGATATTAAAACAAGGGTAAAATTATCCTTGACAGACAGACAGCAAAAGCCGCGTCTGGCCAGATAGAATCGCCTCATTAGAAGTCAGTTTAAAGCATTTAAGCATTTGTGGCATTTACATAACAATACTCAAGTCAGGGTCATATTTGGGCTAAGAGTTGGAGTACGGGAGACTTACGCTTTTTTTTTTTGTTTTGGTGCGTTTGTCTGGCTTTGGCTTTGACAACAACTTCTGGCACATGCGGGCAAACAGAGCGAATTGTCCAACGGAGCGATCAGAAAATGTTGTCGCCAACTGTCCCCAGACACAGTATACAATACATAAATCGACTTCCGCTCCAAAACCACCGGAAATACACATTAATGCAACGCTGCGTAGTGGACAAATCCACGCCCCATTCAACTGCTGCCCCTTGGTATCCTTTCCTGTTCCCTTGCAACCCTGCTACCCTTTCAACATTGAAGTTCGTGTGGTTGCAAGTGATGCTGAGCTTTTGTCCCCCCTCCAACCTTCTCAGCCCCTCTTGATTTCCCACAACTCGAAGCAGACATCATGAAACTACCCCGAAAGCGACAACAAGGACCAAAGCCACCCACGCACCACTCACACCACTTGAACAACACTCAAGCCACCCACTCCCTGCACTCCATACGCGTTTTCAATATCAAATGCGCATTGTTTGCATTAACAAGTCCCCGGGGGCTGTTGGCTTTACCTACGCAACACCCTGAAAACAGGCGAAATGCAAATATTTTCCAACCAGGTTTTATCTCTCGGCGACGGCTATGGCTAAGTCTATGGCTACTGTTGTCCTGGCTGAGATCCCTTTAGACTTGGCATATATAGGCTTTATCGTTGCCATTGCCAACCACTGTGACAAATTGAATTCTTGTTACTTTGTTTGCGCCGAGATTAAATTCATGTACAAACACGTGGGTTGTTAACTAGCATCCCAACCATGCCAAGGGGTTAGAGCCTTGTCCACATCACCCCCCTGTACTCCCACATCCCTGGCAACCCCATGCAAGTCCTTTCAACAGTTGGCAATGGCATTTCTCATTTAAGGCGAGCACAACTTGCTAACAGCCTCATTACTAACGCTTCAATTAGCCGCTCTTCGTTGGTTCTTTAAAATTAATTCGCTCATTAGAACTAATAAGCGTTAATATTGCAAATTTACTCGACTGCAACTGAACGGATGGACTCTACATTGAGTGGCTCTATAAAGCAACAGAGTTTCAGACACATAAATAATAATTTTATATTTTAAGTTTGAGTTAATAAGGAATTAATCCATATGCAACTATGAGCGCTAGATGGCGTTACTGTTCCGCTCTAAGGAACATGATATGGAATGGAATAGACTTATCCATGTCCCCAGTTCTTATAGTCACTAAAAAGGTTAAATAGAATTAAAAGGTTCAATAGAATTTAATGGTCTATACATCTGGAAGTTTCATTCATTTAATTTGCTAAAACGATTAAAATTCTGAATAGTTCTGAATCAATATTGGCTTCAAGCCATTTCGCATCAAGGCATTTCGCAAATTCGTTTTAGTTTAGACGAATTTATTCAATGTAAAATTAATTCAAAGTAAAAATAAGTCGTAGCTTAAATCTTAAGAATATGTATAATTAAGTATAAATACTGGAATATTTAACAATGTTTGCCGCCGATTGTACATTCCGGTTCTACGTCAGAAATGTAGGGAACACTAACGACTCCCCACATTAAAAATCCATTCGTAATCTATGCCATTGTATTTTCCCCCCTTTTTGTCGTATGCCAATCAAATTAATTAATCATTAAAATGCAAAAATATAAACACAAGGACTCTTAGCGATGCCTCAACGCCGGCAATTAAGTGCATGGGCTCCCCCAGGAAGTGCGGTAGCTCGACATTGTCCGGGGAGCTGATTGCCCCTCGGGGGCAGCAAGACAGTGAACCTTTAAAATGCCTTTAAAGTCGTGTAAATTGATGTTGCATACGCTTTGGCGCACATGGCACACATAGCACAGTGTTGCAAAACGCCGGCAAGCGGAGAAAACCAAAACACAATGAAGGAAACGCGCGTGCGTGCGCACCAAATGGGAAAACAAAACAAACAACAGCAAAGTGCATTTCAAACTGCAGAGTGATGTTCAAACTGTAAGCGCAATAACAGGGGTTGCTTCGCCTCAAGCTTGAAAGCAGCTGCCAAAGAGAGACAGACCAACAGAGAGACAGAGAGAGAATGCACCGCAGAGAGAGATGTATAAGTGTGTGCGTGTGTGTGTGTAATTGTTTTTTATGACTGCATTTATCGGATAACTGCAGCGACAGTTCCGTGCTGAGCTATAACTTTGTAGTTGCCAGCTGTGTGCAAGGCACTAACAAAAAAAAAATACAAGAGGCGTGCAAGGAAGCGAAGAGAAGAGAAGAGAAGAGAGGCAGTCAGAAGGACAACGACAGCGTCGCGACATCAGGAATCAAAAGAAAGCCAAAAAACTGAAACAACCACCGAAAAAAAAAGCTGACTGACTGACTGACTGAGAGAACGAATGAACGAGCGAACGAATGAATAAATGAACGAAAGAAGGATAGAAGCAACGAAACGAAACGAAAGCAGCGTAACAAAGCGCAGACCACAAAAAGTTGTGCAAAAGAAGACTTGTAGCTGCTCCGACGCTGCTGCACTGGCTGCGTTTTATTTTCCGTTCGATTTGTTTAAACAATTTTACAATCTCCAATTGCAAACTACACAACAACAACAGCACTGAAAGGAACAACAGCAGCAACAACAAACCATTTAATAAGCTAACAAAGTTCAAGGCAGCTACAACGACAGCGACGACAACGTCGACAGCGACAGCGACGTCAGTGTTGTAAATTTGGAGCGTAGTAAAGAAATTATTTAGTGCTTAGTAAAAGGCGCGCGGGGTTCAACAAATAAGCCCACTGTACATAGTGGATATCAGTTTCTAAATAACATAATATTTATAAAAACGAAACATGGCAAAAATTAAAAAAAAAATTGACAAAAAAGGAATCAAATGTTACGTTTTGTTCAAGTGCGTGAAAAAATTGCAGAAAGCGCCTTGTTTGTGTGTGTGTTTGTGTGTGTAGGCTTGTCTGTTTGATGATGACAACCAAAAGTGCTAAACGTGGTAAATTATAGGCCAAATTTCGCATTGTATTGCGCAAAAAATACACAAACCTACAAACACACGCAGCGGCCATTCACATTTACAACATACATGTGCGTCTGCATGTATGAGTGGCCACCCCACATTGTGTGAGAGAGGAAGAGCAAGGCAAATCGAAGTCAAGCAGAGAGAGCACAGCGTGAGAGCGCGCGCACATGTCCATGACAGACAGCTGACTGACGAAGCCAAAGAGCAAAAGGCAAAAGGCAAAAACGAAGAAAGCAGGACGAAGCAATGGAGACAACAAAAAAAGCGTGTATGTGTGGTGTATGAATTGTGCATAAACTATATTGTTTTACAATTGCAACAAAGCAGAGCAGCAGCCGTGTAATACGCTAAAACATATCATAACAGAGACACAACAACAACAACAACAAAACGTCCATTTACAAAACTAACAGCAAAGCGACTGTATATATTAGCAGAGTTATACAAAATAACAAGAGGAAGAAGAAGAACAACAACAACAACAATAACAATAAGAACAACAACAAAAGGCTAAGCAGAGAAGCTTACTATTTAACGCTGCCAACTGCGCTGCCCACTGCGCTGGCTGCTGTTGCTCTTCAGCATTGCCAGCAGCTCGCATCGCTTCGGGCATTGCCAGACACAAATGCCGCTACACAAAGTTGTAAAAGCAGCAGGTCTAGTTTATTTAACAATCAACAAATTGTTAATAAACAATTTGGGCTGTGCAGTTAAACAACAAGAATGTTGCTCTGTCGCCGCGTGAGTGCAAAACGTCGCCGCTGTTGCGTTTGCTGCCGACACAAACAAAGAAAATGCCAACAGCGGCTGTGGCACTAACGGTAAAATGAGCCAAATCTCCCTCCGCCCACCAGACAGGCATACAACTAATACATAAGACAACAACAACAACAACGACAGCAACAACAAATAAAGCAACAACGACAACGACTTCTACATTCAAAACGAGCAACGAACCAGTTTTATGAATGGATAACTATAGGAAAAAGGTAAGCTATGAATCCTATACAGAATTCAGGCAATAAATGTGGCATAAAGGAACAAGTTCAACTGAATGCGAATAAAATGAAATAATTATGCAGAACAAACCATAAAAATCAAACCTTAGACTTAAACTATTAACTAAATGCGAATTTAGTTTGCGTTTTGAGTTCTGAAATTGTGCAAAGCGTATGGATTAGCATTATCTATTATTGTATTATATTATAATCCAAGATACATTAAAGATAAATAATAATAATTACATACATAATAAAGCTTGAACAAAATATCTTTAAAATTCGAATAATTCAACCGATTAAACTAGATTAAATATATATCATAAAGTTGCACTTATGTGCTAAATTAAAAACCAATAAGAATTATTTGGCATACCTTAAAGTAATTTTCATTCATGCTGTCAACATTACAATTTTCCCAAAAGGTAATCGAACTTTTATAAAATGTTCTCAACCATCTTCAACTTTGCTTGAATTTTTCATAAATATTTTTTATATTTCTCTAGAAAATGTCGGCATATCTCATTGTATACCCCTCTATAAACAGACAACCAATCTCATCTGTCTGTCCATAAGTATCACTTCACTTTCAACTATAATTAGCCAAGATCTTAAATCTAAATGATTTTCAAAACATTTTCAAAATTCTACGTTGAGTATGTATAGGATTCGATTGGGTAATCCGATTAGACGCCCACCTGGTTGACGTTCTATGACGTTCTATGCTGCTGTCTATGCCATGATCCAATCAACAAGCAGCACCCCAATCTAACCGCATAACAAATTTATATTAATTTTATATACATGCATACGAATGCTAAAAATACGAGGGGGACCCAGTTCCATTCATTGCATATTCCTCAGCTACATATCTAAAATCAACTCATAACACTCAAAAGCTAAAATTTATGTCGCATTTCAAAATCGCTGAGATATACGTCCCATAATTTATGTTGAGTATCAGCTCCAAGTAGTTTCACTCTCAGACCGCCCCCTCCCTCGTAACGCGATTCGTTACTCCGTCTTCTGTGTGTTGTTCTACAGTTTTCTGTTACCGGAATTCAATTAGAAATTTCGCATTTTATATTTGAACTTTTAACCTTTTTGAGGCATCTTTTCAGTACATAATAATTGGGTCAAACTGTTGATGGGATTTTTCAATTATTTATCCACTTATCTGTTTGTCGTCATCTCTTTGTTGTTGCTGATTGTTTGTTTGGTATTTGTTTTCTGCCTCCATCCAATCCCCCTTCCCCCCACCCATTCTCCCATTCTCTTTGCCTGCCCATCTTTGTGGCGCCTCTGGCAGTCAACACATGAAGCATAAATTCTGCAAAATCAATTAACGTGCAACGTGGGCACTGCAAACATCGAATGCACTCGCACTCGCTCTCACCACAGATAGTTGCATCAGATGCAGCGCTTTGCCGCCAGTTGATTGATTGCTTCAGCCGCTGCATGCCCCAAGCCAGCTGACGACAGACGCAGCAGCAACTTTGAGTTGCATTCGTTGCTTGGACACGTGCCAATCTCTCTCTCTCTCTCTCTCTTTCTCTTTATCGAGAAATGCTTTGTAATGAAAGGCCACCCTCCTGCCACATTTTTCTCATCTGTGCAAACACTTCCTTATTCATACCACCTCTCCCCCTCCTCAAACAGTGGCCATTTATCTCTTTGTAAACAAAGCACAGAGATGATTTGATACAAAGATACTAAATATGAAAAAATAAACAAACAAAAAAGAAACAGTTACAGTTAGACATCAACTCTCCATAGACCCGTACTTCTAAGTGGGCCAACGTTGATTGCATTCGCCAGTCAAGCTCACTCTTAATGCATTTTGCCAACGAGCCGGACCTGACTTGAAAATAATACCCTACATTTAAGTCTTGTGGAATATTCAACCTTATCAAGCTAAGAAAATATAAATACAAATTAGAATTCTACATAAAATATTAAACATTTTGATAATAGATACTTATTTATATAATAATTATCAACATATGTATGTATAATGAACTTCTTGCATTTCTTAGTCTTGTTACTGTATCGAACTAGTTACATTGAAACTCATTAAATATTAATCATATCAATTTTAGCATTAGATTTAACATTGGCAATAGTATCAGGTTTACAAATAGTATTATTATTAGTATTACACATAGCAATAACCTCAGATTTAGCGTTAAAATTAGCATTAACATTAGCGTTAGCATAATCATTAGCATTAGCATTAGACTTAGCAATAACATTAGATTTTGCATTAGCATTAGCTTTAGCGTTGACATTGGCGTGGACATTGACGTTGCCATTGACATTACCATTAACATTACTATTAACATTAGCCTTAGCATTATCATTGGCATTAACATTGAAATTAGCATTAGTATTATCGTTAGCATTGGCAACAATATCAGATTTAGCAATAACATCAGATTCATCATTAGCATTAGCATTAGCATTAGCATTAGAATTAGTATCAGATTAAGCATTAACAATGGCATTCGCAGCATTAGTAAGCATAAGTTAATTAGCATTTTCAATGCCATTAGCAATAATATCATAATTATTATTAGACACTCTCTCCCTACCAAAGTGAAGCATATTCAAATAGCGCATCTAAAGGTCGAACCCGTTCAATCCATTTCAATTTTCATACATTTTCCACAATGATTACGCATAAAAGTTCACCGAATGAAGAGAAAAGCAAAGTGCGTTGGCGTTCCCTCTCTTTGTTGTTGTTTATACTCGCATTGCAGTTGTTGTTGTTTTAGTTGTTGTTGTTGCTGTTGCGCTGCTTCAGTTGAATTAATGATGCATGCATCCGTCATCAGAGGGCAACAACGCAGACGTTGACGTTGACGTTGACGCCGACGCTAGCGCTGCAGTTGATGTTGATGTTGACGAGGGCGCCACTTTCGCTTGATGCGGCCGCCCACTCGCAGTCGCTGTCGACGCAGAACGCTCGACGCTCGACGCTGTGTTGCACATTTGAAATATCTAATGCGTTTTATGCGTTGCATTTTTTTCTCTTGATTTAAGTGATCTTTTTGTTGTTGTTGTTGTTGTTGTTGTTGTTGTTGTTGCTTTCTTTATATTTAAAAGTCATCAGCAAGTCGACGACATCATTTGGCGGTCTCGACAACGCGACTTGGCTCCAACATTAATATGCATTTAAAAATAGCAATAGCACTATGAAGTCGCAACTTGGCGACTCCATGCAACAGTACCAATTGCAGTTGCAGTTGCAGATGCAGTAGCAGTTGCAGTTGCTGCATGTGAATGATGTGTGCCACATAAGTGCCAGCACATCAGAATAGATATACTTTGTTGACTCGACCTGCTCAGACATACATACATACATATGTATATGAAGCTTTAATCAATTACTCGATTCTTATGAAAACTAACTGCACTTTAGCAGCTGTTCGATGGAAGATTTAAGATGGGAAATGTTACATGGAGTGTGGAAAATTGACATTTAGGGGAAAGTTTATCTCTATGTTGGCTGCCAGCCAGTCTAGTCATATGCATGAGGATGTTTTTGGGATTGCTGTTGTTGTTGCTGTTGCTGTTGCTGTTGGCTTCGCCTGCGTCTAGCCAATAATCTTCATGCTGGCTGGCGCTCTGATAGATGACAAGGACGACAATGAAACTGACTCATCTTGCCGCCGAAAATGTTTGCGTAGTAGGGAAGATGGGGAGGTGTGATTCCTACGTTTGGTTGTTGTTTTTTAATCAGACAAATTGTTGACACCAACCGCAAACAATCAGCTAAAGAGCCCAAGTTAATGTTTGGGGGTAAGATCGCAAGCAACATGTTACATGTTACCATTCTTGTGATGTACATTTATTATACGCTTCGGGCTCTGGGTTTTGCTCCACTGTCGGTTGTTTGGTGTGTATATTTTGGTCGGGAAGGTTGGGAGGTTGGGCGACTGGTAGCATCAACAAACACGAATATTTTGGCCAACAGCGTAAAGTTCTCTCTTCTGTCTGAGATAAATTGTGCGGCGTTTGCGTGTGATGTTGCCGCTGTTCTCAATACTGTTCCTCCGACACATAATCTGACAACTGACATGCATCTAAGTCCCGCTTCAGTTCTCAGTCCTCAGTCGTCCCCGTTCTATTGCTCTTCTTCACATGACACGCACTTTTGGCCGGAAGGAAACCAGAGTGACTGATGTTTGCCCTGATGCTGCTCCTTTTTTTCATCTACCCCCTCTTCAATTTCCCTCCCTCTGTGATGAAGCTCGCAAACTTAGCGAAAGTCATTGACACTGCTATCGAAAACAAGATGCTCGACGTTAAGATATCCTACAAAATATAAATATCTTTCAAGGATTGATTTAAGTATTCACAGATTTTCCTCAATTCTTATTAATTGCCACTTATATACTAATTACCGATGGGATTAATTAACTTAATTTAGTGCTTATGTGCAAAATGCCAAATTTAATATTTATTCACATTATTCATGCAAATACTCCAGAGATTTATTAATTATTCAAGTGATTAATTCTAATTAATTAGCCTTAGATTTTGGCCAAATTGTTTACCAAAGTAATTGCAATGTATTTTGCTAATAGTTAAAATTAATTAATTAATTAATCCTTCTATGCTATATATCAAACACATTTATAATCTAGTTGTTGGCTTAAAGTACTGAGTGTATTATAGTATTAAGAACAATTGTAACCAAGTACCGTTAGCTTTGTCATCCTCATGTGAGTCATCTGTTAAAACAGTCTTACCACATGGAGGAGCCTGGCGATAGGAAGAGAAGGGGAGGAGGAATCAACAAATGGAGCTGCCATTAAAATTTGGGAAACAGATATACCCCCCAGATATATATGTATATATTAATAACACTCCGATATTGACCAACTGATAAAACCATTAAGTGATTTTCAAATGTTCCCATTTAAGCGATATATATCAGATACTATTTACATATATAAGATATTTTTATTATTTATGTATGCGGTCGTACTGAAGTATATATATATATATATGTGCGTGTGTGTGTGTGTGTGATATATGACATATATTGCAAGATGAATTACCTGCCACCCCAAAAATAAAAGCAACAACAACAACAACTTAGGCAAACACTGCAAATGCTTCGCTTCGCTTCGCTAAAACTTCCCTCGCTCAGCTGACAACATACGCACGCACACACACACACACGCATGCACATGTGAACTAAAATTTCCCTCCTACACGCGCATGAAATTTCCCTCGCATTTGGTACTTGCGATTTGCCGCTTGCCTTGTGGCTTACTGCTTGCCGCTTTGTGGCAGCCGTTTCAGTGCTTCATAGTTGCTCGACTCGTGCACGTCGCGTTGGCGGCGTCTCCAATTTGTTGCATCTCCGTCGTTTGTGGCATTTAAAATAATAAAACGCGTCGGCTTTGAAACGTTTCGAAAAAGTTTGATTGTTTTTTTTTCACATTTTGTTTGTTGCATTAAAACCAAAAAAAAAAAAAAAACAGAATTGTTTTATTTTCTCAACAAGGGGTGCCTAAAAATCAACCCTCGGCGCGTCTACACGATCAGCTCCCGCTACATTTAGGCCTACCCTTCTCCGCCCACCACCGTGAGCAAAAACCGGTTCTCAAATACGTGTTCTCTCAAAATAGTTTAGCCACGCGATATTCTTATTATTATTAAACATTACGTTCTCTGCGATTGTTGAAAAACAACCCCCAACCCTTATCAGCAGCCCGACCAGCACCAGCCCCGCGGCACATCATGCCAATGAACTTCTGATCTTATAAGAATCGTTCATCATTCTCCCCGAACTATGAGTTCATTAGACTAAAGTGCAACTGAAAACTAATGCGAAATGGCAACTCTATTAATGGAAATGGACAATCGCACAATATGTCCAAAATGTATGTAAACCCTAATCAAATATTTGTTATAATCAATATACATAAATGTATTTACATTCTAATGAAAAACTATGCTATACTCATTAAATTTCCGTTTTATCAGATGTTTTACAATTGCAAATTTATTATAAGAAAGTTTTATCGAATCTAAAAACATGATTTATATTATTATTTATAGTATGATGATATATGATATTTATGGGAAAATTTAGTGCCGTTAAATCTTTCCCAAAATAAAATATGTGCAGAGGTCTGTCTATAATTTATTGGTAACATTTAGAAAACTTAACAAATGCTTTGAACGCTTGGCTTAATTTGTCTTATTCAATATATCGAATAATAAAATAGAACATAATTAAAACCCCCAAGCATATAGACTACAATAAATCACATTAATTTGCTTATTTTCCAATTAGAGCAGCCTTTCAGAGGTATGAAAATTTCTTAGTAATTTATTGATTACATGAACGATCAATATATATTTTAAGTATAATTTGGAATTAGTTTGATTTGTGGATTAAACTGCAAAGAGTTACTCATAATATACAACCACAAATGTTCTTTTAAATCTTTAGTTAGTTAGTAAATTTCGGCCATAACTGGAATTAATTTCAAAGTAAACCCAGAGGTAATCTAGTGACTAACAAACTAATCGAAAATGTTTGTAATAAATTTAGCACATATTAATTATACTTTGCTTCTACAACACTTCCAAATTTTAACTTTGAAAAGTTTTAAAATATTTGTTGATTAACTAAACCTATTTGTATGTCGAATGGTGGCTAACTACTTCCTAAGAACAGTTGTATTATCAAGCTGGAATACCATATTCTCGGATCGTTCAGCGTTAATTTCGCAGTAGCAGCTGTGCTTTGTGTCTTGTTGAAGAGTGCTAGAAGTACAATAAAAATCTAATATTTATGAGCAGCAAAGGCACAGATAGAGAAGGAGAAAGACTTGAGAAAGAAAAGCAAAAGAGAGAAGGAGAAAGAGAATGTGAAAAAAGAGAGAGAGATATATAGAGAGAGGAAAAATGCTTTTAATTGCTTACAAGTTTTCGTCTATCTCATTGTCTGTTGTATTGTTGTTTTGTTGCACGACTTCAACGCATCACTGAGCTTCGACCAAGGCGACATGGATGAAGTTGTCTTTGTTGTTTCTCAGATTGTTGTTATTGTTGTTGTTGTTGTTGTGGGGCTGTTGCTTCACGCTTAATTGGTTCGCAACATCGAAAAGGTCACGTTTATGAGTTGTGATCAAAAAGTTGTCGCTGCCTTTGCAATTGCAGTCCAATGTTGACTTTAAAAACACAATTGCCTATTTTCGTTTAAGCAGTATAGGTTTAGATACATTATTTATTAAATTAATTAATGAAATTACGATGAATGTGGCACCAAGCAGATATTTGTATCGTACCAAACGAGTTTGGTGAAGGGTATTGACAAACTAACTGAATTAAGATCTTTCCTTGATGTCCAGAAGCAAAAACAAAAAGTTAGTTAACCAAAAAAAAAAAAAAGGATTTAGAGTTGAGTATGTAGTACTACAATAGATTTAGAAAAATTAATAGAAATATAAAAATAATAAATAATAATAATGCGAATAAAAACCAAACTGAGAATAGGAAAATGAATAGAAAATAAAATAGAAATGGAAAAAACAAATATTTGTATAATTAAGAATTGAGTACAGCGACAGATTTGATCAGATTTGGAATAATTGATTAAATATTATTAATTTTATTATTAAATATTTGCATACACTTGCCACAAAAAAGTATGCGCACAAGCTCAACGCAATACTTTGATTGTTAAAAAATCATACTTGTATTTATGATATTGTTAAAATTGTATTTTCAAGTGAATAACACATTAATTATAAATAATTTATGTGCATTTTCTTTTGTAATGAAATATATATATATATATTTATATTTTTTTAAAATTATATAACTACAAATTCATAGACTTTAGCACAGAGAAGTAAATGCACCTATTCATAAAAATTAAATTAAATTAAAATAATTTGGCTGCCACTTCCTCTTAATTGTTCAAAATTTCATAGAATTGAAACCTCGTCAAAACTGTCAATAGGTGGCGACACTGAAAAAAAAACGTGTGCTCTCCACTTGATGGCTGATGAAACTGCTGAACAGCGTCAGAGTAGACCACCCACACTCTACCTCTCTCTCTCTCTCTCTCTCTCGCACTTACACTTGAATGCACTTTTTGTCATTGCCCAGGCAACATTTGAACAAAGGCCTTTTTCTAAATTAAAAAAAAAAAAAAAAAAAAACAAACATAAAAAAAGCAGATTGGTATAAAGTGAAAAAGGGAAAACAAAGTGCAATTGGAAGCGGAGGTGGCGAGCAGACGCTATGCTTTGTGCTGTTTGTGGGGTTTCCCCCGCATAATTAACAAAGGGGAGCAGCGCAGGCAGAGAACCGGCAAACTGCCCCCGCCACTTCCCAATTTGTTGTTGTCGTTGTTGTTGTTGTTGTTAGCTAGTGGAATATCTTGATCATTGGAGTCGGAGTTACTTTAACTCAGCTCATTGCAGTGGCCTGGCTCCACTCAACCGTAAAAACATCATTTGCACCATAGCCAAAAAAAAAAAGGCGCATAAGCCGCAGAAGAGGGCGACAAGAATGTGGAGGGGGTTGGGGGGACGCATGGCGCATGCCACCCGCTGTCACTAACAGTTGGCGCAACTGTGGCAGGGCAAGGCAGTGAGAGGGGGTGGGGAGGGGGGTGTCTTATGAAATTGAAGTCTGCTCGCAAAAATTATTATTGAAAAACGCAGAAAAATATCGCTGGCGCTTTTCCATACCGATAGCCATTTTCCCACTTTCCACTTCCAGTTTCAGTTCGACACCCTCGCTCATTTTACATTCTTTTGTGTCTCGGCAACTTGGCTTCTCCCTGTTTCGGCCAGACACATTGTCCTGCCACATTGTTTGCCTTTTGATGCTGATGCCGTTTCTCGAGTGGCACGACAATGTGGCCAAAAGGATGCTTGAGCTGCGACTCCTTGGCTAGAGTTTCAAGATGCTAAATCTGCTGAGAATGCTAAGCAGTCGATACAAGAAGACGTAACCCAACACTGGTTACGTTTTAAACCCAACTACTTTGCCTCACCACTTCCCCCTCTTGCAGTGAGCGAAAAACTTTTATCAACAAAGCTGAAACTTTTGTTTTAGTTTATTGTCTGGCAAAAGGCGCAGCAAAGTTTTTTTCGCTTTTCGCTTCCCCCTCCTCCCTCTTTTGTTCTGTTGCCTGCTTTCGCTGTGTCCCATTCGGAAAACTGATTAAGCTAAGGCGGCTGCATTGGGCGTGGCAAGCATCAAGTTTCCAACTGTCGGCCACAGCTTGCAGGCAAATTACTTCACTTGCAACGTCGCAGCATCATAAACAACGCAGTTATTCCTAGGCAAAAGAATTAAATGGAAAATCCCATTAAGAAGCATATTTCGCATAATGCGAGAATGCATTAAAATGTGGCTTACAATTAAAGTTGTTGTGGTTGGGAAATGCATTTACAGCATAATTTAACTTAAAAGACAGTGCAAAGTATGCAACACGTTCTTCAAAATGACACACGTCAACGTAGCGTGGCGTCTCGAGGCGTTGCAACAAGGGCGTAGCACTCAGCAGACGAGTGCCACTTGTAATGCAACAAGAGCAACAGCAACAACAGCAGCAGTAGCAGCAGCAACAGCAGCAGCACCACCGACAACCACAATTACAGAGAACGTGGCAATGTCCGCGAGATTTTTAATTGTTGTTGAGCTGGAGACGAGCTGACGACAAAGACAACGGCAAGAAGCGTGAGGCAAGAGAAACAGAGAGCGAAAGAATAAGAGACAGAGAGAGAGAGACAGGGAAAGTGGAAGCTTGTGGCAGCCACGTCGAGCATAATTTGCAACAAGCACATTTTCAATTTCAAAGCTGCCAAAACATGCAGCAAATATTGACATTGACTCTAATGGAAAAATCATCAGGCAGACAGCCAGCGACGCAAAGAAAGAGGCAGAGAGAGAGAGAGAGAGAGAGAGGTGAGAGGTAAAATAAGTTGCAACACCATGCTGCAAGCTGTTGGCAGGCAAATAAGATGATGCGACTTTATGTGGCAATAGTTTGGGGCAAAGTTGCAGCTACTTAGATTAAATTAAAATTTCTTATGGCGTTGCCAGCATTTAAAGCCACAAAAGGCAAGCTTAGCACCGGATGAGGCAACAACAGACAGCCAGATAAGTGGCAGTGGCAGTGGCAGTGGCAGTGGCAGTGGCAGCTACCCTAGACTAAACGACGACGCGAGGCGAGGCGAGGCGAGGCGAGGCGATACAACACGATGCGATGCGACGCGTGCCAGCTTATGGAAAGAGGCAGAGACACTGCAGCTGTGGGGACACACTGAGGAGGAGTCGCAGTGGAAGAGGGACATGGGATGAGGATGGAATGGAGGGGGAGGGGGGGGGGAAGGGGAGGCAACAATATTTTATGGAGTGTTGTCTAGAGTGGCTGCTGTTGCTGCCGCTTTGTTGACTATAAATAACAATGGAATCATGACTCGAAATTAAACGTCGAAATTGTAGCATGACAGGGGCGAGATGCTGTTGGAGCTGTTGGTGCTGTTGTTACGTGTGTGGGGCAATAGGGGAAGAGGAGTGAAATGAAAGGGGAAGCGGATGGGGAACCTCTATTTGCTCAAGAAGTCAAAGGAACACAAGAAACGCAAATAAAAGCAAAGGCACATGTGAGAGACGCCAAATATGATGTGTAAGAGAAAAGCGAGGGCGAGGAAAGCGAGGAAAGCGAATGAGGGGAGCAAGCAAAATGACAAAATGGAGAGTTGTAGATATGATGATGGAGTGGGAGGGGGGTTGGGGAGACAGTTTGGGGGAAGATATCAACATTTGTTTGCCCGTTGCGATGTTGCGGCACATTTGTGTAATATATATTAACAAATTGCCAAAGCAGCCCATCAATTTGTACAAATACAGTAAATGGAAGCCAAGACTTCCCCTCCTACCAAACACACACACACACACCCACACTCACACACACAATCTTCCCGTTCTATGCCCAGACTGCCTAGAAAAATGAGCAAGCCCAGATTTGAACTTAAAAGCTGTCAATCAGAGTCAATAAATTGCCAGCTGCTTGAAAGGGAGAAGTCATAGAAGAGGACAAGCAGGCATATTGATCGAAGTAGCAAAGAAAGGGATTTGCTGCTTAAGGAGACACAGATAAGATAATGCACCTTGCCAGAATGGCTAAAACTTTTTAATACTAATACAATTTAAACCTTCTTAAAAATAATAATAATTTAATTGAAAAGAGAAGACTCTACTTAAGATATCCTACATATGATGCGCCTAATAAAAGCATCATCATCAAGCATGATATCATATCATTCTATATATGTATCTCTTACATAGCTACCCATGTACTACAATAATATACTCATATTATTACATTTCTTTTTATAATTTTCAATAAATAAATTTCTAGAAATTAGCAAAATAATTTTATAGTACAAATCAATTAAGCAGATAACCCATTTCAACCCATAAATACAATACGTACATCTTTAAAGTTAATTCTATAACAAGCGGATCAGTCGAGCGCACACGACAGTACAGTACAGTATACCCTGTACAGTTCTCTATATTAAAAGCACTCTATAATTAAACATTCATTCGCTTCATATACGTCTGCACGTATCGCAATCGTTCGCTGTCTCGCTCGCACACATGTGTTGCCCTTAAAGCGCAACGATTCAATAGAAATATTAGTTTTATTCCATTTCTATTAAACCGATCTTGATTAAACTTTCAGCATTTCTTCTTCAAGCATCTGTTAAGTTAGACGTGTCTACGTTGAGAAATGTGGTCATAACTAGGTGATTTTTTTTCGATTTGAGGGGGAAGGGAGCGATGTACTCAAAATGTAAAATAAAGGAAGGTTGATGCCAAATTTGGTGTCTCTAGCAGACATACTGACGGACAGACAGCGACGCCTCCTTCTGCCTGTTACACATTTTTTGCACAAAGTTAATATAGCCCTATACAGGGTATCCAAATTCGAAATCATAAATCATTTCAATTAATCATCAAATTGCTTAAATAATTATTTAGTTTATATTATAAGCTAAGAAACTTATGGAAATGTATGAAATGTCATGCATTTTTATCTGGGAATGAAACAGATTACAACTTTTGCTGTCCAACACTATAATTTGTGTTTAGAACAACACGCCACCTGGCGTTCAGCTCTTAACTCATTCAGTTAAATTACATAATTTACGCTTCTATTCATATTACTTTGCCAGCTTTTCTTTTGCTCTCGCATTTTCATAATCCCAAGTGCTGTGCTGGGTATGTGGCGCCATCTAGCGTTCGCATTAGCAGCCATTACAAACTTATTAATCATCTGTGACAGGAACTTTAATGTAGCAGCCACACACACACACACACACACACACACTTATACACACTTAGTTGCCACACAGCAACTGAGTCACCACAAATGGCCATTCCATTATCCACACTCTCTGCACTGTGCCCTCCATGTGCCACGCCTCCTTTCTGGGCTTGCAGCTTACATACATTTTCAATAACAAGTCACTTGGCGCACGGTCCGAGCATTATACCGACTCGTTGTCGTTAGTCATCTGCCGCTTGGAGTGTGTGCCCCTCCTCTCTCCCCCCTTCCCCGCACCCACCACACATGCACGCATACATACACCTCCCCGTTCGGAGTCCGTTCAACCCTTCAACCTACGCCACTTAATTGCGTCTGCTCATTTAGTAATAAAAACAGGATTCATGCTTCGCAAGAGCACGAGCCGAAAGATGGAATGCTGTGCGTTGAGTGGGTGCAGGGGCGTGGGCGGGGGCGTTGGCGCGTGCTGGCGGCGGTGCCGGGATAGTCTGACTAACCGAATGCATAGTTGAATAGTTTTCCAACAAATTTTTATTCCCTCGTCTTGATGTCTTTTGACTAGAAAATGATTATTTTCATCCTTGAAATGCGAACGTCCAACTTTGTGTCGTCCCATCGCCGCGTCGCATTAAAAACTCAAATCAAAATTCTATTCAAATGCCCCCACATCTGCCAGCGGGGTAACTTAACTGAGTGAGTGTATTCATACATAACTCATTCATCTTTTCTTTTTTTTTAACAGAAGTCTTGAAAATTCCTTCTATAATTTATTTTATTTTTTTTACTATTTTATTTTTTCCATTTTCGTCGTTTTTATTTGCCTTCTTCTGTCGCTTTTTCCGGAACATAATCGGATTGTGCGTTGGGGCAAATTATTGTGTAGGATTGTTGGGTTTACAGTTAATGCAAGTGGCATGCAGCAGTATGCTGGATTTATGTTAAGTGGCAGACATTGGGGCTAGTCTGGGCCAGCAGACTCAGTTTTTCCATTTCTCCATTTCACATTTTCCCATTTTCCCATTTACCAGTGCAGTCAGCAATAAAAATGTCGTTCCGCAATAAAAATCGAATTGTTTCCTTCTTCTTCTGACAGTTGCAGCTGCGCTCAGCCGTAACGTAAAGCGTTAACTCCTTCTCCTTCTTTGTGGGCAATGCATTTGACAGTCTTAAGGAACGTACTAAATATGAGACCATGATCTGAAGCCAGGCTAAGTCCTGGCACTTTATGAGCCTCCCCAGCATTTAGACAGGAATTTAGTCCTATGCAATCCAATCAAATGGCGAAAATTGCCGGATTTACTTTTGGCAATCGCAGGTCGCAGGTCGCAGATTTGCCACAAGTCACGACAGCTCGTGGCAGCATACATAAATTCAACTCCCTGCCCCTCCCACTTGTCCCTGCGCCCTATCGCTATTTCTCTCAAAGTTCCCTCAAGTTTCTATTCCTATTTGTACTTTGTCACAGCAGCACAAACAACTTTTATACGCATACGCCTAAATGCATTCTATATCCAAAAAGCATCCAAACAAATGCTAAACTTTAGCCCGTTTTCTTTCGTTTCTTTTCCATATGATAAACACAATTCTCGTAAACTATGCCCAACTTTAACTTTAAAGTTTCCAGGCATTAGATATCCCATTTGTTGGCATCTTCAACAACCAACAACATCAAAAAAAAAAAAAAAACAACAACTTAAAACGTTGCACAAGTTTTATAAGCGCTGCAAATTTCTTCCCTAAAATGTTGTCTTCATTCTTCTTTTTTTTTTTGTCTTCCCATCTTTTTTGGGGCAGGAGGCGGGACATCAAATTTTATGGCACAAGTTTTTTGGCCAGAAACTTGAAACCGAAACTACTTGGGCGTATTTAATGCTTTGATTCACGCTGGCCAACTTAGCAGCTGCATGCCACACAAAGTTGCATACTTTTTGCCGTTGCAAAGTGTCGCTGTAAATGCTTTGACTTTTCCCCTCGACTCTCTATCTTTCTCCGCCACCCCCAAAAATGTGTTTTTATAGACTTTTGCAACACTAAGCCGTAACGTGTTTCAGCCTAGATTAAGGTTAAATGCTAGACGGGAATTTATGAAATCATCTTTCACTAAGTTATCTTAACAGATTCGCCATGACAAGTATTGAATGTAGTTGAAACTTGTTTTGAGTAGAAGTCTTAATGAGCGATAATCTTAAGTCCTTATTGATATGATTGTTACTGATGATGACAGCTTGAGATTTGCAGCTTGCAACATTTCACAGTTTGAATAGAAAGACAATATATATATAAGTGAATAAAATTAATAAATAATAAAATTAATTTAATATTTAGAAGATAATAAAAATAGAATTACTTGAGCTAATGTTACATTTTTCTACTGCAAAGTTGATGTACAATTTTTATACACATTTAATTCAATATTTAAGAAATGTTTATATTTCCCAACTAATTTATATTTTTAATAAGGGAAGAAAATGTGTAAAAATGTTGCAAAATATATATAAACTACGTAGTGAAATGAATTCATTTGTTAGAATTATCTGTAAAAGATTTAACGCAGTTTTACGTTTAAAACTAAACTCTGACTGCTTGGAAAGTCATCTAGTCTTTAGTCTAGTGTGGTGTAATCTCTTATTATGTATACTTAATTATTCTGTGAGTCTTTGAAAAGTATAATTGATCTAGTAGTAGTTCTAGTTCTTAGATTGAATAATGCTCAATCAGATAAGTAAGAGAATTATTAGAGAAACTACACTAAGAACTCAATTTGCCTTAAGCTGATTTAAGATCAATGCCATGTCTTGTTGTTAAACTTATTTAAATATAATAATAACAATAATTTGTAATTAAATCAGTAACAACAAAGCAGTTTTAGCAAAGTAAAAGAAATGTATTTATTGTACAGCTTTTCATTGTCATTTCCCTCTGAGAATATCCGAAGATCGTAAAGTAGAAAAGTTTCGTTCTTTGTTTGATTTTAACGCAATGGCTGTGGTGTCATCAACCGCCAGCGAAGCCATCAACTTTATTGTTTTGCATGTCCATAACTCGGTTCATAACTGTGAGGGGTACAAATTGTAGGGATTGTGTCTACATATGTATATATAGAGAGGACGAGGTGCTGTTCGTGACAGGAGCAAGCATAAACTTTGGCATTTTATATGCGTTGCGTCCAATAACCTGACGTTCTCCTTGTTATTTTTGGCAGTCTATTTATTTTTAACATTCATGTATGTATGTGTACGCGGAACCAGCTGAGCTTGAGTTTGTGGCAACATGATGTTGCGATGTTGCGATGTTGCCATGTGGCATGCCATCATAGAGTCAAGTTTGGCTTCGAGTTCCACGACCTGCAATCTTTAAAACACACACAAGAAGTACATCGAACATTGGACAATTGACCCATTTGCATTGTCAGACAATCCAAAGTGGCAAACTAATAATGCAATAGGTGTAGACAGAGTCAGAGATGTGTGTGCCACAGGCAGAGGCAGTGACAGTGCCAGAGACAGAGGCAGGAGTATAGACGTTTTGTAGTTGCCACAATGCCAACACTTTGGAGTGGCGCTTACAATGCTTCCGGGTCTGGTTTAGTTGTCAGTTTGGTTTCCTGTGACCAGACTCGAGGGCAACTTGACAACTTGGCGTGCCAAATGAACTTATTTCTTGCCATATCCTGCACCTCTTTGTCCTGCCTTACATTCACTTCACTTCCACTTGGCCCTGCCTCGTTGTCCTCATGTCCTCAGCTATCTCTGTGTCTCTGTCTATGTCTCTATCTCTCTCACTCTCTCTCTCTCTCTCTCTCTCTCTCTCTCTCTTTCCTTCTTTCTATCTCTCTGTCTGTTGCATTACTTGCAAATTGTTGTGTGCCCATAAAAATATGTACTTAGAATCCTGTGCAGCTCATCGGAAATTCCTCGCATGCCATTCGCCTATATCCCGTATCCATATCCATATCCTTCTCCAGCTCCCTCTCCGTCTTCGTCTCCTTCTTCATTTCCAACCACCTTCTTCGTCTTCAAATGCAGCCACAAAGCTGAGTGTTAAATGGTCGCCATCGTCTGCCCCAAATGGTTGCGTTTAATTACACAAGTTTTTACGCCATTGCGCCTCATAATTTAACAGTCGCCACTTGCCACTTGCTACTTGCCACTTGCCACTTGCCAGTTGAGTCTGTATACTTCTTTCGTTTCTTAAAATTAAATTTCCACTTAAGCTTGAACCAGCTTTATTTCTATTCTAATTGAGTTGCTTGAGAACCTTTGCCGATGATATCTTTTAAAACCCTTAAAACTCTCATCATATCTCTGTACCCTTCTATACATATAGTACCTAGTATAGTAGTACCTTATTGAAGATGAACATCATCATTTTCCAGCCTCTTGCCATCATTTCAACTGATTATATTAACTTTAAGTTCACAACAATTTTATTTGCAAATTTACTGTGTTTATGAGTAAACAAATCTGTATCTCAATTTGGCAATCATATAATATTTGATCTTTTGATGTAAGATTATATAAGAATGATTTACATTATATAAATATATCATATGCTGACAGATTGACATCTCTGTTAATATGATATAACAAACATAGTATAATGTGTTCTGTGTGTGTGTTAAACAAGCTGATCAACTGACTTCATATAGAAATGTTTTTTTATCATTCAGATGAAAATTTGATTATATTTTATTATTATACAGTCGCACATATGATTATTACAATGAATTTGCATTTACATTGAACTTATACATACGAAAATAGAATTAAAGTAAATTAAACAGCAACAATTAAAATGCATATTAAATATAAACTCTCTAAAAAACAAGATAAAACTATCTTCCAGTAAACTCTACTGAGAATATGTGTTTCTCTTATAAATTATACTTATTTCTCCGCTACCAAGAAACTCAAGTTTATGTTTAGCTTATGCAAATTAAAGTTGAGTCAAACTAATTAAAATTAATATTAGGAATAAACTCAAATATCATGGAAATTACTTTATATTCTTTTTTATAAATTTATCTGCAATGAAGTTGTTCAATTTCAAGTTTAACTTAAACAAATAAAAACAAATTTAAATGTTAATATTATTAAATAATCTAGAAGTGTCTTCAATCTGCGACACATTAAATTCTTTATATTTTTCTCTGCAACTAAGAAGCTCAAGTTGAACTTATAAAAATTAAATTTACTTTAAGACAATAACAATAAATATTAATATTTAGAGATAAGCTAGAGGAGTATAGATTCATCGTGTATATTCAACTCAACTTAGAAGTTCAAGTTTATATAAAATAAAATAAATGCAATTTAATAATTAAATACTTTAATAATTATCTCACGTTTTTGTAACTCTCTATCTCTCTATGAATAATCTCAGCATTTAGAAATCTGATGAAAATCATCAACCAACAAGCTCAAGTTACAATTCAAAGTAAAATCGAACAGTAAATATTAATATTCCATATTTTTAGCTGTTCTAGAACCAAGAGGGTATACAATCTTCGAGCTTACTCCACTGCTACTAAGTCACTCTCTTAAATAAATATAAGCAAGCAAGCTAAGCTGAACTTAGTGCTTAGTGTTTAACTAGATTAGTTCTGGCAAAAGGATGCGTGTGAAGGGTCGGACCTCCCTCTAATCCCCCCAGGGCAAAGGCTATATGTAACCATTAGTGCTGGCATTTTACAGCCGCAGCTTAGTGCAAATTTAATTGAATTTCACAAAGTTTTTCTGTGCAAAGAAAGTTGCAGACGCTGTTCTGAGTGGGCGTATAAGGAGGGAAGGGAACTGGGGATATTGAGAAAGAAGAGTAAAGTTTGTTAACTCATTTTATACCTCTGTCTCTCTCTCTCTCTCTCTCTGCTTTCAGGTGCGTGCTATGGAGCAGCGGCTGAGTGAATGGCCAAAGCCCCAAGCACAACAGCAACAGCAACAGCAACAACAGCAGCAACAACAACAACATAGTCAGCATTCGCAGCAGAGCACTGCGACCAGTTCTCCCATACATCAACAACAGCAACAGGCAGTTGCCGCAGCTGCCTTGGCCGCAGCCTGTCAACAGAGTGTACTTGCCACAAGCAGCAGCAGCAGCAGCACAACAACTGGCGTTGGGGCATGCAACGAGGTAACTGAGAAGACAATTACCTCATTGGAGATTCAGGTGGAGGAGCAACGTCAGCTGCGTTTACACGACGCTCGCCAGATCGAGGCCAAAGCAGCCAAGATCAAGGAGTGGGTGAACAACAAGCTACGGGATCTCGAGGAACAGAATCAATTGCTACGCGAACAGAACATCAAGTGCAATCAACAGTTGGAGCTCCTCAAGAATCACATTGCCAATCAATCGCAAAGGCACAGCATTGTCGGACCTGTGAGAAACAGTTTGAGCTTGGATGTGCAGGATTTTGCCAGCACACCGGAGACACGACGACGCAGTGAAAGTCTTGATCCGCAGGAGATTATCAGTCGACCGTTGACCAGTTCATATCCCCATCATCAGCATCGACGCAATCTCTCAATGGAACCGCAGGAGCTGGAACGCAATCTTGTGGCAGCTGTCGATGGCCTGACCCTCGCTCCACTCTCGAGCATCTCCAGCAAGGCATCACAGTCGGCCACGGCGGCCACACGTCCGGATAGCTCCGATACGGACACGGCCCATGATTATGCTGAGATCTATACGCCGTCGTGCGAGAAATTGCCCGCCTGGATGAAAAACAATCCGGCATTGATGGCCAGTGGTGGCAATTCCAGTACCACCACAACAACCACAAGTGAACTGGGCGTACCCAGGCCGCCAACACCGCCGCTGCATCGCTTTCCCAGCTGGGAGGCGAAGATCTATCAGGTGGCCAACGATGGCCTCGCCGGTACGGGAAATAGCACCGCTGACAGCACCGGCAGCAATGAACCCACACCGGATGTGCAGGAGCACAGTTTGACCTTGTCGAATGGTAGGACACGGCATCCGCACGATGGCAATGGTACGCTGGGCAGCAGCGGCACTCCGGGTACTCCTCAGCCGCCGACGCGTCAACAACAAACCGCCAGCGGCGGCTTCTGTGATATATCCGTGCCCGTTTATGCCACGGTCAAGGGGCGTGCCTCACAAATACGCTCGATGCCCTTTACGGGCGACTCCAGTGATGATTCCAGCGATGGCGAGGATCATGCCGTCATGTTGACCCACAATTCGCACAATTCATCCAGCACGGACAACACGGAGACCTCCACATCTGGCAGCGCCTCGAGTCCCTCAAAGAGTCTCAAGACCTCATCCAGTTTGAGCCCAGCCAAGCGCAGTGGCTCTGAGAGCCCCAAAAATGCCAAAGCGCGTGGTATGTAAACTTTCCCCCTTTACGCCCAACCCCCTGCTCTTACCAGTATATAGTTAACTCGGCCCCGTCGTCCAGTAAAACCCATTGAGCGTAATGGTAGCGTTAGCTCCAGCACAGTACCACAGCACCACAAACAGCACGAACCACTAAACCACTTAACCACCAACTACTAATCAGCATACTACCCTATTTAATATTAACTAATGAACCAATCTAAACTAACTCCAACTAACACAATGACTGCCTGAATCAGCTTGTTGAGTCCTTGATATCCTTTTCCCCATGTGTCTCTCTTCTTCTTCTAACGTATTACGTAAATGTAATAAACTCCCTTTGTCTACTTTCTGCTCCTAAATGAATTCCTCTTGCCACTTGAGTTTTACTTCTATTTATGTTTTTCCTCATTTTTTATTTACGGTTTTCCAGTCTTCTATGATCATCTTGTATTATTCTGTCTGTTACTTTTAGTTGATTTCAAATTATTATTATATTAATTAGTTCATTTTCCATTGTGTCCAGTAATATTTTATAATATTATTATTATTATATATTATTATGATCACTTTTAAATGAGTTGCTATTATTATTATTTTATTTCCTCAATTTTCATTTTCGCTTCTGTTATATATTCAATCCTGTTCTATTATTTTTATAGAATTTAATATTTAAATTCCTCAGAATTCTATAACTTTTATGTGATTTCTATTGCTCATATATACGAGTTAATTGATTAGCTTCTTCATTTTCCATCTTATATTATTTTCTGTTACCTTCATACAATCTCTTATTATTATTACGCTATTTCCTTGATTTTCCTTCCTTTCCAATATTGCATTATAATCATGGAAAACTTTATTATTACTTTCATATGAGTTCTTATTGTTATAATTGCAGTTCCTTTATTTTCATGCCTTCTCATCATTATTATATATTATAATCTTTTATAACTTTCTATTTCTTTTATATAATCATTTATCATTTTTAACTTGGTTCCTTGGTTTTCCTTCATTAATTATGAATAACTTTATATTCCTTAATTTCTCGAGTTCTACTATGTTTATTTATTTTTCGATTACCTGTTCTTGTTTCTTCTTATTTCTTCATTATTTTATACGTACTTCTAAGTTTACTCTTATTTCTTGGCTTTAGTTCTACTTAACTTATCCTATACATATCTAGTATATGTTCTAAATTGTTATGATATCTGTTAGGTTTTCTTTCTTTAAGTATCTAAGAACTCTACTTTAATCTGTTAGCTGTTCCGCGTTTAAGTAACTTATTACAAACTAATATTATAGCTTTGATTTTCAATTATATTTCTGATAAATAGACTCTTTGTTTTGTAGTTTTCCCAAATAACTTTTTCGTAAGCTTCTTTTCAATATATTCCCATTGTTCTCTTCATAGTTTACACTTCAATCTATCTTCCTAGTGTCCAAAGTATCTCCTGAAGTTATCTTAATGAAGTGTTATTTGCCTATTTGTTAACTTCCTATTCTTAGCCTAGTTTTTCATTATTTTCTTCATTGAGCTTGCTATAATTTTCTTTCGATACTTCTTCTTTCAAATATCCATATTGATGCCACATCCTATAGGTGTCTTCCAAGTTCTCTTGTGTATGTAAAGACATTTCCTACTCCTTTAGCTTATTATTTTCCTTGCTTTCCTTAGCAAACCGTATTTGTTTGAACATTTGTTCCATACAATCCAAAAACGTAATGCCAGTCTTTAGTATTTGAGAAACTAAACTAATTTTCAAAGCGTATTCTTACAAACGATTCTAATACAAACGGGTTGCATTTCCTTCGCCCATACCCTCGTCTCGTCTTGTCTCCGTCATTTTCAACCTTGTACTGTGACCCTTTCATTTGAATCCTTCTCCGATTACCACTTTTAACCGACACCAACATTAACCACATTCAAATAACAGTACTCACTATACGCACAACAACCTCACAACCACAACAACCACAACAACAACAACAACACCAGCAACAGCAACAAGCACATCACTATCAGCATCATCATACGTTGCCACACGCACAGGCGCCACCGTTGGTGTCCGTGCAACACGTACAGAGCACGCTACCACGCCTACATACAACGCCCTCTAGCGCGCAGCTAACGCAACTGCGCGTGAGCTCCCACATGCGTGGCACAGTAATTTCAGATATTTCCTTTGAATCAGGCCTCTCCGATGATTACGCCCTGCCCCCCGACGCTGTCTCCGAGTCAACGTGCATGGACGCCTCGATGCCATCGCTATTGATGCGGCAATCTTATGTGGATTCGCCCAGCAAGAAGCTCGAGTCGCTCGAGAAGGTGAAATTACTCTGAATTGATATGGAAAGACAACTCCTTAACCTCCCTGCTTCCTGTCTCTCTGTCCCTCTCTAGATGGGTCACCTGGCCAAGCTGGGTGGCAAGTTGAAGACCTGGCGCAAACGTTGGTTTGTCCTCAAGAACGGTAGCCTCAATTACTGGAAGAGTCAACACGATGTGCAACGCAAACCACAGGGTCAGATTCAATTGGACGAGGCATGTCGCATTAGTCGGGCGGAAGGTGCCTCCACGTTTGAGATAGACACCGGAAAGAAGGTTTACTACTTGACCGCCGACTCGCATGCCACCATGGATGATTGGATACGTGTCCTACAAAATGTGCAACGTCGCAATGCAACCAAATTGCTGCTCAGCCGGGACGATCAAAAGCCCACGGTGCAGGGTTGGGTGACCAAGGTGAAGAACGGCCATGCCAAGAAGTGTTGGTGTGTCCTCCTGGGCAAAATGTTCCTGTACTTCAAGGCGCCCGCCGAGACAGTAAGTGAAGGATCTAACAATCTAGAAGTGCATACAGTAAATCTTTATCCATACTCTCCTCCTCCTCTTATTTAGAATCCGTTGGGACAAATCAACATGAGGGACGCTCGTGTGGAGGAAGTGGAGCATGTTTCCGATTCCGATTCGGAGGAACGCGAGGATGCTGCCCAGGATCAGGCACGTCTCACGGTAGCCATCTATCCGGCCCATCAAGGCCCCACATATCTGATTCTATCCGGCAAGCCAGAGCGCGATAATTGGCTCTATCATCTGACCGTCGTGTCGGGAGGTGGACCCAGTGCGGGCACACAGTATGAGCAGCTGGTGCAGAAGCTCATGGAAACTGACGGAGATCCAAGTGCGTCTAAACAATCAACTATAGAATTGCAACTGCTAATCGTCTCCCTTCTCTCGTCCTCACTGTGTTTCTGTAGACTGCGTACTCTGGCGTCATCCCATATTGCTACACACCAAAGATACGATCACATCGCCCCTGTCCTCCATGCATACTGAGTCCATGCAGCCGGAGGCTATAAAGCTATTCAAGGTAAGATCTCTAGAGTTGCCTGTTTTATTTTAAAATACAACAGTAATCTGTAAGGGTATCAATACTTCGTTATGTCGGAGATAACTTTTCTTTCTTTCCTTGACTTGATGCACTTGATCGTCTTTCCACAGAGCATTCAACTGTTCATGTCGGTGGCCGTAAATCAGCCGGGAATCGATTATCATGTGGTGCTCGCACAGAACGCTTTGCAACACTGTCTGGACATGCCGGAACTACAAACCGAAATGATCTGTATATTGATCAAGCAAACCTCCCGACATATGGGCCAGAAACTAAGTGTCGGTGTCCAGGTAAACAAGAAACTGGGCAAGCAAACGCGCGTAAGTTTTTCAGTTGCAAAGCTTCTTATCCTTAAAAGCTCTTTTAGTTATTGCCCCCCCACCCCTTCCAAAATCCACAAACTCTCCCAATAGTGTTGTTTAACTCTATCATTTCCATATGATTTTGTGTATTTGTTATTCCCCGAACTAATCCCCTTTATACTAATTAATCAGATGTGTACGTGTCTAGCAACTTGGGCTCGACCCACATTCGTTTCAAAAGCTTTCCAAAAAGCTCTCGATCTCTCTTCGAGCTGAAAGCTCTCATCCATTGTACACTCTCAATATACATAAATATATATCTCATTTAACATTCGTTCACATCCCAAACAAAAGCTCGCTCTCAATAGCGTTAGCTTTCAAAGAGCTTTACTTCAAGGCAGCTTTCAACCGATACTACTCTATATGTTTTCTATATCTGAATATAGGTATCGTATTTTATTTAATTTTGGATTAATTGAATTTATTGCTTATCAAGTGCATTGCTTTTATCAAAACAATCAGCTTTAATAAATACAGAAAAGCTTTGCTTCAAATTAAAAGCTTACGAACGCTTTATAATCACACACTAATCTATAAGATGTATTCATAATATTTATCGATTATTATTAATCAAATATCTACATATATTAAATACTTCATGTTCTCATTTAGTTTTGCATGTTTTCGATGTCTACTAATCCGAACTATTCGATTATTCGATAACTCGATTATTCGATTCTCTTTCTGTGCATTGTTTTTGTTTTTATTTTTTTTTAGTTTTCCTTTAAGTATTCAAGTAGTTGGAACAGACAATGAATTTCCCCCATAACTGTCATACTCAATCTATAATCGTATATGTATATATTTATATATGAACTTATATGTGAACTCAATAGCCGTCTCCACATACATTAGCTTTCAAGATTAAACAAATCAAACACCAGACAAATCTGATAATACTACTCATAATTCTATATGTACATAAAAATATATATATATTTATTTTTTATTATCTGATCTTATTGTTGATTCGTTATCATTGTATAAAGTATTTGCTGTAAATTTCACACACAAACACATGCAATAGGAACTCACATACTTACATACATACTTACATACATACTTACATACATACTTACATACATACATACATACTTACATACATACTTACATACATACTCTCGTACAAATCGTGTCTAGACACAGCCATCGCTCATCCAAGGAACCAACAACTAAAGGGCCACTTTTCTCAATTTCTTTGTTTCGCAATAATATCAATAAGTACAGTTATCGATAACTGTATGTTATGATAATGTGATGAACAATTTTAGTAAAGATTTATATTAGTATAAATTAAATACTAATAATAATTTCTAGAATAAAAGTTGAACTATTTGCTAGTTCCCTTTAGTGGAATCTAATGAGTCCAAGGCGCTGTTATCGATAACTGTAATATAAACCTTCTTTGTGATAAGTCAAGATAGCGAAGTCAAATATATTAGCGGTTTGCTTCCCATTGAAACGATAATAGATATTAACAGAAAATCGATCAATTTAGGTAGATGCAGGAAAGTAGTGAACTATTTTCCGTTTTCATACCGCCTATATTTAGACCATAATTTGTCCTAAATTCTATAATTCGTTTATATGCAACAGGAACAGTTATCGATAACTGTTTGATAGTCTTATTTGTGATAATTATTGTAAGATTAATATAATTATTTTATTTTATATTTTATATGCATATATTATTCAAAAATAAATTCCATAGAAACGATATTAGATGAAACAGGAAATCGATAACTTTAAGTAGAATTTAAATGGAATTTAGGAAATATAAAATTGTAAATTTATAGTATAACATTGAAAGATCTTTGAGATATATAGTGAGCTGAGAATCTTTACCAAATTTCAATATATCTGCAGAGTGTTAAGCAAGCAGGAAATGCATCGATTAGTAGTCTAAATTATGATGAAAAACCGATAGAAATTACAGTTTAAAAAGCATATGGGGCCCCATATCCAAACTCCACAAGTCCACAATTCCACAAACCTCCACAAGGCACACGACCAGAAGAAAAACAACCATAACAAATGCAATTGCAAAGTTCAAAGTATTCTTTTACGCTCAATGTATAGGTATACAACTATCTATATATGTATATCTCTCTCTCTCTGTCTTTCTCACACATATACACAACAGAGCTATGTACGTTTATGCGCAGCGCACTTAACGTGATATCAAAAAAAAAAAAAAAAAAAGAAATCAAAGTAAATTATTGCAAGTTGCTTATCACGTTTTGTGTGTCACCCATAAGCATTGTCAAATATCTCTCTACTCTCTCTCTCTTTCTCTCTCTGTTGAACTCTAGAGTTTTCTAACTTGTTTATGGTTTGCCCAATTCTGTTGTTCATTTTGCGCATAGTTTGCTGCTTTCACGTTACATTATTATTATTATAATTATGATTTTCTTAAATGGCTTTGAATGTTTCGCATTATACTTAAAAGTTAACTTGTTTTCATTGCCCATTGCGCTTCTTCTTCGACAAAACAATATTACAAATAACGAAAAGAGAACTTTTGTATAGATATAACAAAAGAATATCAAATATATATTGAAAGATAATCTCAAAGTGAGCACAAATTGATCAGCAAATGTTTTTTGGCTTTTCTTCTTCTATTCTGTTTCTTTACAATTTTGCGTTAACGTTTTGAAACGTTTTCCGTTTCGTTTGTATGTGTATCGAAATAAATCCAATACCGATAACCGATAACCGAAACCGTATAACCAATTACCGCAAACCGCGAACCGTAACCGTTAACCGTTTTGCAACACTGTACCGTACCATTTTGACGACAACCAACAACCAACAACAACGATCACGAAATTTACAGCAACTACTATTGTGCGCCACCCAAAGTCTGTTCACCTGTGATACCCAACAGGCTGGACAAGCTCAGGCCAACGGCAGTTCGCCCACATCGATACAGGTATGAGGGGAAATTTCTATTGTCATTCAAAAATCGATTAACGATAAGCGATAAACGATAAACGATATTATACGCTCTTTGTCAATGTCCTGTGTCCAGAGTTTTGTACATTTGCTTTCAGTTATTGTAGTCAATTGTAGTGTTGCCTAATCCAATCATCCGATTTTTCTAGCTCTCATTGAAAGTTCGTTAACTAACACTGTCTGTCTCCCTCTCTCTCTCTCCCTTTTTGTCTCCGTCTCTTTCTCTCTCTATATACATCTCTTGTTTGACAATAGGCGCCTGTAACCACGCCCATTATCGACTGCAAGTCAAATCCGCCCGCCTACAGCTTTGTCCAGGGCTGGCAACTTCTCGCCCTGGCCGTCTCCCTCTTTGTACCGAAATCAAGTCGCCTCCTTTGGTATCTCAAGTTACATTTGTCCCGCAATGCGGACACCAAAACTGAGACGGGCAAATATGCGGCATACTGTGAGCGAGCGCTGGAGCGGACCCTGAAGAATGGGGGACGCGAGACGAAGCCATCGCGCATGGAGGTGCTATCGATATTGCTGAAGAATCCATATCATCACTCCCTACCGCATGCCATACCCGTGCACATGATGAACACCACCTATCAGGTAAGTCGAGTGGCATTAATCAATTAATAATCATTAATTACTATTTGTTAATTATATATTCAGTTAATCTCCTTATTCAAAATGGTATCCGTTTGTATTCCTTGAATCACTTTTTCAAACTGGTACACTTTCCTATACGATGGATGTTAAATGAGTTAAAATCTTGTGCCTTAGATACTTTTATTCAAAATACTACACAGAAGAATATTGTACCGAATACTTTCAAAATGGTACACTTTCTTTTACGAAGGAAGTTAAACTTTGTACAATTTGTTATGTAAAGAAAGTACTACTTGGTACACTTATGAATGTGGTACATTTGTACCGCAACGAGTTAATGTCTTCGATACTTTTATTCAAAATGGTACACAGAAGAATATTCTACCAAATACTTTGAAAATGGTACACTTTCTTATACGAAGGAAGTTAAACTTTGTAAAATTTGTTATGTAAAATAAGTACTCTTGGTACATTTTTCTGAATGTGGTACATTTGTACCGAAACGAATTAATATATTGTACCTTAGATACTATTGTTCAAAATGGGACACAGAAGAATATTGTACCTAATATTTCGTGATTGTAGGAACTAAATGAACCAAGTTCGCGTACTTAGTTCAATTTAAATTTCTCAACGCTTTTCATTCTTTTTTCAGGTGGTTTCCTTTGACGGTTCGACGACCATCGAGGAATTCCAGACTACGCTGGCCCAGGAGCTGGGCACACGCGATGCCACCAATGGATTTTGTCTATTTAGCGATGATCCGATTGAAAAGGATCTGGAACACTATTTAGAGCCATTGGCCAAGCTCTGTGATGTGATCAGCAAGTGGGAGACGGCACTGCGGGAGAAGGGTTCCGGAAAATTTGAGAATTCACGCGTCATCCAGCTGAGCTATAAGAATCGCCTCTACTGGAAGCACACCATTAAATGCGAGACGGATAAGGAGCGATTGCTTCTGTGCTATCAGACGAATGCACAGATTGTCCAAGGACGCTTTCCTCTCTCCCGAGAGTTGGCCTTGGAGTTGGCTTCGCTGATGTCACAGATCGACATGGGCGACTATTCGCATGAGAAGTCGCGAGATGTGGGCCTTAAGGCGCTGGACAAATTCTATCCGTATCGTTATCGGGATGCCTTGGGTGCCGAGCAACTAAAGGATGTCCAGGAGCTGCTAATCTCCAAGTGGACGCTGCTCAAGGGACGCTCCACGCTTGACTGCGTACGCATCTATCTGACATGCTGTCGCAAGTGGCCCTACTTCGGCGCCTGCCTGTTCCAGGCCAAGCCAAGACAGTGTGAGCCACATGCTGCCGGCACACCTGTCGCCTGGCTGGCCGTGGCCGAGGATGCCCTCAACGTGCTCGAGCTGTCCACAATGGCACCTGTGGCCCGTTATCCCTACAGCACAGTTATGACGTTTGGAGGCTGCCAGGATGACTTCATGCTTGTTGTCTCCCATGATGACGGCACCTTGGCCGGTGGCTGTGAGCAGAAGCTTCTCTTTGCCATGAGCAAGCCAAAGATCTTGGAGATAACCCTTCTCATCGCGGACTACATGAATGCTTTGGGTCACACGGTGCCGGGCACACCGCAAATGAACTCGCTTACCCGGAATGGTTCACATCGTTCGCTGCGCACCTCACAACGGCCAGCGGGTGGTGGTGTCGGTGGACTCACGGCTGTCGGCGCTGCCAGCAGCATTACCGGATTCTCCACGAATGCCACCACAACGGCCCACAATACACTCAACTCTCATGCCACCCACACATTGAATTCAACACACTCGCATACGCTGAGCAGTTCCCATCATGCCGGTGGTGCTGGTGGTGTCGGCGGTGGCAGTCATCAGGGTACGCTCAATTCACAGAATGCCGGACACCATCATCATCATCACCATCACCAGGTGGCGCATCCACATCAGCCGGATATACTCAAGAGCACACCCGATCATCAGCGGATCAAGTGAGGTGGAACTGGAAATGGAACTTGAACTGGAGGTCACGAGGTCAGGTCGTGTACAGAAGGAATACATGCGATACATACATACATACATTATATATGAGACCCATACATATATATGAAGCACGTATAGCATAAAGTTTAAGCACGGCCGTAAAGTATGCCAGGGATTGTACTTTACGCGCTATTCAACACTATAACGTTCTTTCCTAAGCTAAGCTAATTACGGTACTCGTACTCTTACACAGATATATATATTGTATTGTAAACACATTTTTTTTTAATAGTCCTAAGACGTACCCCCGCGTTAGGTACATATATTATTCAGTGTATGTGTATTTTCCCAAAGATATACATATTTACACAGACATACATCAGATATATGCAGATATATCTGTTAATCTTCTGCAATTTTTTTTCTGTACAAATTATTTCTTGCACTTATCTCAGCTATCTATAGATCTATATGTCTACATTCTTGATACTTAACTGCTTCGTCATGAATCTCACATTGTCCCTCCATGCTCAAAAACTGCCTTTTGAATGTAGAAGACAAACCAAGAATACGAAATTGAAACCAAGAAGCCAAAACTAAAACAAAGCGAAAAAAAAATAAAAACATGCTTAATAACATTAGGGTTACTCATGGGAAGAATTAACAAGAAATATTTTGTAAAACAATTTTCATGCCCAGGCAATAGGAGTTATTTTTTTTTTTTTTGTATTTTTTTTAAGCATTTGAATAATAAGATGACGAAAACAAAACATAAACTACATATATATGTAATTAGAACTATATAAATACATATATTTATAGAGATTTATTATGGTTTCTGCTTCTATAATTTCACATAGAGAGCACAAGATCAACAAATGTTTTCGAAAGCAAGTATTTAAATTATATATAAATATATATATATATATACACATTATTTTTTAAATATTTTTAACTGTCTCAAATCGTCTCATCGCCTCATTTTACAGCAGTTCTTTTTTTTTGTCGTTGTTTATTTTACAAATGTTGAAACGAATAATAATAGTAATAATATGTGTAAAAGTAATAAATAGCCAACCGAACACAGCCAGAGCTTCTAGTGAAAGATAACAAATTTAATCGAATATAGCAATTGCAATTGATATACATGCAAAAACAAAACAAACAATTTTATTTGTGATTTCTACAAAACGAAAATAAAATTATACATAATTAAATTTATAGGAATAACAAACAATTTCTCCAAGTACTAAGTGCTAGCTTCAAAATCAACAACATAAACAAAGAAAACAAAAACAAGCACACATACTCGCATAACAAGGGTTTTCCTTGACTAATTTTCCATTTAACCCATTAAGTTTTCAATATTTCCATATAAACAAATAGAGTTGCTCCCTGTCGATTGGCCATTTTTACTGAGTATTTTCTGGAAATGTTTCGCTTTCGAATGTATTTTTTTTTTTTTTTTTTTTTAAATTTGTTGAAGCCACTTAAACACACATACACATATAGTATGGTATATACATATATACACACATACACATAAATATATATAGTAAATATATATTTAACAAAAGGAAATTATACAAGAATTATATAACTGTGTAAATGGTAACGGCGCATTTTTCCTAATTGTAAAAATTTGATATTAAAAATTTATATACGCAAAATCGCAGAACCGAAAGGCGGCATTCAACTATAGAGTATATATATATATATATTCAAATTTATATATATGTACGGATATGGCAAGGAATAGGCGAATATATCATCACTCAAATGAAAAGGAAATATATAAAGGAAAAATTAATCATTAAAAAAAGAAATCAAATACACAAAGCATTTTTACTGGGTTGGAATGAGAATGGAATGGAAACAATAAACGACGAGTCTACAACAATTATCAAAACATTTCATTGTTAAGCCTCGGAACTGATTGGACAATCTATAATATGCCATATTTTATTTAAACAATGTAAATTGATTTAATTTCTTAATAATTTATAATTGCCTAAAATTGTATTTTATTGATGTTACATAGCATCCATCATTAGTCATAATCATGATCAGCATATCATATCATTTCATATAGTACATACAATCTATTTATACACACATTTGCTTGGATTTATCATAATTTACAATTTTCAATTCGCTAGGGACAACATAAGTATCAAACTAAGGCTGCAATTACACTTCCCGCGATATATATTTTAATTTATAGAGTAATCAAACGATATGGAATCAACAAAAAAAAAAATTATAATAAATGCATTAACAAAAAGTCAATGGGACTGTGTGTGTGTGTTTCTATCAAAATTTTCGCTGGTTTCTGGAGTTGGCTTTGTCGTTGTAGTATCTATCTCTCTGTCTCTGTATGTGTGTGTGTGTAAATGAAATTTAAACCCAAAACACAAAGTAAATTAAAGCAAGCGCGTCGCATGTCAAAATTGCTTGCCCTCAATTTAGTGTTTGTTATTAACTAGCTGCTGCCGCTGCTGTTGCTGTTGCTATTGTTGCCATAAATGTTGTTGTAGCTGTTGTTATACAATTACTATATAAAATATTTAAATGTCTTTTGGCCTTTATAATGAGCGGCACACTTACCGCCGCTATGCTCACAGCGTCTATGACGCTCAAAGCAGTGACAACGACAGCGACAACACAACAACAACGATATCATTCAGCCAGAAACAACGATGAAGGCGTCGCTGCTACGCCAATTACAATTAACAACTAACAACTAAACATACATGCATACATATATATATATATATAAATATATATGCATATGCATATACAAATAAGTATATAGTATATTACAAAACCCAGAAGTATAGTATAAACACTAGAAATATGGTGGCTACCGCCGCCGCCTTCACGTACATCGATTTGCGATTAAGCAATTTGGCATCCTTTTTTATACTTTTGGGACATCATCGAGAGGTTTTGCGTTTTTGTATCCAACTCTGCAAACAGGTTGGGAATGATATCAATGAATATATACATATATATTGCGATTATTCACGATATTGAGTTATTGACGCACCCGCTAAGACTGTGCCACGTTGCAGCACATCATCAATATTCTGGACCATGATGCGTTGCACATCCTGCAGTTGTGTGTTGATGTTGCTTATGTTGCGCCTGCGATCAGTTAATTGTTTTTTCGCCTTCTGTATGTATACATCGAATTCAATGAAGGCGTAGGGGCGTGTCACCGAATTGACGCGTCTGCCATAATTTGTATGAAACTCCTGTGCCAGATCCTCCAGATAATTGAATGCCAAACGTTTCGAATACATTTTATCAACCATCACCAAATAGCAAACATCATTTTCGATTAGATAGCTATGCGGGTGCGAAGTCGATTCGATTAGGCAATGAAAGAAAACATTCGACATTATTACTATTGTAAGTCGCATTGCACCTCCTCCATCATCATCATCTGATCGTTGTGTACTCACTGAAATAGATATGGTCCTGTCTCAATGCTACTCCTCGCCGGTGAATGTGTGCCCAGCTTGCGAAATAACATTTTCGCCTGATTTTGATAGTCCAAGATACTGCGACCGCTCTAAATTGCATGGAAAGTGAAAGTGCATACATATACATACGTATTTCTCTAAGCATGCGTGTGTGTGGGTGTGCGTAACTCACCTGTTCATCGTCCTGCATGGTTCCTACCAAAGGCAGGCCATCAATGACACGGGCAATCATCGTCAGCATCGCCATGTTAACAGCTTTGTCTCTGACCTGGGCAGCTTCAACGTGGACCACAAGCACTTGATGTGTGTGCGTATTTGTGTTGCGTTTGTTGCTGTAGTACTGTGGCCACGGCTACAGTTTAATGCGGCTGTCTTTCCACTTCGTTTGTTGTTGCCGTGGCCGCTACTCCTCCAGTGCTGGCTAACCGCTATCGCTATCACCGTTGGTTTTGTTGTTGCAGCTCTTGCGATTGCCAACTTTCATTCAATGCCTGCAATTTGGTTGCAATTGTTAATAACCAAACTATTATCACAACGCACTCGTAGCTCACGTTTTAAGCTTGATTTTCGCGTCTAATATTTTTTATTTATTTGTCAGTAACTTGCTCATGTACATCGCCAGTTAAATAGACGAAATTATATTGTGTGAGGGAAACTGATTCGTGTTTTGTGTTGCTGGAAACACGTCAGCGGGTAGAGTTGTGTCAATTCGTTCGGAACAAGTTCAATTAATCGGGTCATTGATACAATCTACTGAACTTGTTCACTAATTTGTGACCGGATCTATTATGCCATAAATGAATGAATTATGATATTAAATACACCGACGGGCACTATGCTTAATAGAACAATTTGATGACATTAAATTGTTTACATAGAACTACACAAAAAGACTTGCTTTGCTTACTGACCAAAGAACGGCTGAATCATCGCTGTCAAACTGCGATTCACGATACTTGCGATATATCGATAAAAAGTAAGCGCGCGATAGAAACAATAACAATTAACCATTTCAAATTGTGTTGCGAAACCTTAAGAGATGATGAAATGTGTTTTCATTTCGGCTTTGAATGATGAAAATATAATTAATATTGAGGATGACTTAAATGTTTGTATGCTAAAAAATGTTGTTCAATATGGCTTACAGCACAACCATTAATATTGAATTGAATAATAATTGAAAATAGCCTTAAACTTCAATAAGTTACGTTTAGATTGTCTTAAGCTATTAGTCATGTACACCCCTCCTCTCTCTCGCTCTATTACGATTGCATTTTCTCTCGCTCTACAATGTTGTGACGTGGATTTGCTATCTCTTTTACACAATGAAATAATTATGTGGACAAACAAGTGTTTAGATTGGGGCGGTTAACTTTATTAAATAAGTATATAATTGCATGCACAATAACTTTATATGTATGTAAAATAGGCTGTTGTGGTCTGCTTTTATTTCAAAATCAGGCGGAATGCAGGCCGTGGCTCGGCCACCTCTTAATATGCTTGAATTTCTTGTGCTGGCTGCTGCAGTTTCTTTTCTTTTTGTTATTGTTATTGTTGCCGATGTTGATATTGATGTTGCTGCCATTGGTCAACTAGGCGGCCTGCACCGATTGCTTCTGCGAGGAGCTGATCTTGTCGCCCAGACTGAGCGCCATGCCCTGTGCATAACATGAATAACACGATAAATTAATGGAAATTTAAATTGAATGAATAGACAACACTCACCTGACTCTTGGCCCGTATACGTATGTGGCCAGTCACCTTTGAATCGGGATCATCCACAGGCTTCTCAATGCTTAGATTGGCTAATGCGTTCTCTCCGAAAATGGATCTGCAAAGTGAACACACACATTTCAATGGCTGACCAGCGGTAGAGGCAGCTGGGGGGGAATGGACTTACTTGGCATACATGTTGGCGGCCATAAAGCCGCATTGGCCGGAGAGCGCCTTCTCGGGCGTCAGGCACTTCATGTTGGTGCTCTTCAGCAGATGCTTGAGATACTCGTGCAGATCTGTGAAGCTGGTGTTAACGGTGACCTTGTTCTCCCACTCAAAGTCCTGCCACATCTGACGGAATTCGGTGTCTGTGCAGCTGGCCGGGATGATATAATCCATGATGTCAATGTGTATAGTATTGAGTACGACAACGTTTGTATTCAGCGCTGTATCATAAACTGCATTGCGAGACACGAGACAGGAGAGACACCAGAGATCAAGGATCAGCATGAATTAATCACATATTTATAGTTAGCAACTCACCTATATTGCCAAAGATGATGCCATTCTCTGTGGAGGAGACCTTCACATTGGCCTTAATGTTGCAGAAATCGTGCGGCGCAAGCACCACGGGATGCGGACGCTCCACCAGCTTCAGATCGCCCAACGTGGCAAGCTCCAATGTGCAATTCTGCAGTGTGTCATCTATAATTAGAGATATATAAATTCTCTGCATGTCTGAGAGAGATTAATGGGGTTTCCCTTACTTGTCTGGTTGACAATCAGCACATCTAGGACAATGTCATACTGGTTGACATTCACATAGGCCTCGGCGTACACGGGATCGGAAAAGCCCGTCAGCTGGGTGACCTTGTTGAGCTTGTTGTTGGGCGATGACATGTCGCTGAGCTGGGCGCTCTTGGTGCCGGCCAAAGCCTGATTCAAACTCGATTCGAACACGTTCTCGCCCAGCTGATTGTCGCGTCCGTTTGAGAGCTGGGCAAACAATACTGGCGAATCTGGCTGTACCTTAGCCGTGGCACGCTGTTTCTCCTTCAGCATACGCTGATCCTCCTCATGCTGGGCATCCAGCATCTTGCCAAGTGCATCACGGCAATCATGCATGAAGACGGCAACTGCTTCCGGCGTGCGCTCACTGAGGGTGCGCAGGCAAATCATGATGCGATCGGAGTCATCATAGGTGATCGGTTTGGTGGGGAAGCCAGACTTGCCCAGATGTAAGATGGAGCTCATGATGAGCATCACCTGTGTGGTAAGACGATTCTGTGTGCGAGCATCCGGTTGAATTTCTGCATAGCGCAGCGCCAACTTGGTCAATGTGGCTGAGAGGGCGGCTCCAATAAAGAAATCGCCGTCCATCAGATACTGACGCAATGGAGGACGCTTCTCCTTCTTGGCAACACTGCGGGAAAACAGAAGAGATAAAGAAACTGATAGGGATTCTCTTATTTTGGATACTTACGGTGCCAAACTGTAGGCGCTTTGTGTCGCATAGGTACCATCTGATGTGACCTTATTGCTGCTGTTGCTGCTGCTGTTGGTTGTGGTTGCATCGCCGCCAGCGGCGGAGCCTTGTTGCTGCAGTTGCTCCTCTGTCTGATCGCCGGCAAGGCGACGTTGCTCTGCATCCACCATGGGAATTTCGCCAAGTGTTTGCTGTATGGCCGCAATAACTTCGAGAATCTGTGCGCCTTCCACGTACTCGCCCAGAATCCAAACAGCGGCACGATGGATCTTTGAGGATTTGATTTGTGGAAAGGCCTCGATCAGATGCTTTATGATGAGCGCCCGCAGTGCTGGGAATTTCTGTATAGCCTCGCGTATAAAGATCAGCACATCAACCGCTGCCAGCTCATTTGTATCGGAGAGGAACTCAACCAGCACTGGGATCACATTGCTGGCAACATCTGGGAACTTGATGGAGCAAGTGTGCAATGTGCGCACCAACAACTGACGATATTTGCCAGTGTCCTCATGCTCAACGTTGTGCGTCTTGGCTACCTCCTTCTGGAGCACCTGTACCATCTCGTTGATGTTGCGTGAGTAGACCAAGTCCATGGCCAAGGCCAAAGTCTTGCGACGCACTTCAATGTCTGGAGCAGCGAGCACACGCAGCACATCCATGACCAAATCCTGCATGACCTTCTCCATATTCTCGTTCTCTTTCATGGCAATCAAACGGTCCAACACAATGAGCTTCACGTTGTTATCGCTCTCCTTGACAATCAGCTCAATGTAACATCCGGCCGCTGCTTTGATTGCCGTGGGCGCCAGTGAAAGTGTAATGAGAGTGCCAGCGGATTCATAGCGCACGGCATTCGAGGATGAGTTTAGTAAATTGTAGATGCAGCGAATGAAACGCGAACGCTCTGCGGAATTGGCGTGGCACACCTTGTAGATAAGCTCAACGATAACGAGCTGGAGAATGTCGCCAAAGCTCTGCACTTGATCGATGCACGAAGCGAGATAGTTGAGGGCACGCTCCTGGTCGGCGTGCAGCAGCATGAGGAAGGCGTTCCGCTTGCACGACATGTCCTGCTGTGTGTCCAGGAAGCTGGCAATCAGCTCGGGACCATCTGGTACAAGCCAATCAAAGTTCTTGTATATGGTGAAAATGGCCAGCACTGCGTTGCGACGCACATATGAGTGACGATGATCCAGACAAGCACGGATTGCTGGCATTAAGGGTTCCAGCAGCTCTGGCTCCTTCAGTTTGCACAGAAACCGGAGCGTGGAGCCGCGCAGAAACTCATTTGGATGTTGCAAATCCTAAACAAAAGAAGCATCATCTGTCAGTTTGGCAGATTGGATGCAGTATGCAGTATGTAGAACTTACCTTGCGATAGGCATCACACACGAGAATCATCTCTTGGAGCAGCTTGCCATCGGATGAAGTCTTCGGCACAATCTCCCAGAAGATGAGTAACAGCTTCTTGATTGTATGATTCTGCACGGGCAACACGAAGCGTATGATGGTCATAATCAGACCCGGATACCGCTCACCATTTAAAAGCAGCTTGATAACCTTCTTGAGCGTCTCAATTTTTACATTCGTGTCGCCTTTTTCGAGGTCTTGCTTCAGCTGCATCTCGTTCGGCACCTCGAGATCCGGCGAGTTGATGATCGTGTAACACGGCACTTGACTCATTTTGGCTATGAACTAACCAGCAATGCTGTCCACGATTTAACAATTTAATCAATTAGTTAGTTGTATAATTTACTGCCGATTTATTTCTCTGTTTGCCTGCCTGACCAACATGCAATCACTTGACGTGTCATTTGTTTCGGAGCAAAAACTAAGTGTGACCAGTTTTCTTAATTTTGACACAAGACGTGTGATCAAGGTTGCCACTTTATTAAAATTTATTTTGCAACCAGATCTTAGAAAAAAAGTACCATTTATTAATAAATTATCATAATTCGATATTTTAAGCATAATTCAGTATTATTATGTTATTAATACATTTTTGAAAACCATATAAGAAGTAATAAAGTAAGAAGTAATTTAAGCTAAAATTAAACATAATTAAAGCATTTTTTCATAACAATAGTTTCCAACAAAAAAGTACTATTTTTGAAAATGAGGACCAAAGACCCAACGAGCAACGAGCAGTATCTGTTTAGGTACTTTAGTACAACCATTCATATGTGACCATAGTTCAGTTGTGGAGACTGTTGCATGCGTGCAGCTGAGCTGGTGCAAATACTGTCGCCAGATGGCGTTGTCTGTTTAGGCATTGCCACCTTATGGGGCATATCCACTTGGCGGGAAGACTTGTACTTTGAAAAATGCTTACAATAACAAATTACAGGTTAACTTGCTATTAAAGTTAATTACTTATGATAATTATTAAATTGCTTAGAAATATTATGAATTTAAAATGCGGAAACTCTTGCAGATTAAATATAATTACAGATTATATATATAATCTAAATAATCAAAATCTAAATCGAAATGAAATCTAAATCTTGTGACTTTAGCTCAGGTTTTATTCAATAATGGGTTTTTCTAGATTACCATATTGAATATAATATAAATAGGTATTTATATACATAACTAGAATAAATAACAATGTAATTTGCAGCGACTGCACTTTAGAAATACCCAGAACGTAACTCGACAAATCTCGTCGCTATGGGAGGCTAGAACAAGCCGTGATTTTAAATTGACCCATGATTACGTATGTATTGCATCTCTGTTGCATATATAGAGCGAACTATTGGGCATTAAAAATAAACTGCTTATATGTAACTTAATTGGTTCAAGTCGGAGCCCTCCCCAACAGCAACAACAACAGCAACAACAACTGAAACGACAACAGCAATAAATAAAATACATAATTATTTCTCGGGCAAAAAATGAAAAAAAAAAAAAATAAAAAAGTTGAATCGCTTACACCCACGTACATATAAGTAGATCACTTTTGTGATCTTGTTTACCAGAATATTCTAGTGAATTTCATTAAGGTTCGTTTATAAGGCCGCCGCCCGCCGCCCACCGCAAAACCTGGCAATTTGTTCAGTTGCTTTCTGCCTTCTGCCCGCTGCCCGCTTCCCGTTGTCCACTATCCGTCACCCGCCTTGACCCCCGCTGCCCGCCCACGCCTACGCCTTCACCCGACTTGCATTTCAAATAGATCGCAAATTTATGTTCGAAAAGGGGACTGGCATGGGGTGAGCTTGTGAGCAGTTAGATTCTGTCTGATGTTGGAGTCTACGAAACAGGTTCTGGCTCTGACATGCAACTAAATCACTTGCTGGCCTAACAAATGGAATAATGATGACAAGTCAACGACGATTGACCAGCGGGGGAGGTAGGCACAGACCGAGGGGAATATGGGGGATCTCCAGTGCTTGAATTGCATTAATCGAATCAAGCAGACAAATTATAATTATAATCAAGACACTACAGCGATCCAAACGAATCTGCTAAGCGATAACCTGTTTGTTTTTTTCTTTTTTTTTTTTTTTGGAAATAATCTTTAAATACATAAATCTGTATTTTTGAATTAGAATTCTAAGAAACAAGCGTGGAATAATGATAATAAAAGCAACAGTTGCTGTAAATTATGCATTCAAATTTGATATGGATAGTAATAATAACAATAATAAAACGATTAATGCGAAATACAAATTCAAATTTATGTTAATGGGTTGGTTATTTAAATGGATCAGCTGGTCTATGGATCGATTAGCAAATGAACTTTTTCTAGAATCTATAATTATCAAAATACTCAATAATTATTCGTTTTTGGCTTCTAATCAACAAATTTCAGTAGAAATTATTGTATATAAAAATCATTGAAAATCTTTCTTAAATCCTTAATTAACAAAATACTCTAAAATTATTAATTTTTGGCTTCTTATCAACAAATTTCAAAAGAAAGAAACCAAATAAGAATCTTTTCAAATCAAAATATTACAAAATTATTTGTATAAAGGGCAAGCTCAGATTATATAACATCTTTGAGTTAAAGTCACAACTGATTGTCAGGTTCTTTTGGAAATCACACAATAGGTTCTTTCCCCACTTTGAGCGATATCACATCCAGCTGACTTTTAGCTCTTGTTTTCTTATTATTATCATTATTATTTATTTAAAGTACACTTAATCGAACGCAATACCTGCTATGCATATAATAGTTTTATAAACTAGTAAATATACATATCTATATATATGTATATATATATATATATATATATATATTTGTACAGTTGCATCGACAATCCACTCGACTGATGATTGTTGCGTATCGCAAGCCAAAGTTGCGCCGGGAAGAACCCAACGATCGTGCTAAAGCACTGGAGACTTTTTTATATTCATATCATTTCTTCACATCCTGTAACTAGACAATGCCGCTAAAGGGTATGCAGTGCTGGCTGCAATCTTCGAAGTTTCCAGAAATTCTGAAACAATTTTACAAAATTAGATACTTCAAGGATTAGAAGCCTAGAGCGGCTAATGTTATACACATTTTTTAAAAATACTAATACGAATTTAGATAAAATTTAAATTTGTAAATTACTTAAAGTTATAAAATTGCCTTATGATAAATATAGTATAAATAAGGAACACATTTAATGAACATTGTGTGGCATTTGGGAGTTGCTTAAAGGGCATCTGCCAGTCGAGCATACTCGATGAGGCTAACCTTACTTGTTTTCCTTTGCGTCTGTCGCTTAATGAAAAGATCACCGGCAATCAAAACGTTTGCGGGCGTTGCAAAAAAAAAAGAGAAGAAAAAAAAAAACCAAAACAAAATAGAAGGAAACAAAGCAAAGGCAAACAAAGAAAATAAAAACAAAAATCGAAAACGCGAACGAGAACTAAAAAAAATATATATATATTAAATAGCAAATAGAGCAAAATGAGCAAAAAGACAAGACGTCGCTCATCGCAGCAACGACCCTTGGGGGCTTGGCTATAAAAAGCACCGGCCGGCGAGCTGAGCTCCACAGTTGAGTCAAAGCAACGATGATGTCAGTGACAATGACTTGGATTCTACCAGCAGCGATGCTGCTGCTGCTGCTGCACTCCAGCACCGCCGAGGAGCCCATCTGTAAGTCGATATATCTGTACATACAACGTACATTACATTCATAAATACACACATACACATACATATTTTTCTATACATATGTATATAGAAAAGTATCTTCGTTTAATCCATACGATTGCATTACTTACAGATCGACTGTGTGTGCCACAAATCTATTACAGCGATTGCCAGAAGTTGCTTGCCGATCCCTCGGAGGCGGGAATACGCATGGAGTGCGTTGCTGGACGGGATCGTATCGATTGCCTCGAGTTGATCGAACAGCGCAAGGCCGATGTGCTGGCCAGCGAACCGGAGGATATGTACATGGCCTATCATCGCAAGAATGAGGATTATCGTGTCATCTCCGAGATACGCACACAGGAGGGCAAAGATGGTGAGTTTTGGATCATTCGATAACAATGCCCTGCAAAGAGAGAGTTAGTCGAGATTCTATTTTGAGTTCCTTGAACTCGCATAAAAACGTTAATAATTCGATTAAGTGCATTACAAATTATCCAATTATCAAGGTGTGGCTTAGAAGTTACGTATAAAGCGAAATTATCAAGTCTGGTTTGTTTCAAAATCGAAATTATCACGTTCCATTTGATTAACTTCCGAGGTCTGTGAGACTCTTTAGACTTATCGCAAATGATTGCGACTTTTGAGCTGAACTGATTATTCAAATATTTTCAATTTCTAGTAACATTTTGAAGTATTTACTATATTTTTGAAAAGGTTTTTCAAATTATATTTATATTAAATAAAAGTAAAAATAATTCATATTTAAGGTCAAGATATTCCAACAGTTTGACAAGCTATACTTACTTAACGATATGTTTGATCGCTTATCGATAATTATCGCTTAGACCAACTAAAGCAGGAGTTTGCCCCTTTTATTGCAGCCAATTTCCGTTATGAGGGCATCATCCTGGTGAAGAAGTCATCCCCCATCAAGTCGCTGAAGGAGCTGCGCGGCACCAAGTCGTGCCACACTGGATTCGGACGCAATGTGGGCTACAGGATTCCGATTACAAAGCTAAAGAATACACAGGTCCTGAAGGTCTCCGCCGATCCACAGATCTCGGCCACAGAGCGTGAACTGAAGGCGTTGTCCGAGTTCTTTTCGCAATCCTGTTTGGTGGGAACATACTCGGCACATCCGGACACGGATCGTCTGCTGAAGAAGAAGTATCCAAATTTGTGCGCACTCTGTGAGAATCCCACACAGTGTAACTATCCGGACAAGTTTAGTGGCTATGATGGTGCCATACGCTGCCTGGACAAGGGACAGGGTGAAGTGGCCTTCAGCAAGGTGCAGTACATCAAGAAGTACTTTGGCTTGACGGGCAATGAGACGGCACCGCCAGCCGAGGGCAATCCTGATGACTTTGAGTATCTGTGTGAGGATGGCTCTCGTCGTCCCGTTACCGGACAGGCCTGTTCCTGGGCTCAGCGTCCCTGGATCGGTTACATTTCCAACGAGCAGGCCGTGCATGGACCCGAGAAACTCCATCAGCTGCAGTCGCGTCTGGAGCGCTTCTTCTCCAATGGTCTCCATGCCGAGAACAAAGATGCCGCCGCCCATTTGCTCATCCAACCCAATGCATTCTATCACAGCAAACCGGAGCCGGTTGATCCCAAGGTCTATCTGGAGCGTGCCGGCTACAAGGATGTCATCGAGCGTGACGGCAGCGCAATTCGCAAGCTGCGTCTTTGCGTTCAACGGGATACGGAGTTTACCAAGTGTCAGGCTCTCCATCGTGCTGCCTATGCCCGCGATGCTCGTCCAGAACTCGAGTGTGTCCAGACCACCGACTGCATTGAGGCCTTGGGCAGCAACAAAGCTGATGTTACAGTTGTTCCAGCTGCCAGTTATGCGGATGCACGGACCAACAAGTTGATCCCACTGGTTTATGAGCAGTTGCCGGTCGAGAAGCTGCTTGTCGCTGTTGCTCCGCCCACCCTCAGCAAGGATGCACTCCAACAAGCGCACATGTAAGCCAACTGATGGGATCTTCTCTCCAGCACACTCGTAACTTATTTCATTCCCACTTGCTAACCACAGCAAATACGAAGCGAACTGCGAACGTGCTCGCCTCAGTGCCGCCCTCTTGAACAAGCGTCGCAACTTGGATTGGTGCAACATTGTGCCCAGCACGGAGGAGCAGCTGCTGATTGTGCCCGCTGAGGAGCTGAAGAACCACATGGATTGGCAATTGGTCTGCCCCACTCTGGAGCGTCGTCCGGTCACCGATTTTGCCACTTGCAACGTGGAGGTGCAGTTGCCACGCGCCATCTTTGCCCGCGCCGATGCCACGTCCGTTGAACAGGAGACCATCAAGCATGTGTTCTCCCTCATCTCGGAGAGATTTGGTGATCATGGCAAGTTTGTCGATGTCTTTGCACTATTCCATGAATTCCAAAAGGGCGAGACGAACGTCATCTTCAGTGTAAGTAGCCATAGAGAAGGACGCAAATCCGTGTCCACCTCCTTGCTAATCCTTAATCCTAATTCTCTTTTCCCCTGCAGGATGATGCCGCCGAGCTGGTCACTCAGCTGAAGGGTGACTATCAGAATGAGCACATCTACAACGAGCTCAAGTGCGATGGCAACAAGATTCCCAAACAGTAAGCCGCAGTAGGCGTGGCATCAACGCCCCCATTATTAACTATAGTTATGGATATGCATACTACTTTTTTTTTTCTTCTTCTGAATATACATACGAGAAAATTACACAAAATTGTGTTTCATTATGCTATGCTCATTCTTCATATCTTCTTCTTCTTCTGCTTCTTCTTAATTTCTTTCTGGCTTATTCTTTTTGAGAGTTTTCAAATGATTTTTTCAAGGTCTGTACATTAAATTTCTGAAAACGCGTTAAATCAAATTCCTGATGATTTCTGATTCACATTTCAGCTTTTATACCCTGCTTGTAAAAGGTATAATAGCTTTGTGCCAATGTATGCTACAGACAGATAGAGGCCTGGTAGACTCTATAAGATATAAATATTCTAGACCAGCATCAACACCCGAGTCGATTAAGCTGTCTCACCGTCCGTCCGTATGAACGAATCGATCTCAGCAACCAAAAGAGCTAATAGAAAAAAACTAATTACAGCCATATGTTTCAGCGTCGTTGCTTATTACTTAACACGTGCTTGAAGAATATTATTGTGACACAATCCTGAAAGTTTCATAAAGATCAGTTCATAAATAAGAAAGATATTCAGAAAAGAAAGAACAGAAATCAGCTTATTATCAAGTATTCTAAGAGCGACGCTATACTTACATATGTATGTAAGTAAATGTATGTATGTAAACATATATATATATATAGATATTATTCTGTCATAGTCGAAATTCTTTAGTAAGCTTACTGGCACAGGGTATTAAACTGTCGCGCGTGCTCGACTGATCCGCTTGTAATACCCCGTGTTTAAGCAGGAAAGAGAGAGAGTGAGCAATAAGGATAATGTTTATATGCAGATGAGCTGCCAATGGGAGGGGTAGGGAGAACATCTAAAAGTTGTGGCGCAAGATGGAGAATGGATTGTGCCACAAACTTAAATTGGCGAAGCAACTCGAGACAAGAATCAACATCACTCGATAATGTCACAGTCTTGGCATCAAGGAGGCTGTCACAGGGTATTATACTGTCGCGTGTGCTCATCTGTTTTTAGAAAAAGCAATTTGAGATTTACTCTCGAAACAAAACAAGCATTTTATTTAATACTTCATCTTTAGACTTCAATGCTGTTGTTGTTGAACCAAGAATAAAGATGATTAATTAGAAAAGTCAGATCTAAATATTAATTTAAATAAGATTCATGAATTTTTAAGACAATTTTAAGTTGATAAAACTCGCAGTATAAATCTCAAAGAGTGTCAAATACTAATCGATAGTAATGATACTAATGAGAAAGGGAAAGGGAAGAGTCAAAGGTGGATAGACAACTAAACTGTCTGGCATTCCAGGAGAGAGCTGGAAATTACATTTTAATTATATTATTAGAAGATAAATACTGCTTTTATCTAGTCTTTCTCTCAAATCCAAAATGATTGATCAATCATAATCTTAAGCCGAAAGATTAATTATTCTGAATGTCAGAAAGTTAAGACTGGAATTGCTGAAGCAAAAGAAGAGGTCAAGTATTTCAGAGTCGAGAAATTTACAAAAATTCAGGAGCTTTCTATTTGTGGGGGAGATTCTGGAAATGGAGTTCACCACGGCCATCTTTACTTGCAATTAACATACCAAGAATTTTCGATTAATCGATTAATCCATTATAATTGTTATTCATTCATTTTAAAGTTTTATTAAAAAAAAATACACTTTATATTTATTTGTTGTTGGGCAAATGGAACCGATTCACTAGTGTATATAGGTTTACGTATTTATATATATAGGTTACACAAATATATATATATGTATGTATGCATGTATGTGTATAGATTTATATAATTGTATATGTAAAATCGAAAAAAAAAGAAATCGCACGTTTCTCACATGTTGCAACACGTTGGAAAGAGAGGTTGCAACGATCCTTTAGGTATACCGAGTAGAGACTTGCCACACTTTTGGGAGGGGCAGAGTGATAGAAACAGCATTGCAAATTCGTTGATCCATAACGGGGTGGAGGAGCTGAAGCTGGATGTTGAGGTGGAGGTGAAGAGGAGACATCGACACACACAAAACAATGCTTAGTCCGAGACATCACGCAGTTGTTGCTCTGCCGTAGACTCGCCACCGCTGGCGGTCTCCTCCTCCTCGGAGTAATCCTCGTCGTGTGTGTGAGTGACCACAGTGGGCGTAGATGGGCGTGTGTGCACAATGGAACTCTGCAAATGAAGGAGAATTATTGTTAAGTGATTGAAGAGCGAGAGATTTCTTTTGATCACATACAGCACGATGCAAATCCTTGCCATCCTTGACGGGAGTAACAGTTGTCGAGTTGTTGCTGACGGGCAGCGGTTCCTCGACAGCTTTCACAGCCGAGCTGAGCTTGGATGCGGTGCTGCTGATGCTGCTGGAGCTGGCATCCTCAAGGGCTGTGGGTGACGAGGATGATGCCGTCGGCGGTGGAGGCTGATGGGCCTGATCGTGAGCTACTGTCGACTCGTGGGGCAATAACATGGCCGGTGCACGGAACATATAGGAGAACGGGTAATAGATGAGATTGAGCAAGGTGGCGGCATAGACATCGGCGTATCGGACCACCTGGCTGGAGAAGAAGGTCTGGCGTGAGCCCGAACGGAATAGGGAGCCCATCATGCCATAGGACATGTCCATCTTGTGGGTGACATCCCTTATGCAAGTGCGCAGCTGCGATATGTCCGGCTTGACCTTGGCACTCGAGTCCAGATCCCGATAAAGATCGCCCAGCTTAATGTCCAGATTTTGCAATTCCGCAAACAGTTGACACTCATCCGTCCACACATGCAGTTCCCGCACCAACTCCGGGACAATGAGGAACGTGCGCCAACCCCGAATCTTCTTCGATTTGAGTATATCTCCAAAGATGTGATCTCCCACATAGAGCACATCCTTCCCCTTGGCATTGATGAACTTGGTAAACAGTTCACACGATCCTCCGGAATAAACTTGACCCGGCTGCAATGGCCCAATGTGTGTGCCAATCTTCAAGCCTCCCGTCTTTGTGTCCACCTGTCGCAACACGGTTCCCTCATCGAAGAACAACGGCTTCCTTGCATCCACTACGATCACATCGAAGTAACTCTTCCAATCCCGATGCGGCTCATCATCATCAGCTCCATGCGGAAAGTCAAACAGGTAGCTCATTATCTCATTTGTGTACGTGTAGTCGCTGTTCGTTAACATGAAGAGCTTCGCTCCCGATTCACGGATGCGCGACAGGACCGTGGGTAGACGCTTGTCCCTCTTAACATAGTATGCCATATTCTGCAAGAAGACGGAAGAGGATTAGTTGGAGTATCAAAATGTTAAAGAGAGACATATGCCGAGTTAGACGGGGAGGAATATGAACGGGGGGAAGATGTAAAGAGAGGGAAGAGGGAGGGAGAAGAGGGATGGAGAAGAGGAAAGGAGAAGAGGGTGGGAGATGAGGGTGGAAGAAGAGGGATGGTGAAGAAGGAGGGAGAAGATGGAGAGAGAAGAGGGAGAGAAAAGAAGCAGGGAGATGAGGAAAAGGATGAGCGAGATAGAGAATGAGACCGATAGATGATGTGAGAGACAGAGGATGTGAGAGAGAGAGGAGGTGAGAGAGAGATAAAAAGAAAAAGTAAAGGGAGGAATAGGGAGAATAAAAGATTGGAGAGTTGGAGATATGGGAAATGAGAGAAAGAGAGATGTATATACACAGAGAAAGTGGGAGAGAGAGAGAAGAATAGAGTGGAAGAGAGAAAAGGGAAAGATAAGAAGAGAATGACGGGAGAAGCGATAGAAATAGTGAGAAAAAGCGAGAGAATGTAAGACATTGATACAAGTAGAGGGATAATGAGAGGGAGAGTACATTTATGAAGTCTGACAGTGCAACAGAGACAGATAGAGGAAGCTGTAAAGCAGTAGATATTTAAGTATGCGAGAGAGGGGGGAGAGACTCACCTGTGTGGTACGACGCTTCAGATCGCCATCGGAATGCACCCAGTCGACGGCGCGACGCACGTCCTGGAAAATCGACTTATAGGTAAATAGAAAATCACCTGCTTTGATGCCGCGTTCAACGCTGTAGAGTATAGAGAAAGAGATCGATCGATAGGATAGATAGATAACAGATACATATGAAATATATTTAGATACGATCAGACAGACTGACTGAATGTTAGTATATCGAGAGATCACTGCACAGAATCGAATTGAATGCTCAATCGATATAATGCTCTACTTACCGGACAAACTCACTGCTATTGGTAAAGAAATCGACGAGACAGGCCAACAAATAGGTTTCCGGTAAATTGAATAGGGTATTTAGTACATAAACTCTGGACTCGTCCAGCTTGAGAAACTTATTCGGATAGAGCTCATACACCTGGTGACTAGAGGGCAGCATAATATTATTACAACATTTATATATATATATATATATATATATATAGATAACTTACTGCTTGATGAACTCAAAGCCATGCACACAGACCAGAATGTTGCCATAGGCATCCACCTTCAAGAGATTGCCATAGAGAGTATCGAACCAGAGGCCACGCACTGGAAATGTTGGATCATATTCAAACTGCAATATCTCCTTTGGATAACCCATGGACACCAGACGCTCCTTGACCAAATTGAATCCCAGCTGCTCATATTGCGGAGATTTGTATTCTTAAATATATACAAAAATATATTTGTATCTTTTATGATTTATCTACGATAAATACACAATTCATTGGACTCACCAGCCAGTGTATAATCCATATCGAAGCCATAGTACTTAATGTTCTCCAAATGCAGCGAGCGATTCACAAAGACTCTGCAATGAAGCGAAATTATTCATTTAATTGGCATTACAGATAGTTCAATTAGATTTACTTGAAATGCTTGGACAAAAGTTGAGTCTCATTATAAATATATTTGGTTAATGGAACTTGGGATAAGAAACAAATGAAAACAATTTAAATTTTGTATAAAATCATTGCATACTTTTAGGCAGTTGACAAAAATGCATCTGTCAATGTTTGAGATACATATATAAATATATATGTATCTCACCTAGGCGTCAGCTCTATTACCAATAATTTGAATTGTAATTGCAAGTATAATATTGAGTATAATATATACACGTTTACAAAAGCAAAGAAGTAGTTTTATAAAAGATTTATTACCACAACTTCATGTGAATTGAGCATAATAAACTATTTTATAAATTTACCAATTTTATCTATTAATTTGGTTTTCATTTTGGAAACTATTCCCTGCGCCTTACTCCTCTTTTACTGCAATCCACTTAACAGCTTGTAAAGGTTTCTTTAATGCCTAAATATATTCAATTTTTGTTCAACTTTAATTTGTTATAATCCCCGCAATTTTCTCTGATTTTTCTTGTATATATTTAAATAGTTATTTTCACGATTTTGTGAATTAAATATAAGATTAAATAACATTACTTAAATGCCTCTATTAATTTGTGTGTTTTTGTTTAATCTTTAAGTTCTTTTTCATGATCATGCTCATGAATTTTCCTCTTGTCTTCTAAAGATTCCCATTTGTATAGTAAGAATAAAGTATTTACCGCACATAAGCCTAATATATAGTAAAATAATTAACATTATACAATAAATTATATATTCCGCTGGCTCAAGTCATCAAAACTTAATTGAAAATCTTTTTAAAGTCACCAAGTGCTTGGCCAAAATAGTAAAATATAAAAATCATCTAAAATGTCAAACTAAGAAACTATTTAAGTCTTACTAATGCTTGAGAGTCGGCAAGTGTGATAGTTATATAAATAGGTATTAATCGCAAGCATTTCTTAAATACATGTGTGCATATTTGAGCAGCCATTGACTTGTGACGATTGAATCGATTTGTTATCGCAAATTGCGAAATGCAACTCAATCCCCTTTGGTTGCTGTAGAGACGGGTCAAAAGTTTATCAAGGCGCATTGAAAGTGCAGCGCGTAATTGTAATTAAATGAAATGAGAATGATGATGTGAATGAGAATGAAAAGGAAATCAAATCAAATCAAATCAAATCAAATCAAATCAAATCAAATTAAATCAAAACGAAGTGAAGTGAAATTTAATGCGAAAACTAAACACATCCAAATAAAATAGCAAAAGAAAATTATTTGAAATTGTCCTCTGGCCAATGTTTAAATCGACAACTCGATGCGGTTGCCTGCTGTCTGCTCTGTGACCAGCAATTAGTGTTAAAAAAAAATATATATATATATATATATATAAAATAAACTTGTTGTGGGCGTCAACACGCCCCGCTGCCTGGTCACTGACAGTTCTGTGGCAGAGACACGCCCACTGGCGATGTCGCCTCTTTGCGGCAAAACTCATTAGCAATCGAGTTGCTTCACTTGCTATTTTGTGGTTGCCCTTTCGCAAGTCGACAGCTTTTCAACACAATCAAGCAGCTTGTTAAAGCTCTGAGAAGCATTTTAAATGTAGACTACATTAATGAAGTACATTTAATTAATTATAAGTTGTTTTATAAAATTAAGTATACGTAGATTAAGTAGACGTCTATAAGTGTGAAACAACAACTTTGAGCTTCCTTCTAGTTTGCTTCTCGGTGTGAAGTTGTTTATTAAGCTCAAGCTTTCAGCTTGTCATGTGCTTTTAAAGCGATTTTATCATTCATTGCAGGATTCTGCTAGGATATTTAGATTTCGGTTTGTCACAGTTGTTTTTTACTTTTTGGACTTGCTCGCCTTTTTGTTTTACTCATGGGCAGACATACTAGTATTTCTGTGTCTGCCTGCGTGAGTGTGTGTGTGTGTGTGTATGTGTGTGTGGGCTTGTGTGTGGTCTTGTATGTGTGTGTGTGTGTATGTGTAATCTTGTGTGTGAGTATGTGCATTTATTTATTTTGTTGTCCCTTTTTCAATTTGCTTCACTTGAAAATTTGCCAAATAAGCGAAAAGTTGCATCCTTGTCACTGCTGTCGTTGTCGTTGTTGTTGTTGTTGCTACTGCTGCTGCTGCTGCTGAGAACGCTTGTTATTTAACCCAAATTCGAACAAAATGCATAAATCTGACACACACACCCTGTGAGGGGGGTCAAAGCGTGCAATAGACCCCACCACCAACCCCCCGCTCGAAAAAGCAAGTAATTATTAATTTTACGCTCAGGCGACGTTGCCAATTTTCAATTTACACACTGTTGCAATTTTCACAGATAACTCTGTTGCCCTCACACTCTTACAATGAGGAAATATAATTTCTTAAACATATACATAAACAACAACAACAAAATGTTTATCGGTCATCGAATTGCGCCTGTTGACCCTGTTGTCGAGAGATGATCCTAAAAATAGCACTAAATGCAAATAAATTGTCGCTAATCTTACGATTTCATTTTGCTGATTTTGTTGATTGCTTATTTTTGCCACAGACTGCACGTCAATTAATAAAAATAACGGAAAATTTATATATACAATTTATATATAAAAATACAACTCAACAAATTGCAACGCCATAAATTGTCGGATTTATTTTTGTACACGTTGCGCGTTTGCAATAATTAATTAAAACGATATAAATATGCAGAGTTGATAGTAGATGGTATTGCAGCAAACAAGACTAGAAATAGCATTAAACAAAGCAAATAACAAAGCTACGAGCATTACTTCTTTATTGATATCGTATATTTTAATAACAATTTCATGTTTATTTTCTGCATTTAGTTATAGTTTACTTTAACTCGCAAAATAATTTAAATTAAACGAGACTTTTTTGGCAATCGAAAAGTTATGACACAGTTTGCTAACAACTTTAAAATAATGGCCTAGAATGTTGGCAAAGTTATAGAAATTGTTAGCCAGTTTTATAGAAAAATTCTTATGACAAAAGCGTTATGAGCGTTAACTGAAAGTTTTTGATTGGATTCTTTATTTACGAAGCTTTCTCATTGCTCTCAAAGAACTGTCTTCAATGGGTGTTAAGCATGTGTTACGATTAATTTTCATCAATTGCTTTCATTATTCATTTGCCTTCTGCTCATGAGTGATTGAACGTTTTTTGAAGTTAATCAGCATAAACAAATTACTTTTCAAGCTTCTGAAAGCTAAGATAGAGCTTTCAGATTGCATACTTATATCGTAAGCGATTGCGAATGCCATTAATCAGATTAGCAGCTTGATTAATTGGCTTTAAAGCCCTTAAGCTTTTGAGTATAAATCAAGGCTATGACCTCAAGCAAGCGGCTGATCAGTAATAGATACAGATATATATATATATATATATATATATATATATATATATATATTATATATTTATATTTATATATACATGCATACAAACGACTCTATTGATTTTTGTCATAATTTTTGATGTTTTTGTTGACATCTTTTGTTGTTTTCTTATTTTACGGCCTTTGACTTATTGTAAAATTTTACAAGCGCTTGAAATGTGAAAAACGTGGCAACTACGCACTAACACACATATGCATATGTATTGCATACACCCACTTTGAATGGGCAACAACACTGCGTATGAGCAATATTTATGGCTCTGTGTAGAGAGAGAGAGCGACATAGACAAAGGCCAACAAAATGGTGTTTTATGAATGCGTCAATCGTAAACTCACAACTTTGTTATTCAAATTATTGATCAGCGATCGTATGAGAAATGTGCGCAATCGATTTTAAATCTTGTTCTTCCAATATATATATATATATATTTATATATATAAGTTATGCTGCCTGATAAGGCTGCAATCTCAACTCATTATTCAATTGCATCAGCAAGCAAATCACAGAGTGTGCAAAAAGATTACAAACATATATATATATATATATATATATATATATATATATATATATACACTACATATTCTTTATAGTCGAAGAGGTCTATGTTTGCTCGCTTCCCATGCCATTTCTTCTTGCTGTAGATTGGTATTTTAATTGGGCTGTTGACATTTGCATTGAATATGCTCATTTGTTATTGTTGTTGTCGCTATTTCTTTTTGTTTTGTTGCTGTTTGTTTTGATTTTGTTGCACTTGTTTTTTCAATAGATTAACATATTTTAACACGAATTAATTGTCAAGTGCATTGGCATCGTGTATACGAGATAATGTTTAAGGAAATACTCAAATGTAAGAGATCATAGCTCTTTGATTCTCTCATCCTACACTAATAGAACTATTATGTATATACAATATATGTATTTATATTTAGAATTGTTTACTTTTGAAGTGTAGAATAATTATATATGGACTTATTTACTTGGTTAATACATACACATATTTAGAAAAATTAATATGATTTTAAATTATTTTAAATATTTTTTGAATTTGAATTTGTAATAAGTTCTGTTAATGTGAATTCATTGGCAACAAATTGAAACAAATATTAATGCCATAAAGTGTACATATAAACAAATATATATATATATTCTTGATTAGCATTAATAGCTGAGCTGTTTTGTCTCTCTACCTGTCTATCAAAGTCTGGTAATACTTAATTTCTTGCTTCCCATACATCACAATCTTTCAGTTTATGTGCAAAATAATATACTAATTGCTAACGCAGCTTGGATGATAACGATTTAATTAACTTTTAGTTTAATCATATCTATTTGCGAACATTATCGCTGTTCTTCATACTGAAATACAAGGAATGTTATAGTTTGCGATACAAGTGCACTTGAGAAGAGTTGTGTTCTGTGGGGAATATGCTAGAGAACTTGCTAAGCCAATTAGTATAACTAATTAGCTTGATTCATTGCGGTGCAGTTTGGTAAACTTGAGATTGTTGTATTTCTCAATTTGTTTCTAGTTTTCACACTTACGCATTAAGCGGTTGTTGCATTGTTGATCTCTTTGTGTTATTGTTATTATTATTGATGTTAATGTTGTTATTATTATGATTGTTGTTGTTGTTTGGCAGTGGCAACAATGCTGCAGCAGTTGTTGCTACCCGAGGTTGCTGAGTTGTTGTTGTGGTTGTTGACGCTGTTAGTGAACAAAGCAATTTCTCTTTGCAATTGCCATTGTAACAATTTAAGTTTGTGTTGTTACTTTTGTTGCTATTATTGTTGCTGTTGTTGTTAAGGTGCATTGTTGACATTGATTACTGTAAGAAGGAGCCCAGCAGTTGTTGACATTGGTTTGCTTTACAACTAAACAGCAGGACACAACTTAAGAAATAAGTTATTGCTATATATATAGCTTTCTCTTTCAACAAGTATAAACGGACTTTACCTCAGTTGTATATATTTCTATTCAATTTGCGATTAAGTATATTTAACTTTCGAATTTTCTTAACATTGTCAAGCCAATTTTGTAGTTTAATTGTGAATAACTAAGAAAGTTGATTAGCGCTTAATTTTTTCTTTATTTAAAGATGATTATACATAAATATATTAATTAGAAATGCTTCTACAAATTAAGCAATCAGTTAATTTGGAGTTGGTATTAAATGTTTTCTTTTCATTTAAACTGGTTCATATGAACTACGTTTTTAAAATTCTTTTTGTATGTGAGAAATTATAAATCTTTAAGTTGAAACTAGTTATAAATGGGGAAGTACTAATAGAAGATTACTAGGCAGGTCCTTCACACTAAGTGTCCCTAATAATAAATGCATGTGGAACTAGTTTCAGACAAGCTTTCGAACTAGTTCAGGGATTTAAAGAACAAACAGATTTATGAAATTAAAGCTTCAATGTCAATTGTAAACTATTTGACTATTCGCAAGTGAACTTTCAGCATCAATCGAGATTGGTTTGCCTGACACTTGCATTGATGTTGCTGTTATTGTTGTTATTGTTGTGGTTGCTGTGGTTGCTCTTGTTATTGTTGTTGTTTTGGTTTTGTCATTGGTCGAAAGCGAGTGTAAACAGAAAATTGATAACGGGACGCTTAGGAAAACGTCGCCGTCTCCATCATCCATGTTTGGACCGAAGGGCAATGCGATAAACGGCAAGCAAAGTGTCATGAGTGGCAAGGATGTCAAAATTGTTGTTAGTGCAGTTATCCTTGCATCGAACTGTAGATTGCACAGACTGCAATGGCGACAACTTGGCAGGGAATAAGGATTTTCGTATTGCTGCCTGCAATTGCAATTGCTGTTGGCTGCTTTGATCCAGATGAACCAGAATAATGGCAATCTATGCCACAGTTGCCAATTACATGTATCATGGACAGGGACATGGACACGGAACTACATGACAATAGCACATAATGCACAAACACACATGCACACATGCACACATGCACACTCGTAATACACACACTCGTAATACACCACTCGACACCTCCCTTGCGATTGTGCAACTCTTCAATGGTCCAATTGTCTAATTGTCCAATGGCCAGGGCCATTGTGGCTGCTCGACTATCGAAAAGCTAGTAATGCATCAAATACGGTCACCCTAACAATAGAGATCTTTTGAATAATGACATTAGCTGAACGCCACATTTCACAGTTAACTGACTCATCAAATATTTAAAACCCCACGAAAAATGCAATTTGTTTCGGATCTCAGTAACAACTCCAATTGAAGCTGTTTTAGCTAACAGCTTTAAGTGAGAATATACATTGAATCAAGTGCTTTAATGAGCTTTCATCAGAGAGAGAGAGGAAATATTTATGATATTTGAAACCTCTTTGCATTTTATTCATTTCACACTTTTATTGAGTGTACAGCTAAAGTTAACATGCACTCAACTTTAAGCTTTAATGTATTTTCGTTTTTAAAGAGAGTCCACAGCTCGAAGTGTAACAAGAGAGAGAGAGAGAGAGAGCTTTTTGATGAATTCTTTTGCTTATTATAAATTTCAAGAGCTTCTGTTGTAAGTAAGCTTGCAGAATCTTTAAATTCATTGATTTTAGAATATTAAAGTGATGGAAATTGTTTAATTTATTTTTATTATTGACTTCAAGTATGCTGAACTTTATGCTTTAATGTGCTTTCGATATATCTAATATACTAGATTAACAATTATTGCTTTGCTTTAAAGATTTAAATCAATGTTGGGGGCAATCGTCAAGCAACTAAATTGAAAAGAATTTGATATATTATATATGTTCATTGTCAGTGCTATTCCTGGATGTCAGCAGACAATACTTATTCAACGATGGTCACGTGGATGGAACGGTCAACGCTGCGTATGCGTCATAATTCACATTGTTCTTAAATTGAGTTGAATTTCAATTTGAAGTTTATGTTTCCCTTTGTCAGTGACAGTGTCATTAAATGCAGTTTGCAACTCAGACATTCAAAGCTGCCTTGTGCTTGATGTTGTTGCTGTTGTTGTTGTTGTTGATGTTGCTGTTGTTGTTGCTGTTGCTATTGTTCGACACGTGTAAGCTGAATGTAGATAGAAACGACTATTCTTTGCTTTACCTGTACTTGTCAGTTGCACAAAGCATGCAGCACAGCAAGCAATTTGAGCTGCAACATGTCAAAGGATGCTGCATCAGCAGCACTGTCTAGTTTTGACCAGCAGCAGCGCTTTCATTGACCCAACAGATGCTCATAGAGTCGTATACGGTAAAGGCATAAGAAATATATATAAATTCTGTGAAATTCATAAGAACTTTTCAGTTAACTTATCAAGTCAAGCAAAACTAGGAGCAAACGCAAAATGATTTCTCAAAAACGATTTTAGTCTCATATAGCCACAAAATGAGGCAGAAAGACAAGATAAAGATTCAAGAGCAGCCAGAGAATCCTTGGAGGCAAGTTAAGTATGAAATCGTGTAAGAACAATTCTAAGAACTCAATAAAGATATCGCTGTAAAGTTGTGAATTCAATAACAACGTAGTTTTAATTAACATATTAAGCTAGAATTATATATATATATATTTATAGTATTCTAATCAATAACAAAAGTTTGGCAAAGAACAGAGGCAAAGTATAACAAGTATTACATGATGTTATAGACTTCGGGAACTGAAAACTTGTGCCTATTAAAAAGAGTTAATAGATTTCCGTTGCAATGCAATGAAGAAGGGAAACTTGAAAAGTGACGAATGAAAACATAATCAACTTAATAACAATTAACTCGTAGATTCTTTATAAACTCAATGGCATAAAGTTGTCTTATTTACTATTTATTTAGTCAACTTATAATTTATAATCGAGTACTCAACTAGTTAGTATATTTGTTCTTTTTTTTTTGAGAACTCCGCACATTCGACAGAAACTCATTAAACTGAAGACTATTGCAATTTGCAGCATGTATGATTATTCAAGGTAGGTAAGCGCTTTATTCAATTAGAACCCAGAAAACCCCATTCGAATTCCATTTAAGCCCCAAGGCTCAAGCAAATTGAATTCTCCATCAAGGTCAGGGGCAAAGCCAACAGCAGCACAGGATGGGGATGTGGTTATGAAGGGTGTGAAGGATGAGGGGGGAGAAGGAGAAGGAGAAGGAGAAAGAGAATGTAGAGAAGGTAGAGCTGAGAGGAGTTGTGATGTTTGGGTAACTTTCGAGGAATGCGTATGTGCTTCCAATTAAAATCCAAATTACAAACAAACACAACGACGTTCTGTGGTCACACACAGCTGAAGGTCGAAGAGTGCTGAACTGCTGGGGCAGATAGTGAGATAGGGAAATGGGAACAAGGGAAAGCATAGACCTGGGACCTGGGACCACTTACTGGCCACATGCGCATCGGTGGCGGCACAATTGGGCGATAATTGACTTAATAAGCATAACCACAAAACCAAATAGCCTAACAAACATAAACACATATGCACACAAACACAAACACACACACACACGCACACGCACACACACATGGAAACATGTGACATTAAGAGCTGCAGGAAAACATTTACTCTGACCAACAAAATGTGTTAAAGTGGATGAAACTGTTTCACTTTTGTGCTCGACAAGTGAGAAAACCAAATAGGATTAAAGCCCAAAAGGATAAATGAATTAGGCTATAAAGTAGGTGAAGGCTAATAGAGGACTATAAATCAGAGATGCAGCTGGAAAGAAGAGAATTGCGAGTTAAGAGATTACAAATCTAAGATAATCATGGATCAAGCAGTGGAAATCTATAAAAGAAATTGAGAAGGAATCGAGGGAAAGTGCTTGAAAGTAAGGTAGATAGAAAGGAGATAGACAGATAGATGATAAAGAAACTGAATGGCAATAAACTATCTAAAAGTAGATAACGAAAGAATAAACAAAAAGGAATGAAGCTATCAATCTAGACGATAGACGATAATCAGTCGAATGAAGACTGCAGACAGCTTATACCCTATTAAAGTTATATATACTAACTAATACTGTTGACAAATATATGAACTCAAAGATACCAAATTTATTGTTATGATCTTCAATAGAAATTTCCATCTTGATCAGAAATATATTTCGAATAATGAATGAATATTAATTATCTTATTATATTTCCTAGCAACTTTTTTAAGAAGTTCTTTTTCAGTGTCTTGCAAATTTGTTCTACAGAACTGTTAATGTATCATTAGCATATTTCAACATATTTCTATGCTATAATAACTAAGGAGTTTGTAAACTTCAGACACAGCAACGTAACGCTTTCTATCTTATGCGTTTTTGTTGGCCAGTGTAAAGAAGTAAACTTCTTAAATGATTAAAACAAACTAAGAGACATTTACAAGCTGTGCTGTAATCGTTAGGATAATGTAACAAAAGCACAACACAATACACAACACACAACACACAACACACAATATACAACACACACACACACACACCAAATGGTTGAAGTCCTTTTTTGTTATTATTATTATTATGATATTTTTTGTCTGATTTTCGAAATTCGCGTCGTGTCTCGTCGTCCAAACTGCACTTGGAGCGAAACCAAACTGAGGCAAAATTTTTGCCACTCATAGATGACGATGTCGACGAGGCGACGAGGCGACGTCGACGACCTGTTCTATCTAGCTATGTAGAACTTGTTTACCCCTCCTGTCCAGAGATCAGCATAGTTAGTCGAGAGCTACGTGGGTCGCACTGTAGTCGGTGCGTGTGACAATTTTTGTTTGTTTTTTGTATAAAATAAAAATAAAAACCAGTCGAAAAGGCTACAGTCGACCGCATTCGACAGTATAATACCCTGTACAGGCTTCTATATTAAGAGTATTTTGATAATAGATACTTTGATTAAAATAAAAGTAAGAACATAACAGGTGTTTAAAGAAAACCCCTTTGAAACTCTTATTTTGCATATGAATTCTTTGCTTGCTTATAGCAGCTCACTTTCACATATTTATACATATTCAATCAAAAGCTGAGTGTTACGACACTTAATTTACTTATGCCTGTGTCGCAGTAGTTCCCTATCTCGCTCGCACAAATATGCACACATGGTAAGCAGACGCATGTGTCACAGTCGTTCGCTGTCTCGCTCGCACACATGTGCTGCCTGCTGCTCTAAGATTCCGTGGAAAAATAACTTTTATTGCTGATTATCTGTCTTATTTACAAACCGATCTTGATGAAACTTTCAGCGTTCCTTCTACATATCATTCTTAACGCACCTGTTAAGTTAGAAGTGTCTACGTTGAAAAATGTGGCTATTATTCGTTTTTTTCGATTTGCGGGGGAAGGGGGGGAGGTATCCAAAATTTAAAATAAACTTGATCTGCGTATGGTATACAGGAACCTTGATGCCAAATTTGGTGTCTCTAGCTCTTATAGTTGCTGAGATCGACGCGTTCATACAGACGGACAGACGGACAGACGGACAGACGGACAGACGGACAGACGGACAGACAGACAGACGGACATGGCTCAATCGACTCGGCTGTTGATGCTGATCAAGAATATATATACTTTATAGGGTCGGAGATGACTCCTTCTGCCTGTTACAAAAATTTTTTTCACAAAGTTAATATATCCCTGTACAGGGTATAATAAAAACTACTCGCACTTTCAATTTTTTAAACGTGGGCCTATTGCGTGTGACCTTGGAACATTTTAGGGTGCGGAGACTGAATCAAAGGGGAGGCTTGCTTCAAGGGGTCGGTGAGAGGGGGGGGAGGGAGTGAAGAGCGACATTACCCGGCACATTGTTCGGGTTGTCAATTGATTGAGGGCGGCTTAGCATGTGAATGGCGGGGTTAATTAGACAGCAAGGGCTGGCAACCCTCAATGGACATAACGGTAACGTGACGGCACCCCTGCGTGGTCAAGCCTCTTCATGTTGTTGTTGCCTTTCACTGGATGCTGTTGAATTCGTTTGCTTGCTGCTTTATTTTTGGGCAAAGTACGCGGCATAAACTCAGATTGATCTAATAAATAAATAATAGTTAATTAAATTGTTGCTACTCTCAGTCACGTACTATTCCATCATACCCAGAACTTGGACTCTCCAAGCAGCGTGAGAATCATCTAATATGATTACTAGAGCCAGAGATTGAGACTGACTTCAAAAGATACGCCCCGGAAACGCTTTAAGTTCATCTTAGTTTAAAGAAAGCCTTTATTAGCTCTCATATATAAACAACATTCAATCAAAGAACTAATTCAACATGAACAAATAAGTTATTCTCAACTTGTTGTGAATGTGAAGCTTGGAATATATTTGACGAATTGGTTCATTATGAAAAGTCGCTTTAAAACTAAACTTAATTCAACCACTTTTATAATCACTTAATCATTTAAATTTAAATACGCTATGTATATGCTACATTTTGTGTTTTACTTTGTGTGCGCTTTAAAGATATTTGTCATCGACATTGACTGACTAATGCAATGCTTTGGCTAAGATTACGCTTTGAGGGCGTGTATAAGGTATAGGTATGAAGGTGACGCTACGTCTGATAACATTTTAATTTCATAACAATCCGAAACATTTCTTTTTATTTCTTTTATCAACAAAGAGAAGGAATTTCTCAACTTTCAGATAATTCTCAACAGATAATACTAAAAAAAAAAAAAACAGCTCATATAACAAAAAATTCTCTAAAGAAGAAATTGATATGAAATGTCAATTATGTAATTTTTATCATTTGTACACAAAAATTTGTTCTAGATAAGTTATTTTTGGAGAAGTTTGCAGTTGAGAAAATCAATTGTAAGGGAATTGTTAGTCAGAGATAATGACAACAATTTAAAAAGAAATACTAAGGATCGAAGTTGTATATATAACTTAGGGAATGACATAATAAACACATTTTTTAATTGAATGAATTGAATTGAATGCAACTAAACGAATTCATTTGCCCAGCATAAATTAAAGTATTTAAAATACAAACTGCAGAGTGCTTAATTGTTGTCATGATTGGCATTCTTCTATCTCAGCTCGACAAGACTTCAGCACGTAAATGTTTGAGGTTTTGAATGTCAAGTTTTTTTTGGAGGTGTTTTTGTTATTTTTGGTTTTCCATTTTTACGAGCTTCTTTCGCTTTTCCCTTTTCCTTACAATTTATAGTTCCAAAACGTGACATTGGGCAGGCGGCAGTCAGGGCAGGCGGAGGGGAGTAAGGGCTTAACAATAGCGGTTACCTCAAATGTTATTTGCATTTTAATGACACACACATTCAAATGTAATTCGCGCAGTCGAAAAAAAAAATGAAAACGAAAAACAGAAAATCTCTTTCTCATTCTCATGCTCTCTCTATCTATCTATCTATCTATCTATCTCTGTCGCTGCACTGGTCACGCCTACATGCATTATAAATGCGATTTGTAATAATATAATTTCATTATATTATTGGTAGTCTTTTGCCAATTTGCATAAGAGTTGCATCGAAATTCGATTGCAATTAATTACAATAGACATTTCGATGTTTGTTTTTTTTTTTTTTTTTTTTTTTTATTATTTTTAGTTGACTTTAGTCGCATTTCCTCTTGTTATTTGCGCAATTCTCATTTAATTGGAAAATCACAAATGTTGTATTAAAATATGCAGATCGAAATACAAATTTGCGATATGTCAATTTGAATTGCATTATTAATCATATGGTTTGCTTATCTGTGAGTAATCGAAATGTAAATCGCAAATCGAATAATAACTGATTGGAATTCTAGGGAGGGAAGTGAATGCAATTGGAGGTGGACAGTGTCAATTTAATGGGGTGACCATAATTTGTTAATAATGGCAAACAAATTGAAGCAACAAATATCAAAATTACTTAAGTAGGCATTCAAAATTATATTCTTCTTATTATTATTATTATATTTATTTTATTTTATTAAATTTTATAAATTTTTTATAAATTTTATTATTAGTTTATTGTCTTCAAAAATCGAACAACATTTTTAATTCAATTTCAAATTTAGTAATATATTTATTATTGTAATATACACTCGAAAATCTGCACTAACTCAGCTTGCACTCGAACTACGCACACGAAACTGTGTTCAGTCTCAACTTTTGGCTGATTATATTAAATATATATCAATGATGATACAAATAAATAACATTTAAATATTCTATTCATATTGTATGTTGCCCTAAAACATTATAAACTATCCAAAGCAAAGATTTTGCTTATTTCACAGCATATTTAATTGTTATTAAATTTACAGTTATATAATGCATACAGTTATATAACGCTCAACGTTAAGCAACAACTAATCGCACTTAAATATTGCTCATGTGCAGAGACCTGAAAAAAGCCGCATTAATTACGCGTTGCATGAGCCATAAAAATACCAATAACAATAATAACATTAATATTACGTATACGTATATGCATTTTGTTTTCAGTTAACACACACGCAAAAAAAAAAAAAAAGAAAAACAAAAAATATTAAAATTAAAATAAGAAATGTTATATAAAAAAAAAGTTCAAATAAATACATGAGAATTTCAATGCAAATCGCAATAAACTTTAGCTGCTGATGCAGCTTGCTGCATTCGGTTGCAGTTGCCGCTGCTGTTGCCGTTGCTGCGAGTTGCGAGTTGCGGGCATTTCCGTTTCCGGCAACGCGAAAAGTTGCAAAGTTTCAACTACGTGACCCACAGCGAATGCCACGTTGCACCGCCACGCTTGTTGGCCAATTTGTAGCTAAAAGCGGGAGCAGTTGGTGCAGGGGGGTTAGCTGAAGAGGAGCTGAGAGTATTTGCTATGCATAAAGCCGTTTGATTTAAGACAACTTTCCCGGCCATTGTTTGCAATTGTGTGTGTTCTGCTTGAACAGGTGCAGGTCACGTCTTTAGACTCAAGCAAGGAAGCGGCAGATTAAATGCATGAATCGGTATTTATAGAGGGGCGACACAGGGAAGTGAGGAAGACCTAACGAATTGAGAGACAAGTGCATATCCAAGTTATAATCGAAAACATAATATAAATGCCAAGTTTAAATGATTTACAACAGGGACACTTTCATGAAGAGGGGCAACTGGGACTGCTGTTGCTAATCAAAATTGATTAGCAGAGGAGATTAGTTAGCTGCTGGCATAGCAAAATTACATTAATTGACTAAAATCAAGAGGCAAGAATGAAATAAAAAAAAAAAACACAAACCAACAGAAATTATCGAAATTGCGCATACGTCGCGTGTTGCCGGCAAACTAAACGACGACAGCAATTAGGCAGACTGCCAGCAAACGCCTCACTATTAATTAAGACTAAAAACAGGCATAGGGCGGCAGCGAGCAGGTGAATGTGCGGAAGGGTGGGGGGGGAGGGGTAGAGGTAGTGTAACGTAGGCAGATCAGGGCAGCAAGGCAGAGATACTGAGATAGGCGCATGGCCAAGGACACGGTAATAACCGCATAAACCTTAGCTACCTCAATTCTCAGATGCCCTTATACCTAACCTTTCCCTTCCTCACATCGCATTAACGCGCCGAACTAAAGAGAGACAGAGAGAGACATACACATAGACAAAGTAAAACTGCAGTTGCAGTTGCGGATGCAAAATGCGGCCGTCACTTTGCAGCCCAAAGTTTTTACACGGCAAAAAAAGACACACACACACACACACAAAGTATCTCCAGATGTCATACTAATAGAATAGGATTAGCGAAGAGCGTTTAATAAGTATAAACACGAGATTAGATAAAGCAATATATAAGCTAAAGTTTGATAGATGGTTGATGGCTGCCTGATAAGCAAGCGAATGATAAGAATATGAATGAATAAGCCATCCAATTCGTATGCTTTCTATAGCATTAGACGTAAATCGATAAATTGTTCACAGATAATACTATAACGAATGACGTTTAACAACACTGGTAGCTCTAGCTGTCAATAAATTGTCATAGCTCGCTTTTAAATTGCCTTTAAATGCCTGTAAATAGATTTCATAAATCATCAAATAACTTGGGGTGTGAATAAAATACATTTGCCTATGAGGATCATTAAGGTCAGATATTTAGTAATTGTTGTAAACAAAAGATCAATCGTTATTCTTGTATATAGACTGAGCAGGAAATACATGGGCATCACATTAATATTGAGAGACAGATAAAGAAAATTAGATTCTATGCAATTTGTTGTTGTCAGCCAAGACAGGGACAAAGACAGACAGATGGTCACTCTAACGATGGGCTTTCATCAATATAATGACAAAAGCTCATTGTTATTATGTTTGTGCGTTGCAGCAGTTCACAATAGACGCAATTGCATTTGCAGAGATCGTAAGTGGAATATGGCTGCCATCTTGACGAAACTTAACGAAACTTAGCAGTGATAGTGATAAAACATTTGACCGCTGTTCACTGTTCACTCAGCTGATAAGAGTGTGGATTGCAACGCGTACACTTCTGTTGCTGTTGCTCACCTGTGTCCCAGCTCACGCTTATGGCCATGATAGTTGCTAGTGCAATCGGCGCCCAGGTGAAGGCCATTGAGCACCGACTGATCCATGTCCGCTTCGCCCATAGTTAGTGTGCGTTCGCGTGCGTTTGAATTTAAGTTATTGGGCTTGGAATGTAATGGTTGTGCCTGTGCCTGTGCTTGTTGTTGTTGTTGTTGTTGTTGTTGTTGCTTTTGCTTTTGTTGTTTTGGTTGTGTTTGCGGCATTTTCGTTTGCTGGCTACTGCTGCTGCTGCTGCTGCTGATGCTCCTGCTGATGCTTCTGATGATGCTGCTGCTAGTGCTGCTGCTAATGCGGCTGTGACTGGTTAGCCAAAAGCGCCAAAGAGCAATGCCAGCTAAGTTGCGACGTCGCGTCGCTGCCGATAAATGAGAGTTCAGAGCTCTCAAAAAGCACAGCTCAGGCTGGGAGAGCGCACGCGTGCAAAAAAGTGAAAAAGAAACCGAAGCAGCAAACAAAACAAAAACAAGCAATGTGGCGTCTTATCAGCTGTTGGCAGAAACGTCACGAATCTATGGGAAGACAGAGGACAGCGCAGCAGCAGCGGTCACAGTGCTGGAATGATCTTTTGCGTAGGCAATAGCACGCAAAGTTCTGCTTCTTGCTGCTTATTGTTTTTTTTTGTTATTGTTATTGTTGTGTGTTTCTCTTTTTGACAATTTATGCTCAGAGCATTGAAAGCTTATCACAGAAACAGAAAGAACACTGGTACACGACGCACATACACACGTAAAAAAAAACAAAATATAACAAATACAAGTGTACAATAACAACAATTGGATTTTTGTTTGCCTTTGCGGTGTAGAGTTTATGGCGAGAGCAACAATTTCGGTCAACGTTCGAATTTCAACTGACGGCGACGTCGACGGCGACGCTCATCGAATGCAACGTAGTAGAAATGGGAAGGAAGCAGCAGCAACAGCAACAACAGAGGCAATAGCAGAAACAGAGGCAGCGACAGCAGCAGCAAAACTAGCACTAGCAACAGTAGCAACTACAACAACAACAATTACAAAACGCCAAATAAGCAAAACTGAGAGAATGAACGCCGCTGAGTGACGCGCGCATGCTCTCTCTCGCTGCGCCGAGGCGACGCGTCGCGCCGTCGAAAGCTCTTCGTCTCTGTATTTGCGTGTCAAAGAGTAGGCGCACTTACATAGCACAGCTGTGTGCTATTTGTTGTTGTTCTTGTTTGAGATAGACAACTCAAAGTTGTTGTTGTTTTAATACCTTTTATGCAATAAATACAAAGTGTTGTGGGCTTCATTCCTCTCTTGCCTCTCTACTTGCAATGAGGGCATTTTAACTTTGACATTATTGAGGGCCACGGTTAAAGAGCTTTACAAAAAATTTTAAATTTCTGAGATTCTCACATGTACACACACACACACATACGTACTGTATGTTCGTACACATATGTAGGGCATACAATCTTCGTTGTTTTAGTGAGTATTACGTTTACTCGTTTTATCTTCACGCCATAAAGTGAACCGACGAGTACACTCGAAAATAGCTGCGACCAATGGAAATTTCAGTGTGTCAGTCGAAAAGACGCGTTTGAAAGCAAATGAGAAATTATAAATAGCACAAAAGCAACAACGTAACGATACCAACAACAAGTCCAAGTCGAAGACTATTCAAACATGGATCGTGTTTAGGCGTATGCACTATGCGTGGGTTTGTGACTCCGCTGAGTAGACAACGGAATTTATTGTATTTTTTTTTTTTTTTTCAGATTGGAAACGTGTAACGTATTTATGAAAGATATACGACTCTGATTATACAATAGTTTATGCATTCATACATATGGATATGTATTCACATTTATTCATTCAGTTTTCTGAATATGCAAATCAAATTTGAATGTTTTGACACCTTTGGCTGTCAAATTGCTTCGATTTTTGATTATTGGGACCACATTAATTATAAGACAGTGCCTTCAAAATGTTTTTATCCCAAAGATAATTACATTACTAACATAACAGTCTAACGCAAAGGTAATTACATATTTATCAATTAATTAATTACTTGATTTCTAATTTCGAGATTAGCTTAATATATTTGGAATATACATAGACATACTCCAGGCACTGTACATCCAATTATAATAATGATTTGTTTCGGCGACGGCTTTGTGCGTGGACTCATAAATATTTTATAAGCCTAGTCAGCCTGTCTACCTATCTGCCATGTGTATATGTCTATATTATAGACAAATGTATACACATGTTTGCAAATGTATAAATGTATTAACATGTAAATGTTAGAGTCGTACCATATCGGAGATAGGCAAACGTCTTCCAGCTGTTTATCGATTAGTTTTATTGCGAATTTATAAATATTAAATTAAAACAGTTGAACTAACGTATCTCAGGGAGGACATCTATTGTGGAAAAGTATCTATATATATTTACAATTAGCATCTCTATTTGTATTAGCAGATCTATCTCTATTTTGTACTCTTTTATGTAGTACAAAATCTATCTTTATCTTTGTTATTTTAGACATCGTGTTAGAAATGATAATCTATAGATAAATTAAAGTATCTCATAGAATCAATTACTATATCTTTTAGTAATATAATGTAGTAGAAAATGGATCTTTATCTTTGTTATAGTAGATATCGAGCTATGATTCATTATCTTCGGGATCATAATACTCTTCTTAATCGCTTATCAATGTTCTACTCTCATTTCGCTGCCTTATCAAAAGCTTTGTATCTATGAGAGCCACAATGTGAAAACTTTAATGACAAACATGTCTAAAATTAGAGTTCATTATTCAGAATTCGCTCGCATTCCGCGAGTCGTAGTCGTTCGCAGAGTTTTGTGTTTATGTTTGTGTATTTCATGAAAACCCATTAAAAAAAAGAATCGAATAAATTTTGCATTGAAATCATCTGATTTTTAACTCATCTGTTTATTTTGCTCTTTGTTCGATAATTTGAAATTCCATTCAAAATAAAATCATAAGAAAATAAGCAAATATTGGAAGTAAACCAATTGTCTGTAGTGTGTCAATGTCAGACGCGTTACGTGGCAAACATACAAAAAGTATAGAGATAGACAGATGTCATCTATATAATAGTTGTGTGTGTGTGTGAGCATGAGTGTGTGTGTGTGTGTGTGTGTGTGTGTGTGTGTGTACAACCTGCCACTGGGTGGAAAATGCAGTTGACACTCGCTAAAAGTGCCCACTTAAAAATCGGCAAACAACCCGCCCAGAGAACTGGTTGATAATACGGAGCCAACAAAAATAAGCATATACACACTTGTATTTATACACTCTCTCGCACAGTCGTGTGTTTACAATAAAGAAACCAAAAATAACAAACTCAACAGTCCAGAGAAGTCGAAAGGCAAATACCCTTACTTACATTTATTGTAGATAAGCAAACTGTCCATAGTACGTTTTACAGTTGTTATCAGCATTTGTTTAAAGAAATATTGTAAATACCTAATGTTAACATATGAAAATATACTCCAAAGAGTTTCGATAACAATTATCGATAGTAATAAATCGTTTTAAATTCGATTTCTTATAATAAAATATTAATAAGCGAAGTTACCGAAGGCGTACATAGTTTATCGATAACAATTATCGATAGTAATATATATGTACATATGTAGATGAGATTTGTTTAAATAAATATAAAGAATATGCAATAAATATATTTATATATGCGAAGTTATCGATGCTATCTATATAACATCGATAACCACTATCTATAGTACACTCAATACTCGTTATCAGAATTCACTCTTCGATGTTTTGAAATAAACATTATAAATATGGTATACATAGATCACCGATAACAGTTATCGATAGGACACTTTAGCGGTTATCAACATTTATACTTCGCTTTGCTGAGTTATCGATTGTATCTGTAGGATATCGATAACAAGAACTGAGTTGAAACTGAGTTCATAAATGTATATCGTAATATTTGATTTTTAATATTAACTTCTTCTTTAAGCGCTACAAGCCTTATGAAAAAGTTGTAATACCTCACATTAATTATGCCAAAAGCACTAATACGTTATTATTCATATAGTAGTAATGTCCCTGATTCGGTTGAGTTAGCCCCTGTGATATGTATACACATATACACATATCGTACATACTAAGTTGTAGTTGTAGTTTCTGTTTTTGTTGTTCTCAGCGTCTGTACTCAGAGATAAGGCGATAAGGTAGCAGCAGTGCTTTGCATTCGACATTGGCCGTGAACAGCCCGAAAGCACCGATTCTGTCACTCTCTGTAAAATTCTAGAGCTCTACCACTAAGCATACAATACATAGAGGGTTCATTTGGTACAAGAAAATGATATCAACATTTTGCTTGACGATAGAACCCCACACTCTCAGCAAAGAACCCCAGAGAGTAAAATGCCGAACTGAGAGAGCAAAGCAGAGCGCAAAGCAGAGCGCAGCGAGCGTCGCGAAGCATCGTCGAAATTGCCAACAGTGTGGAATAGACCGCAGAACGGAACGCAAAGCCTATGTCGCATGCGCTCTCGTTTCGTTTCTGTGTGTATATTCAACAGATACACACAATCATGAAGTTTGGCAACATCCGTGCCAATGCTTGCGCGCTGATTTTATTCTTTCAAGCAAGCGACGAAATCTAATGTTAAAATGCCTCTGTCCTTGCATATATGTCGATATTGACGGCCGACAAGCATATGCCGCGGTGGCTTTGCAGATAGTGCGCATGCTTGACGTGCGGCTTTTTGACGGTTCGATCCTCAATCGTTACACAATATTTTTATTTCATTTTCTTTTTTTAAAATTATTTTTAGGCATTTTTAATTATTGCAGAAATGTTATTATGAAAAATGTTTGTAAAATAGGCTAAAATTAAATTAAATTAAATTTTTAAAATGAATTGAAATTGAGTAAATTTGTTTTTGAATATGCATTGCCAACAAAAACATATTTATTGCTTTACATGTGTATATGTATATAGGAATATATAAAGCTCTCAATTTCGACCTTTTATTTTAAAAATTATCTTATTTTACTTACAGTTTTTACAAAAGCATTTCTGCAAATAATAAACAAAGATAATAAATAGTAAAAAAGAAGAAAATGAAATAAAAATATTGTGTAACAAGTGAGGATCGAACCGCCAAAATGTTGCACGCCAAGCATGCGCTCTATCGACGGAGCCACTGCAACGTTCGGCAAGTCGTCGTCGAAATGGAAGTATATGCAAGCGCATAGGCATTTCAGCATTCGATTTCGTTGCTCAGAAGAATATTGTCTGCGCGCAAGCATTGGCACGGATGTTGCCAAACTTCATGATTGTGTGTATCTGTTGAATATACACACAGAAACGAAACGAGAGCGCATGCGACATAGGCTTTGCGTTCCGTTCTGCGGTCTATTCCACACTGTTGGCAATTTCGACGATGCTTCGCGACGCTCGCTGCGCTCTGCTTTGCGCTCTGCTTTGCTCTCTCAGTTCGGCATTTTACTCTCTGGGGTTCTTTGCTGAGAGTGTGGGGTTCTATCGTCAAGCAAAATGTTGATATCATTTTCTTGTACCAAATGAACCCTCTATGTATTGTATGCTTAGTGGCTCTACGTAATCATGTGGTACTACACTTAGAGAAATTAGAAATAAGGTAATTAAATTGGAAATAAGGGAGATGTATAGAAACTTATTAACATTAGCATTAGCATTTGGATCAGCATTAGCATTAGCATTAGCATTAGCGTTAGCATTAGCATTAGCATTAGCATTAGCATTAGCATTAGCATTAGCATTAGCATTAGCATTAGCATTAGCATTAGCATTAGCATTAGCATTAGCATTAGCATTAGCATTAGCATTAGCATTAGCATTAGCATTAGCATTAGCATTAGCATTAGCATTAGCATTAGCATTAGCATTAGCATTAGCATTAGCATTAGCATTAGCATTAGCATTAGCATTAGCATTAGCATTAGCATTAGCATTAGCATTAGCATTAGCATTAGCATTAGCATTAGCATTAGCATTAGCATTAGCATTAGCATTAGCATTAGCATTAGCATTAGCATTAGCATTAGCATTAGCATTAGCATTAGTATTGGTATTCGCATTAGTTAGCATTAATTTACATTTACGTTTGATAATTCTGCATCGTCTTCCTTTAACTATATTTGTATTCAATAATCCCCCTTCGTTTTAATTATATGTTAAAATAACGCGAAGTTTTTCTGCAAGTTTTTGATTAGTGAACCTTGATATTGGTTAAGCTTGTACGCAACTTTTCACTTAAGAAGCTGACCTGTATCACCAATGACAGGGTTAAGAAAAATCAAACTAATAGCCATAGCATAGCAACTAAGACGATGACAACGATAAGAACAACAACAAGGTTCAACAAAAGTGACGCTGATGATAAGAACTAGCTGGGGTCAATCTTGACAGCCTAATGAGCAAAGGAGAAGGCTCTCAATGTCAGCCCCATGTTTAGTTTGTTTACATCATAAGCGTTGTTCATCTAAGGTCCACTCTCACTCCCCGCATCAACGAATGTCTACGTCATTGCTTGTGTGACGACACATAGTTTCAATACTATTGACAAGATTACAAAATTGACTGTTGCTGAGGATTTATTGCAAGGAACCGGTTCCAAATAGATATTTTATTTCTGATGCTTTAAATAGGTTACAAAATTTAAGAATATAACTGCATTCTTACGCCTGATTACCGGGTGTAAACAAAAGCAATAATCACTGTAGTACTCTAGTTCCAAAGCAAACAAGTTCTCAGGCTCAAATAGTGTGTCATGAGAAACTGAACAAATTTGAAAGAGCGTCTCTTATTCGTATTCCTATATATATTTATAATGCTTACACGCTCCCACACATACACATACACATACACATACACATTTACACTACTAATGTGTATGTGTGTGTGTGTGGGTGTGTGTGTATTTGTCTTGACTTGCACTTACCTGTGAGCCGCATGGCGATAATACTTTTTGGGTACCGAACATGGACCGGGCGTGTTGGGCGCTGAGTCGCTCATTTCGCACTGGAAAATCCCGCACAGGTGGGATAGAGGATGAAGAGGGAGATTGAGAGAGAGAGAGAGAGGAAGAGAATGTAAGTGCAGTGGAATTATTATAAAGCAAACACACAGATATTCACACATACATACGAACATACATATACAAAGGTATACATAATAAAAAAGAAAAATGAACATCTTTAAATTGCATGTGACAGAGATTGGAAAGGAAGTGGAAGTTAAGTAGAAGGCGATGCAGTAAAAGCAATTAAGTGCATAAAAGAACATCAGCAGAGCAGCATCTTTTACTCTCACATCTGAGTGTGTGTGCGTTTGCGTTTGCGTGTGCATGTGCGTGAGTGACACAATTGGCACAGCAAGCTAATGAGCTTTGCTGCAGCTGATTGATGTCTGTCTGTGTCCCGTTTCTACATACGTACTACATGCATATATGTATATGTATATGTATTCGCGGCTGTCTCGCTCTCTCTTTCTCTTTGGTACTTACTTGATAGGGCATGTCATAATACTCTCTGGTGAACTGAGCTTCAGCCTGAGCTTCTGCCATGCTTGCCTCGTCCTCTTGAGACATTGTTGTCATTTTGCCTAAACTCTCATAGGTGCTGCAGCAGCAGCAGCTTTTGCCTTTGTGCTTCTTTTTGTTCCGGTTGTCTTTGCCTTTGTTGTTGCTCTCACTCTGACGCGGGCGGCTTTTGAAGCTGCTTCTGTTTCTGGTTCTGCTTCGGCTGATGCTGCAGTCGCTACAGTCGCTGCTCCAGTGGCTCAGTTGACGTAGCTGGGCAACGTAATTTGTAATTTGGGCTTGGCTTGTTGTTATTGTTGTTCTTGTGTTTTCTTTGTCTGTTTGAGTTGTTGCTCTATTTCTTGTTAATGTTGTGGATTTTCTTATATGGATTAACTGCAAAGTGTTTGGACCATTGCGTAAGTTCTTTAACATTTGCGACAAGTTAACAAAAGCCATAGTGCGCACGAGAAAGCGATAAAACTAAAGCAATTCTACATATGTTTGGATGTGTGCTCGATTATAATTACAATTTTGCTAATGAGATTTGTCGAAACGTGAAATCGAAAAAAGAAAAAATAAATAAAAACTAATAATGAACTAAATGAAGCTTGTAAATATTTGCCCAATGTTCTCAGAATTATTGTCACAACAAAAGGCGCAGACTTTCACATTTGACGTGTAAACATTATCAAGTCATAATTAACAAACATAAAAAAAACGAAAAAAAAAAAACAAACAAAAACAAAAGCAAAAACGATTTACATGCACAGCCTAAAAGTATGCTATGAAAATTTCACTGACAATCGACAGCTTAATGAACAGTTAGTTAATCACATGTCCAACAGTTGTTGCTTTTTTTTTTTGTTAGCTTTTTGCTGCTATCTGTTATTGTTGGCGCTGTCGTCTTCGTCTAATTGCAAAAACTAGTTTTAAAGTAAAATGACGAACCGTCTTATATACTATATCGATCTATCAAGTGTGCGAACGTACAAGTCCCGTACAAGTAATGAGTACAATTCGATGGAGGTCTAAAAATAAGTCTCCAGAGGCCGTGGGCCCCTTGCGTGTGCGACGACCAAAACAGCAAGAGCAACAGCAACAACAACAATAACAAGAGCATTAGCAACAAGAGCAACAGCAACAACTCGGACACTCAGTGAGTCATCGTTAGCGTAGACGCCGTGAATTTTCACACCATTTAATTAGACATTGGAATTTGAATAAATAAATTAACTTTTGTTTGATTGTTTGTAACTATTGCACTTTGCTTATTTCTACACAAATTTCAACTGCATATGTACCTGAGATGCAGATTCGTGACGGAAGACCGAAGAGAGTTGCAGGGGAAAATCGAATAATAATTGCACGATTGTTTTAATAATTCTAATATTGTAATTGTAATTGAAATTGTCTAATTTTGCACACACGACAAACTCGATTTCATAACACAACTTGGGAGCAGGTGATATGTATTAGAATTATTCCAAAAATGCCATCAATTGAGCCAAAAGTCTTCAACTTTCTGTTTTTGGGCGACAAAGCGAAATGCGTATGTGAAATTTCCTGTGACGTCTGTCGAAAAATTCAATCGACTCTAATTTATCATATGGTTGGTCGCGTCTCTTGTTTCTCTGTTCAGTTTCTGCCTATTGTTCGTTTTATATTTTGTTTTCTTTTACGCTTTTTGTGTTTGCCTCGTCGCCTCGTCGCTTTGCTTTTCACAATTTTTCTTTCGTTTACATTTTGGATTGCAATTTTGACATTTGAGGCGCAGGCGCTCTTCACATTCAAAGAGAACGAGCAAACAGTAAGAGAATCGCATTGTGGGAGAGCAACTGCAATGCCGGTCAAAGCTTTTGTTTGTGTTGTTTGTAAACAAAAGCGAAAGCTTTGCCCAACTTCACTGACAGCTGGCAGCGCTGTTGCTCTAGTTGGCGGTCTCACAGCATTTTGGCGCCAAGAATTTGAATCGACAGATAAAGCGACATTCATAATTGTGTTAAGGATGCTCGTAACAGATTGATTAAGATATAATTAATTATCTATTATACAATTAATATGTAATATAAATCAATAAGCTGAAAAGACTTCACTTTAAATACTCTATTTAATATAGTGAGAGCTCATTAAGGCGATCAATGGAGCTATCATCACAGATCTTTGCAGAGGGTATCTTAGAGTCGATCACTTACTACTTTAACATTCTTCAGAAAGAAAGAATGCACTAAATACTACTGAATGCACTTCCCGTAAAAGTCTGACCCAAAAGTGTCAATCAATATCTATGTCTTTTATTATGGGTTTTCACTGTATTACTACACTTACAACTACAATATTGTTACACTTTACTCGAGCGTTACAGCTGCATGAGTTAAATCTTAGTTGTTTAGTTGTTTTAGTTGATCTATTAAGCGTTACAATCATTAGACGTAAGCTGAGCTTAAAAACCGCTTTAAGTTTTCCTAAATAGTCTGTGAATGAGTCATTTGAACTGAAAATTCGCCAAAGAAATTGCATATTTTAGTTGAGCTAGAGATGAGCGCGTGTCGATAACAAAATGCAATGAAAAACTTTTAAATTATAATATTTATAATAATTATATTCGTAATATTTTAATTATTTTAATAAAATTAACAAATTAATTATTAAGTAGCTGCTTTAATTAAATAAAGAAAAGATTTTTTCAAATTATTTAAGAAAAACCTGACTTATCTATAACTGATCGATATCAATATGAAGTAATATTTTAAGCCATAAAAGATTTTAATTCCAAGCTAGTTGAGTTGAGAGCTGTAAGTTGCTCGTGCTGCATCTTAAGATGTTGCACGCTCGTGACACGCGTCCATCTCTGGCCGAAGGGGGGCACTCCATTCCAATGGAGTCGGTGCAGCGGCAACGCCTAAAAGGCAACTGATAAATTTCCGCGTGCTCCAGCTGACGAGGCACTTCCTTGCACTAGTGGCCACTTCCTTTGGCTGCATTTATATGCTCGTAAAAGGAATTGTCCGGGTCCAAACACAGAGAGACGCAATCGCCAATTGTGGGAGAACGAAGAAGGAAAAACGATAAACAGAAAAGTATAAAAGAGAAAAGAAAAGCAAGGCAAGTGCAAGCAGCTCGGCCAATGGACAGTGGACAGTGGACAGTGGACAGTGGACAACGGCCAATGGGCAATGACCATTTGGCCATTTGGCCATTTGGCGGGCATCGCCTTACGCAACGTTTAAGTTTTATCACCTGATACCGCCCCGGTGGCTGGATTTGGATTTGGATTTGGCTCTGTGGGTTGTCGGGTTGTCGAGCTTTTCAATAAACTGGCCATAAAAAATGAGAGCAGTTCGATGTGCAGACTATAGAGTTGTTGTTGTTGTTGCTGATGCTGCTGCTGCTGTTGTTGCCCCTCTTGGCGCTGTTTTCGCACTTAATGCTGAGGCGAACGGTAAATAAAGTGAAGTGGCCTGGAAGCGATCCGGCTAACAACGACCTGCAAGCCACTAACGCCATCAACAACCATCTGCAGTAACGGCAGCAGTCGCAGCAGCAGCAGCAACAACAACAACAGCAACTACTCCCGCAGCAATAACAACATTAACAATGGCCAACCAGCGTGTTGACCAAAACACTTGCCCTCTTGCCAAGTTGGTCGCTTAGTTAGTTAGTCCCAGTTTTTTGTCCGCTGGCACAAAAATAAATGCAGCAACTGTAAAAAAAGCACCGTGAAAGCTGTTAAAACAATTTAATACACTTTCAAAGCCGCGACAAGAGCAACAAGCTGTGAGTAATCAAGATATTTGTTGATTAATTCAGAGCAAGACTAATTGTAAGTGCTGTGAATTATTAGGTAAGATTGTTGGCTCAGCAGCAAGAGCATGCAAAGCACATTGAAGCTTCTTTGTAAGCTTTGGATATACGAGCAATCAAACTGTAAGCTTATACTTATGCTCTGCTTCAAAGAAATGAAAGCTACTTATTAGATTAATCTTAATAAACCAATCATATAAGTCATAAAGGAACGTGAGTGCAAAAGCTTCTGAAAGCACATTAAAGCTTTAAAAGCACATATTAAGTCATATAAAATAGCCTGTAAAATTGCTGTTTAATTTTTCTGCTGTCGTTTAGAAGTATACATTTATATTGGATTAATCCAAAAAGTGGGCATGGTTTCATTTATTGTTTTTTTTTAACAATCATAGAAACTTAGGTAGCGAATTTATTTGTTTAAAGAAATCTAATTTTATGGCTCTATACCCTTTCAAAGTTTCTCTTCTCTTTTCACAAAATTTCATATTATTATTAGATTAATCCATAGAAAATGAAAGTTGTAGTTGGAAATACAAACTCGTATTCTTTGCAAACAATTCTTCTAATAATAATAATTATTAATATTATTTTTGTAAGAATAAAATAAATAAAAATAAAATAAATAATTTTAATTAGTTAATTCCTAATTTTAATTTATTTTTTTAATATTCTACAAGTAAATTAAATTAAATCAAATGTAATTTATATAATTTTGCTGCATGTATTTCTCTCTTTGTAAAACTGATGTACCCTTTTGAGAAAAGGGTATAGATCGCACATAAACTAGTTGGCCATGTTCATGTGCAAAGTGCAGGCAGCGTCGACAGAGTCGATTGTTGCCTTTAGTTGCCTTTAGCTGCAGTTGTTGTTGCTGTTGTTGCAGTTGTTGTTAAAGTTGTTAGTGGCTGTGGCCTCGCGAATTTGGACAAAATTGTTACAGGTCGCACTTTAATTGCATTCTGTGTGTCCGTGTCGGGGTTGGGTTTTTTCAATTTATGTTTTCCTTTTGAAATTCGATTCAGTGTTTTTTTTTTTATCTTTTTTTTTTATTTAAAGCTGTACTTCTTTTGGTTGTGTCTTTAATGAATGTGCCTCACTGCGTATACGTAATTAACAAGGCAGAAATCACAGTTAGCTGGCTTCAGGTATAGCAGCTAGCAACAACAACGACAACAGCAACAACAATCCCCAGAGATAACTTGGCCTCCTGGGCGTCACATATGGAACAGTTGGGGCCAAAAAGCTGGAGCAACAATCGTCTCGACCATCGACCACGTCGTATACATATCAATGAGTTGTGCTGGAGAACACCCTTGCTTAGGGTGTTGGGTGAGCAGGTAGGCGGTAGAGGGTAGCGGTTAGACGAGCGTAGACGACCCCTGACTATAGCCGAAAGGTACTCAAGTGTTTAGGTAAACTCATTGAATACATAAGAAGGCTATCATTCGCGACGGGAAATTTCCTCGTTTCCCCTGTTGTTCCTTTCTTTTTTGTTGTTGTCCTGTTGCGGCTTTCACAGTGAAATCGATTCATAAATTATACAATATGAAGCTATACTCACCTATATTTATTGTGTTTATGTGTATATCTGGTTCTTCACGTTGTCGTTGTCGTTGTCGTTGTCGTTGTCATTGCCTTTGTTTTTGTTGCCAAAATTCGCAAGCCGATTAGATGTTTGGGCGGGGCACGTGTGCTTACCAATAACTCAGGTGTGGCTCTAAAATATTAGCTGATATTAGCAATGATATGCGCATTAGAATTGCCATCTAATATGCGTTGGCCTAATGATGCCACAAGTTTCCCTGAAGGCCTAGTCAAGTGTCTAGGTTCATGAATACCGATAGATTTAGTTCTAGACGGTTGCAGGCACAGTAACTGTACGAGCTACAGTCGAACTTATCTATTAAGTTACCCATAAGTCTTGCAAAATTATCGATAATGTTTTCGATAGTGTAGATATCTATTGATTGCTATCGATTGCTGTTATCGTTTATCAAACTAAGCTGTACAAATATAAATGACTGAATTGTTAAACTAAGTTGCTGCTAAATATATCGATTATATAATCGATATGTTAGATAGCTTTTTAGACTCTGTACTTTATAAAATAAATTAATAAATCTATCGATAGTTTCTACCTTGTCTTGTGCCTATCCAAATGATCGCAATGCTTATGCAGAGCTTTGATAATTTATTTTCTTTACATATTATAACATATTTTATTACCTTTTAATGAATATTATAAATCAATATTTATATATTGGATTTTTCTGCAGAGAAGTTCGTCATAACGGGGCCCGCCTGTAGCTAGGCGCCAAATCACAGCTCAGTTCTCGCAATCGTTATCCGTAAGTTGAAGAGTCTCACATTGTGGATGCATATCCTGGGCTTCGTCTGGTGGCTGTGCCTCCTCGGCCCAGTTTTGCGGCCGGGCAAAACTAATAAACCAACTCAATTAAGCAGCTGCCGCCGTTGGCCAAAAATATTTCCAATCAGAATCGTTTTTGGAGTGTCTTTTCGCTCTCGCTCTCTCTCTCTCGCTCTCTCCTTTGTGTTGTTTTTTCATCTTTTTTGTATGGCTGCACGGGCAAATCGAGGCCACGTGGGTGGCCAGAAAAATAATTCTGCCAATAAATGCGAATATAAATAAAAACGAAACTAATTTAATTAAAACGCAGTCACCACGCATCAATAGAGAATGGTCTGCTATGCCAAGCGCATAAGACCCAAATCAGAGCTCAATTACAGCTAAAAAGACAGGGGGACAGATAAAGAGACAGGGAGAGAGGAAAGGAGAGATCAAAGCCTGATCAGAAATCGGGTCGCTAGAAATCACTTGCGATTGAAAAGTGTTTTTACGCCTTGTCACCGGTTTTACGCATACTCTATGCATTGCTGTGCGCTATGTTAAGGCACTCTGCGCTATGTTAAGTCACTGTTAAAATGTTAACAAAAACTGATTTGAAATGGGAGATAATCGTTAAATACAACTGTAGATTTTGAAAAGACTCTAAACTATTAACAGAATGTTAACATAATATAATCAGTGACCTTTAACAGCGCTCTGTTGCTGTAAGTTAACATTTAGAGTAGCTAACAGCAAATGTGCTAGAATAAAGTAGTAAATTATTCAAATGTTAGCCACTTTAAACTACAAAGTTAATGTTCCTTTTCAGCGTTACACATTTCTTTTTTAATTCGTAATCTGTTATGCATACGATTCCCAACAGCTGTGCAATTATAATTATAATAATTAAAATAAATTTATAAAAATGTACATAATCTTTGAAGTAGAAACACGATATAATATGATTGATTTCATTCATTTGAAAATGATGTTTGTCTCGTAAGAAAGAGCATCAAATCAACGATATCATATAGAAATAAACTGATGTTGCGTAGTCTGTCTCGTTTGATGGTGCTGTGTGCGGCACTGGGGGGCATGGGCGGTGTAGTCTGCACAATTATTTATGCGTCGTTTGATTTGTCGCTTAATTTGCAACGCATTTTATATAAGCCGCCAACAGCTGTGTGCTGCAATTTGCCATTTGGTTGCACGGAATATTACGACTCTTAGCCTAGCGCGTAGTCGGAGTCGGAGCACTGATAAGTCTAGAGATAAGCATTGACACTTCCTGGGCAACCGGCACTTGCAATTCGCAGAGTCAATGCTGCGCCTTTGGCCATATTGCGTATACGACGCATTGGCTAAGCTTGAAGATATGGATTGTAAAATTGAGTGGGAAAATAAAGTGCGACTGTTAATTGCTGAATTTGTTTTTTGTTTTGGCTTTTGGCTTTTGCTTTTAGCGGCATTCATAAGACTTCTAGCCTGAGGCATCTAGGCGACCATATGAGTAAAACACAGTCTTAGATTAGGCCTGTCTGAAAGTAACATTGTGATCTTAAATGTTGTTAAATGTTGATCTATTTACTACATAAATAATCTGCATTTAATTGAAACTTAAAAGAAGGTAATTTAAAATTGAAGAAATATTTTAAGCATTTTGAGTTTTAATATAAATTTAAAAAGAAATATTTAATGTTTTAATTTAACTTGTTATACTACATTTATGACAATTGCGAAAGGACATATTTCCAAGTAGATTTTAAGAATATAACTGCCATTCAAAACTGAGCCAAATTTCATGAACTCAATTGAATTTACACAAAAAAGGACACTTTTAAGAATATTAACAAACTTATTTCTTAAAAGTACTAACAATTTATAATTTGTAACATATTTTAGTTTCCCTTTTTAATTGATGTAATAATATACTTATCATTAATTTATTCATCAATTAAAACTGAAATATAAAAGTTCTTTGACCCTTTGAAAGTCCCAAAGTCCAGGCTCAGTTATCAAATCGACTAGACATTCAAAGTGAGAGCACAAGCAAATTGATTGCAAAGTGTCTGAGCAGGCATAATAATTAATCATATTATAAATATTTGTTATTGCTATTCTCTTCTTGTTTTTGTTGCCAGCTCGTCCTTTCTATTTAATAAGTATACAAAAAAAATAAAAAGAAAAGAAAATATTTATAAGTAGAAAAAGCTAAAAAAAAAATTAAATTGGTCTATAAAATAACTGCGAATGTTGTCAAAAGTTGACACACAAAAGAAAGTTTGAACTGGGCGACACTTTGAATGAACTGCAATTCGAAACTTGGAAATTGGAGACTCAAATTAAGATTGAAAAGTTGAATGGGAAAAGCGATAAGAAGGTCGAGGAAAATCTCTTGCTAAACCTTCCATCAAATTGACTTTGCCAACTTTCTATATAAAGATAAGGCAGACACTTTGTCTGTCTGTGGTCGAACGTGTGTTACAACTAAATGTGTATCAATTTATTTCGTTGAATTGTGTGACCAGATGCAACGCATTCGACTGGTCACTCTGAATTGACTTAGTACTTATATTTATAAGATTTGATCTCATTTTGAGGGAATTCGATTCACAATGAAGCAACAATCAAGTTAGCCATCGTTCGTTTGTCTGTTTACCTGTACTTAATCTTATTATCTATAAAAGCTCTGCTTCTCTGGGCCCCGCCTCTTCCACTTTTATATACGCATTTTTGGCACTACGCACCAAATAGAAATAGAAAACAAAAATCTTGTTTGGAATCAACCTGTGTGTGTAGCGTAATACAATAACAATAATAAATGCACAAATTTCACAACAAATTAACACAGAAATGTGGGCGGACATTGTTGGTAGGCAGGCAGGCAGTCAGGCAGGTTCCTTTCGGTACGTTACGATAAGAAGAATGGGCGTGGCCAACGCCCAAACGTTTCTATCGCAGCTGTGGCATCGACACGACAACGAAATTCTTTGAAATAGTAAAGAAATAAATTTAAGATAACAATTGCACGACCAGCAGATACTCTGTATACAGGAAAGTTCACTATTGTATTGTAGGTTTGACAGCACCGACTAGTGTTCGACTTGCTGATACCCTACACACATTTCTTGTAATCGCTGCTTTCCTCTGCTTCAGTTTCTCAAATAACAATTGTGTTGATTATACGATAATGCTGAAATTTTCAGAATAAAACAATGAAATGTAAACCTATAGATCTGCAATAAATCGAAGTGTTATTATTAAAACTAGGAGAATAACAGATGAAATACAAATTGAAATAACAGGTGAAACAAAAAGCAATTGAAATTTATTTAATATATTTCTGCAATTATGAAACTTAGGTATAACTTTTATGCGAAATGCAAATATACAGGGTATATAAAAATGGTAGAAAAAGAAGAAGAGAAAAAAACAATGAGTAAAAAGTCGCAAAGCAGAAAAAATGAATAAAATCTGAACACAAAAAAAAAACACAGTGAACATTGTCTTTTTGAGGCGTGTTGTTGTCGATGTTGTCGTTGTTGTCGTTGTTGTTGCTTGGAGGTGTGGGCTTTTTTGCTTATTGATTTTGAATTTGAAGGTGAATATTAATGTGCCCCCAGCTTAATATCTGCCAGCACTTATCTATAGATATATATGTATATGCATATATATATATATGTATATATGTGTATGTATATGTATATAATATACTATATATGGTCTGTCCTAGTTAATGGTGCTTTACAGTGCAGCATCGTCTCAGATTGTGACACGCCTGGCAATTGGCAATTGAAAGTGCTTGCCAAACAAAATTCAATTGCTCAACTTGTAATTATGCTGTGCTGTGGCGCCACCTGCCGGTCAGGCGACAACTTACCAAGTATTCCGCGAGATTAACTTAATTTAAGCAATCAACTTAAGAGTATAATAAATTAAATGCCGTTTGGGAAATTATGATAAACTTAGGAAACTTTTGTAGAATTCGGAAGGTTATAGTAAAAGTAAATGAAACGAAGTAAATAACAGGGATAGGAAAATAGAAGAATTCTTCTTTTTTTTTAAGTAGAATAAAGGAAATAAAAATAGAGCAGAAAGTCAAGCAACAGAAAGCATAGAATAATAAAAGATAAAATGGCAAAGGCAACTAGAAAGAGACATAGCGACAAGTAAGTGTATGAAAAACAGGCGAAGAAAGTATAAAATGAAATAAGAAAAGTAAGGAAGTCTTGGAATAGAAAGGTTAATAAATGGGAAAACAAATGAAACAAAATAAAAAAATAAAGAAATTCATAAAAATAACGAAATCAAATAAATGTGAATGGAAAGAGAAAGGAAAAGAAAAATGCATAAAGAGAGATGAAGAATTTAAGGAAAGAAAATATGTATATATACATATGTATATATATATATATATATATATATATATATATATATATATATATATATATATATATATATATATGTGTGAATAAAACAATTTACACAGAAAATATTTAAATATAGTATATATATAAAAATACGATTAGCTGGGTCATATATCATTTATTGATCTTCATTACTCTGATTAATTCAAGAGCTGAAGAAAAACTTATTATTTTAATTCAAAAACAAAGTAATGATAATAAGAAATATATTTAATTTCAGTTAATAAATAATTCTTTCAATGTAATGGAGAAAGATAATCATGAAAATAACAAAGCTAAAGCAAACAATTTTTACTTTTCTTAAATTACTTTCAATAAATGCCCTGACTTTTCTTAATGATGTTAAACAACAACGATGACGGTCATTGACACAATATGGATATGAATTATGTAAATATCTCATAGATAATAGATAAATAGATGTGCACGGTAATTGCTACTTAACTGAAGAATAGAGGACTCGGGACAATGGACAATGGACGTCATGTTGAACAAGCGGGGGACTCGTAATGCACATTTTCAATGGGCCACAAATCAGGGGGAGGGTGATCGGAATGGCAATGGAAGAGCAAGAACCAAATGACAAACGTCGGTCATTAATCTTCAATGCCGTGGAAATTTTATGTAAAATAGCAAAAAAAAAAAAAAAAAGGAAAATAGAGAAAAAATGAAACTACACACACACTCGTCTGCTTCTTCTAGTGGGTGGGACGTGTGTTAATGGCTGACAGTGGCGAGTATTTAGGCAAATGTGGTTCCAGCCAACAGGCAACAGCAAACAACACAAGCAGCGGCAACAGCAACAGCAACAACAATAACAATAACCACAATGACAGACAGAACCAGAACAGATAGACCAGAACAATAGGCGGCAACAACAACAATGACATCAATAGGCGCAATTGAAACAAGTGTTGTCACGCCGCTGACGTTAACAGCAACTGCGACTGCGACAGAGACGCCATCGTCCTGGCCTAATGGCTGACAAGCAGCGGTCAGTGAGAGGCATTGTCCTTTTTGATACCCTGCAAAACAATAAAAGCAATAAGATTGTGTTAAAGCCGAACATGGAAATGTTAAAACTAAACAAATTAATACAAATATTAATATAATAAAAATAAAAAAAAAATAATAAATTATTAATTTATTAATAATAAATTTTAATTATAATTAATAAACCAATATAATAACAAAAAAATACAAACTCTATAACAACAAACAATATAAAAATAAACACAATATTAAAAAAATATTAAAATAATAAAAATAATTAACAAATGTGATAAAAAAATAAGAATATAAGCAATATAAATGATGTGAAAATTAATACATAGTATATAAATGTAATAAAAATAAATAAGAATATGAATACTATTAAAATAAAAATAGAATTTAAATGAATAATAACAAACAAATATAAACACTACAACAGCAAACATGAAAAATATAATTAAAATAAATAATAATATAAAAAAATATATACATAATATAAAATATATGTACAATAAACATTTAAATATAAATCATATTAATAACGATTCTATTTTGATTTAATTGTTTTTTAAGTACACAGTCGAGCCATCGATATAAGAATACAATCGATAGTCTCGATATTGTCCGCAAGAGTTGTGGTTTGCAGTTGTAAAAAAAGCACTTTCCAAGTTCTTTTAACTAGCTTAAGATATTATACTATCTCTGCAGTTATTCGTTTCATTTTAATACCAACTCAAAAGCTCATTAAAGCTGTGCTTGAGCTTTTATTGTTATTACATTTAAAAGCTTGACTTTAAGTGCCGTAACGTGCTCTTTTGAGGCTGATGAGATTTGTTGTTAAATAAAGTTGTTGAAATGTCTGCAAAGATTCTGAAGAGTATGCAATATTCGTTGTAGTTTTTGTTTATTATTGTCCATGGCTTTTTGACCCACATAGATGCGTAAAGTTGCGCCTGAATAGACGCCATTGACAGGCGGGTGGCCCCTTTGAGCTCCTTGGATTGTGAAGGGACATGAACGTCGACGTCAACGTCGACGTTGACATGCTTGCTTGCACATTTGACTGATGTTTGTTGTTATTGTATGTGCTGTTGTTGTTGTTGCTGTTGTTGTTGTTGTTCTTGTAGCTGTTGTTCTTGTTGTGTATTGTGTATGTTATGGTATTGACGCTGCAATTATACAAATTAATTTCGAGACAAAAGCGTGCAGATTGTTTTTCAAAAGCCTGACAAACATTTGTTCTCCGACGAAGATGAAATGAAGTATCAAACGGAAGGACAGACGGACAAACAGAAAGAGATACAGATAGTGAGAGAGAGACAGATAGATAGATAGGCAACAATATTGAACATCAGGACCATGGAGAAAACATCTTTCACAACGAACATGGAAAATGGACGCGGAGATGCAGCTGAGCACTTGCCATTCGCCATTCGCCATTCGCTGTTCGCTTTGACTTTTGCGATATCAACAGCAGTGGCAGCTCATCGGGGCGCCACAGGCGATATCCATGCCACGCAATATGCCGTCATTCCTTAACACCATTCTCTTATCCACACTTTCAGTCGCATACTCATTGCAACAGAAGGTCAGCATTCGAGAGTTCGCTTCACTGAATGCACTTGCTATATTTTATTTTTTTGTATTTCCCTTCCTCAACGTTTCCTTTTCGAATCGAGCTAAATTAACCTTCAACCTTCAACCCATCATTAAGGTCCGTCAAATGCCAATCGCTCGCAAAGAATTCTTTAAAAGTTGCACTCATTAAGCCATCTTATATAATATAGTGTAAAAACAAAACAAGAAAAAAGAGAAAAATGCTATTTAAACTGAGTAATTATGTTTAAAGACTCTCATTATCAGAGTTGAACAGTTGCATATCAGTTAAGCTGACTAACTGAGTATCAGGAGATGAGTTTCACAAATGTTTTCAGGGAATACTTATGATATTAAACTGTTTAAAGGACTTTGTTGGACATTACCGTATTGTTTTACATACTCATGTTAACTAACAGTGACTCGCCTTAACAGTTCTATGTTATGTTAGGCTGTTTGTTTAACGCTTTAAGATTGAGAGAAGTTTATGTGATCAGCAGTTAGTTGTGAAGTACGAGAATAATCAAAATGTTAGTCTGGTTAACAGAATTGTCGCAAATGTTAACTAACAGTGACTCACATTAACAGATCTATGTTTTTCTGTCGGTTTGTTTTACGCACTAAGTTTGATGTTTTTTTTAATCTGAATTCCTTTTAAACGGAATCAACAATTAGTTGTGAAGTACGACAATAATCAAGATGTTAGTCTGGTTAATGTTAACAGTTACAGTGACTCGCAATAGCAGAGCCCAAATATGTTTTATCTGTTCAGTTGTTCAGTTCTCAGAGGCTAAGTTTTATGTGAATAGTTCTTATTGATGAACTGTGCATTTGATTATGATTTTAAGGAATACTTATGATATTAACCATGTTAACCGAATTTGTTGTACTCATACATGTTAACTAACAGTGACTCGCATTAACAGTCCTATGTTTTATTTCTGGCTATTTATTATTTTAACTTACTAAGATTGAGGTCTTAAATGAGAATTTCTGCTAATGTAATCAGCATTTAGTTCTGAATTATGAGAATAAAATAATGTTAGTCTGATGTCTTAGGGGAATACTTTCTAATTTTGGACTGTACAGTTGGTATTAGCGTGGTTAACATAGTGATTCTCACTATAACCATTATATTATATTTTTTGTAATTCCTTTTTTTAGTGTGTATCACTTTGTTTGATTTCCCCTTTTTACGGTCCACTTCGCAATGATTCACAACACTCAGACGCTATTCAGTCTGTGTACTTATGGGCACTCGTATCATTTGCGTGACATCCAACGAGTGCTTTTTAAATGGTCCTCAGTCTTTTCACAGTTTTGCGTTCGCAAAAATTCTGCGAAAAGTGCAGCCACATTTTTGGCCCAGTTGGGGATTTATATTTTCTTTGTTTTTCTGGTTTTTCGTTCTCACGCAGCAGCCGCCAACTGGGCGCGGAAATTGGGCTGCCAACCAGGGCCATTTGGCGTATCCATGCGTTGCCCCAAGTCTGTGGCAAGGCACAGCCTTCGCTTTTCGCTTTCAAATGCCTTTGCAACAATGGAGGGTGAGGCAGAAGGAGACCGATTGCAACGTAGAATGGCAGAGTGGCAAGGCGGGTTGAGTTGAGTTGAGTTGAGGCCTTTTTGCAAGTGGTTTGATTTGTGATTTTGGCATTTTTTTGTTGTTGTTGTTGTTGTTGTTGTTGCTTGTATATGTCGCGAGCTGGCTAAATTGTAGCTGGCTTTCGATTTTGTGGGTCGCACAATTTATGCGCACTTTATGCGTTGCCCAAGTCGTGACTTGGACTCAAAGAGTGGAGTATTAGAGCACTGGAGTAGTTATGCAATGTGCGTGTGGCTTGTCTGTCTGTGTGTGCGAGTGTGTGTGTGCATGTGTGTGGGGGGCTAACACTGTCAAGTGAGAGTTGCGCCTATTGCAGCACACTCATGTGGCAGCTGCAACTTGTTCAATCATTTTCGGGCCAGAACAATTAACAAAGTCGCCGGCATTTTAATTATATTTAATTATTTAATAATGCATACAATTATTATTAATTGTTTTTATGTGTAATATATAATTGATTGTAATTTTTGAAAGTGCACACGCATATTTACGCATATATATTTATATATATATATATTAAATAAAATAAACAATATTTATATGATTAAGAATATTAGTATTATTTTATATATAAAATAAACATACGTGTAGATGTAATAAAATAAAAATAAATGTATTAATTACTTGTATTAGTTAAACAGATTTTTGCTTGTAATTCAAGAGATTGATGATACGAGGATGATTAAAATATTATCTCCTTATTATAATTATGTGACACAGAGCAATAGTAAAATAAATGCCATTTAATAAAGTTTTATAAGTCTTCGATATATATGTAGTATATAATATAAAGAAAATCTATAAATATTTCCCTTAAGCATAATAAAGTTTGTCTGTGCTATTTGAACATTGAAAGTAATTATGTATATGGTTTGGATTGTACAGCACACAGCACAAGACACCAGCAAAACTTATGTGATAGTTAGTATAATGATTATTTGAAGATATACATTTTATATCGATAGATCGCACAATTTATACAATATCCTATCGATATATCGGGTTATTTCTTTAATTATTCTACAAAGTCGATTACACAATTGATCTTGTTGAAAACATTCTCGCTTCTTGTTTGGCAAACAATTTGTTGAACTTGGTCAGATGATCGTCTGATGGCGATGTTGGTTTTTCCTGCTGCCGCATGCCGCAGTTTGTTGCACGCAATTTCCTCGACCGGATCAACGAATTAGTCAATAACAATTTCCAATTAAACAATGGCTTTGATGTCAGTTCAATTAACTTGAATTCGTTGACAATCGAAATGCAATCAACAAATGGGCAATGAAACCACATTAAGGCGGGTGTTGACGGCGTCGGCGTCGGCGTCCGCGTCGACGTCGCCGTCAACGCAGTGCGTCGGCCGCGCCTGCGCACATTCACAATAGGCAGGCAAGCTGGTAGCTTGATAGCTTGATAGTTTGGTAGGCTGGTGGGCTGGTACGCTGTGTCAGAGCTATGCCTGCTGCCTGCTTTGCCAAAATGTTGCGGCTGTAAACCCGTTTTCCATTGCAGCTTTGACGCTGCCGACGCGTCGCGTCGCGACGCTGGACCATATTTTCCCAGCGCTTTTCCATCAGACTGTTGCTGTATAAATAAGCGCAAAGAACGCGATACTGAGACAGTTTTCGATTCGAAGCCCAGCAACCCGGTGCAACATATCAACAATTTTTTTTATTTCTCAATCGTTTCACGTGAAGCAAAATATCCATAATCAAAATGGCATTCAAGGTGCGTAAAGACTCAACCTGATGCTAAAGTGTTTCATCTCTGTGTGTAATTTGTGCGTATGTGCAGGACTAACAAGGATAATACTTATCAACCTCTGTTGTTGTTGTTGTAGTCAGAAGGGGTCCTCGGTTCTGATGGCGATTGCAGTTGCCATTCCAAATGCATTTGCAATTATCGTTTCGCTCTGGCTGTTCAGCCGAAAAGCACCAGAGCATCCTGTGGTCCTCTCGGGACATCTGATGGCAGCGCATTTGAAATTAGTTCCAAGCATTTGTAGCCTCATTCCCCCCATCAAATGCTCAAAAGTCCTCAGTGTTTTTCTAGGAAATTGTCATAGAAATACGCAGCAGGATAATTGCAATATTGTGTGTTTACAAATTTCCCAATAATACACAGTTTTTATGCTGTGCATTTAACTGGAAGGTGCAGCTAATTGCCTCAGCAAATGCATTTGCATTCTGCGATAAGGTGTCAACTGTCAGCTGTCCATTTCCAATATCACTCAATTGAATACGACTTCATAAATATTTATGTTTAATTATGCAATAAGCATTAAGCATGTCAATGTCAGGCTCGCAGCTACGAGATACAACAAAATAATGCATCTTAATTGCGATTATTATATTTTTTTTTTTTTGAATATGATTTTCTGCAGTTATGCAGTATCTGTCAAAAGTAGAGCTAAGCTTATATTAATGCTTCAATCAATTATATTGATATTGATTGATATCAATAAAAGCTCATTAAAGCCTTGTTTATTTCTTTTTTGTTTTTATAATTATATTTGACTATTTAGTCAACTGCCCCATAAGCTAAATATTCGTTAAATATAACAATAATTTAAAAATAATTTTGTTTTACTCGAAATGTTATGTTTCATAGCCAATCATAGCCAAATTTTTGCATGTATTTTTATTCAAATTAAAGTAAATATTTACTTGATGGCGAATTTTTAAAATGCTAATATGCTGAAATTCACACTCGCATTCGGCAAAAATGACGCATATGCAAAAATAATATGAAAATTGAAAAAGTAAATAACAAATGTGAGTGAATTGTGGCAATGGCAAAGTGGGTCAATCAATTGAAAAGTGGAAAAGCTGTCGCCAGAATCACTCATCATCATTTCGTGTGTGAATTTCTGGAACAACTGCAACAGTGTTGCAGCTTTGGGGTCATCTTAAAGGGGTCTACGCTTCAGTCGGCAACCCTAAGCGAAAGTTACGCAACATTTTCCATACATTTGTGGCCCAATGGCCCAGGAAGAGCCACTCCTGTCCGGCAGTCAGTTACGCTTAATTAAAATCAGATAAATACCCAAAGACAAATAAAAGCCGTGCCAAGTCAAGTGCACGGCAGGCAGTACAAAACAAAACAAAATTAAACAAAACATAAAACAACAGAGGGGAACCAACACAGAACACGACAGGACAGAGCCAAAACAAAATTGAACAAATGAAAATGATATAAATTTTAAATAAAAAAAGGACATCCGAAACTCCCTGATGTGCTCTAACCCTTAAAGTGTCCTTTTCGAATGTTTTTTTCTTTTTGCTTAGCATTTTTGCACGTAAATTGAAATTCAATGGAATTGAATATAAAATGTAAAACGAAAGTAGAGTCACAGAAAGCAAAAGAAAAGTAATAGCCTGAAGTAAACATCTAGAACTCACTTGTAATACACTCCTATACTCATACAAAAATACAGTTTGGCGATTGGAGAGTAACGATTAATGCACAAAGTAAGCCAAAAACCAGCGAGTAATGAGTGGCAATTAAACCCTAATTAGCAAACAAGCACTTAGTACTTAGAACACAATTACAACGAGATGTTAGAAAGTGGCTTGTAGCAAGCAGAGAATAACGAGTTAATTGGAAAAATCTGAAGGTGTATGATTTAAGATAAATAGATATAATTCAGCAGCAGGTCAAGTGTAACCGCACAGCGATTTGATGGAACTGAACCAAGCTGTACAAATGGAGGAATGAGTAAAGAGTTATTTTAAAGGAGCAAGTCGTTAACAACGAGTAGTGATTATCGAGTGATTAACATTCAATGATTTACAGCTGAGTTGAGAATAAACTATTGAATATACAAGTAATTGTGAAAATAGTAGATATTAATGAATAAAGAGTAGCAAGTTAAAGTAACGAGTAGCGAATTGAAGTAACGAGTAGCCAGTTAAAGTAACGAGTGTTTCAATTCTTTGAATGTACCATCGTAAAACGTAGAGACTTTAAAAATTTATGTTTTTACTTACTACTTTATGTAGTTACTTTAACTGATTAACATATATTCGATATAAATGAAAAATAACTGACAGGGCGTAACTTTGAAGTAGCGAATAATTGACAACGGGTATTGATTAACGAGTGATCTATATAAATTGAAAGTGAATTGCACATTAACTAAAAAAAATATACAAGTAATCGTTGAAACAATAGTGAATAGTAAGTAACGATTAAAAATAACGAGTCATGGTAATAACGCATAGCGAGTAAAGAGTATCTTACATACAAATTGATAAACAATCTACAAAATTAAACGAGCTACTGTTAGACCTGTTTAAAGTAGCGAGTAAGTAGTAACGAGTAGACAGAGGTTATTATAGAGGCTTTCACGTGCATTACAGCAGAGTCGCCAATAAAGTATCCACATATACGAGCAGCAATTAAAACATTAGCGAGTAAATAATAACGAGTTGCGAGTAATTTTTAGAGAGCACCAATTATAAAAGCTAAGTGCTGGACAGCATCATTTGCTGTTTTTAAATTAGATAATTAAATTTAGGTAGAAACGCATGTTGAGAGCTCTGCAGAGCTCAAAACTCAACACAAAGTCGCTATGGTCGTGTTTCCAGCAAATTCACCGTAAATAATACACATACGCCGCATTGCCCAGGCTGTACCGTGTGCGTGTGCGTGTGTGTGTGACAGATAGATAGAGAGAGAGAGAGAAAGAAAGCGACTGAGAGTGAGAGTGAGATGGAGTGAATTTGAGTGCTGAACTACTTTGCGAACTTAATTAAAAGTTTATGTGTCTGCAATTTCCTTATGTACGCAGCCTCGTATGTTGCCTGCCGATACGAGAATGCAAACAAAATACAAAATGAGTTGTCAAGCGGCTGCTGCACTCACTGAATTTATGCATACCTCGATTGACTTTAGATACAACTACTTACAACATTATCTACATATATGTATGCATATAGTATATATATATATATAAATATATAACTCTCTTCATATCTAATCTGAACAGCTCATCTTCTGCATTGCCGCGATGGCCATTGCCTGCGCCCAGGCTAAGCCCGGTGGACCTGCTGCCTATTCGATTAGTGCACCCAGCGTGGATCACGCATCGGTGGGCAACACACAGGAGCATACGGTGAAGGGACACTATGGTCAATCATCGCAGTCGGACTATGCCAGTCAGGTGCAGACTGCACACTCTCAGTCCCATGTCCAACGCTCCAGCATTAGCAACGATGGTGGCCTGGCGCCAGCTCATGGTTATGCCGGTAAGTGCGAGTAGTTTCTGTTGCAGTTGCCGTTTCAATTCCACAACGATTCGCTATCACACTCACAACACTCACAACAAGCACAATGCACTCATGATCATTGTAAATTTGTAAAATTGCACGTAGATTGATATGCTAACACCTAGAAATCTAAATTTAGTCGCACCACAAGCCGCCAGCTACGCACTTGGACACACCGCACCGGCTGCACAAATCCAGCTGGCCAGCAGCCATGGTGCATTGTCTGGTCATGGTTTGGCATATGGTGGTCATTATGCTGCCGCTGCAGCACCCACCTTTGCCTATGGCGGACACTATGCCACCGCGTCTGCTGCTGCCCCCGCATTGACCTATGGGGGACACTATGGGGCCACAGCACCTGCACTGCATCTGTCGGGTGCCTCGCATCTTGGCTATGGCTATGGCTATAGTGCGGCTGCTCCTGCGTTGTCCCACGGCTATTTGGCTGCCGCACCAGCTCCAGTTGTGAAATATGCCGCCGCTCCAGCTTATGGTAGGTGTCAAAATGCCCCATGACCTCGTTAATGCCACCTTGTTTGGCCTCACCTTGCCTTGCCGCCTCTAATCTTCAGCACCTTTTGCACCTTTTGCACCTGTTGACCGCTTTTGTAGTTGTAACTGTACTCCTTGTTATAATATTTACTAATTTTCCAGCCAAAAGTTTCTTAACATTTTTACAGCTATCAATAGTTGGTCGGTTTTTCCTCCGATCCGATCTGTTGTTATGTTGAGGGAACTTCCAGTTGACCCAGCTGCAGTTCTCAGCTCTCAGTTCTCAGTTCTCAGTTCTCAACTTTCTGCTTTTATCTCTCTCCCTTTGAGTTGTGCTGCTGTGTTGTTGTGCTGCTGCATTGCAATTTATTATATTTTCGCTTTGCTGGCCAAGTGCACTTGGCCAAAACAAACTTGATGCTGTGTAAATACAAAGCACAACTTTCATTCTGGCCATGCTTGACTACGTAAGCTACGACAGCTGTCCAATGGATAAGGGATTCTGTAGTGTGGATAATAATGTGGAGTGTGGGGAATAAGGGCAAGGGTTAAGGGTCAATTGCAGTTTCTGGTGTGTGCTCAAAGTGGCGTGAATCTAAAGAAAATAAATGTATTAACTGCTTTGGGCCAATGGACAGAGAGGCGACTGCAAGACGAAGATAAATTCTCTGAAATTCATAAGTGGCGCCATCTGGCGACATAAATACAAATATCAAAACTATTTCTATGACAGATCAAATGTAAACAAGTTACATTGCATTTTCCATATATTTCAAATGAATCTCTTGAATGTGGCATAATGAATATATTTGTAAATGAAAATGAATAGCAGATGAATATGATTGGACTCAATATTAATCTTAATAAATGGCAATGAATGGGAAAAGAGAGAGAAAGAGAGAGAGAGAGAGAGGAAGAGAGGGAGAGAAAGAGAGGGAGAGAGAGAGAGAGAGCGATAGAGAAAGAGTGGGAGAGATACAGAGTTTCAAATACAATGAAGTTTAAACTTCGATACAATTCAATTTATATAAATTATAATTTCATTTAAATATATTTTCTTATAGTATATGCGTATATACTTCAGCTTGAATATAAAATAGAGAATCAATTCTTGGACTGTCCATCTCTAAAAGTGCCTGAATTAACACTACTTTCAGTATTCTCAACAAATTTATTTTGTTTATTTATTTATAGCAGTGAATATAGTTTGATATACTCAAAGAGAAACAATCCTTAGACTAACTATACTTAAAAGTGCCGTAAATAATAACAATAAAAAAGAAGTACAGCTATTGAGATAATGTTATGAATCAAATGAATATGCCTAGAGTATATCATAAATCAAAAATTTTTGGACACATCCTGTCTCAATTTGCTTTACTTAACACTAATTACAGGGCTGTCAAAATATTTGTTATTGGAAAAATTGAAATCCACATATGAATGTTTATTTATTCATGTGTTTTGTGGCACGAATCCATTGAATATAGTTTGAGTTAAAGTGCTTTAGTGAAATCGATAAATACAAATTCTTAAGCATTCAACAATTATCTTAATATTGCATGCACAGCGGTCCGATGGAGGGTTGGTTGGGGATTTAAAAAAATTCATACATTATCAATAAATAAAGGCGTGTTGCACATGCTACACGATGAGGCACAAGTCGCTGTCATAGCTGCCGCAGTCGTCGGCTGTATGCAACATTCTGGCGTTCTCGCCGCTTACTATCGATTTCTATTTAGACAAGAGCTACTGTTGAGAAGTTGAGCACAGGTTTGGGCAGGATTGGGATTGGGTTTGAGTTAGTTTTGGATACTCACACAGGAGGATGTCGGTCAACGCCTGGCGTATAATCAATCATTCATTCATTCTTGTCAACTAGTTTAAAGCATTGACACATGGCTCGCCAATGGTCGTGATGATAATGATGAAGATGATGAGGATGATGTCGATGAGTCTTCAAGTGGGGACAGTCAGTTCGTCAGTCATTTGGACAAGTGGCGTTTGGCATTGGCAGAACATGTGGCCCGCCTAGCACGCTCAACGCACAGGATAAAAGGACACTTCTAGGACACTTCTTTGCCCAATGCTTATCAATGCTGCGTTGCCGCACTTCACCTACATGCTTCACTTGTGTGTTCGAAACTGCGGGCCAAGACAAGCAATACTTGGAAAAAGTGCGCGTAGTGTTGGCACCTATTTGCACTGTTGTCCTGTGGAGAAATTGTTTCTGTGTGCGCTGTTGTCAAATTTCACTTACGCTCGCATATTTCGCATTATTATCGTTAATCCTCCAGGGCATTACATTTACAACATTTTTATATTTCATGCGACATTTTCTAACTTCCCACAACCAGTTCCCAACATCAAGCAACTGTATTATGCGCTGTTGCCTAAATTCACAACAATTGCAATTGTTCATTGTCACCTCTTGTCTTGTGACTTTTTGCATTTAATTCTCGTTTATATTTATAACTTATACATTGTTGTCAAACTTCACTAGGGCGACAATGATTTATTGTGCACTCTTGTCCCACTGTGCAGCACACATATCACATTTCACATTCGCTTGACAATACAAAATTGCGAACCTTGCCGTGTCAGTTGATTGATGTCGACTTGTCCCCATATCCCCATGTGCTCAAATATGCCCCTAAACCTATTCAGAATTCAGATACAGTGTTGCCCGACTTGCAACAATGAACCAATTCGAGACATGGTCGGCTTCATTGTTAATGTTGACAGCATGCTCCGGTTATTGTGCGCTGCGGGACCAAGATTCAGATAGATATACAGATAGAGGTATAGGTAGAGATACAGATAGAGATACAGATAGAGATACAAGTAGAGGTCGGATAGAGATACAGATGCTTTTTCCTTGGTTAGTAGTCGGAAAGGGAAGAGCTTCACAGCTGTGATTATGCATTGTCTGGCGGCTGTTAATGCGATTTGTACTATCCTCGACAGCACCTGGCATCATTGGACATGGCATTGGACTTGCTGCACCAGCTGCCTATGCTGCTCCCGCTTATGCTGCCCCTGCTTATACTACGCATCTGGCTGCCGCCCCAGTGTATAAGTGAGTAATGCGTTTGGCTTTATAAATAGAGATGGATAACCTCATGGTCTCATCATATAATTCTACCTTCTCCCACATACACAGGGCTGCCGTTGCTGCCCCCGCCCTGGTGCACACATCCGTCTCTGGCCATGGCATTCACTATGGTTACTAGGGCGTTGGTCTGAGCATGCAGCATAGACCAGACAGCAGAATCCGCCACCATCAAGCACCACTAAGCATCATCAGCACCACCACCAGTTCCCAACATGGAGTTAACGGCTAAAAATATAAATACGAGTAATATCCTTGGCGAGCCTAACTGTAAATAATGTGACCTTCGGCAATTTTATTCAGGCAAAAATGCAAAAACAACACTAAAAACCTTAAAATTAGAATTTGCACAACGGCAACGCCGCAATTGCAATATAATTTTGCAACGTTGTCGTTTTTCAGTGAGCCATAATCTTGATTATCATTTGATTAGCTCCATGTTCAAAGGGAAAGTCTCTCACACACCGTCTCTCCGTCTTTTGTATTACATGATAATTGTGGAATTTTGTGTGTACTTAACTTTTTTTTTTTTATCGCGGTTGAATTTATGTTTTATTTAAAAGTTACTTTGTACAGAAAATGCATGTGAAATATTGAAAAGAATAAAATCATTTAATGTATACGAAATGTTGTAGACATTATTGGGGCAATCGAGGGGTCCAGTTCTAGTTCTGTTCTATTCTATGGGGTTCTGGGGGCTTCCCCATGCTGTAGTTGCAGTTATGATATATGGATGCAGCCGAAAACTATGCTGCGATTTATATGCCACGCTCCAGTTGAGCACTTGCCATATCGTACATACTGCTGCATACTTTATGGCGCATTGCGTGGAATTTATCATACTCACAACACACACACACACACACACACAGATAGAAACTACAGCACACATTTTGTTGTGTGTGCCAAATGGCAAACGAAAGCGAGCGAAAGTATTAAAGTTCAAATGCCCAAAAGTCTATGGCTCTTTTTTTTAGGCCAACGACCATAGTATGTCACGCATACGCCTCGTGCGCTTCCTCCCTCCTCCCTCCGCCCGCAAATCGAAAATAGCACTTGATGCATATTTTTGGATGCCAATGATCTTAATATAGCTTCAACTGGAAAGCCTCACAATGAAAATGTCAACGCATATGCCAAATATATAAAAGGCAAATAACATTCGCGTAGCACAGTGCACAAAAAAAGGAACAAAATGATTTATGCACAAATATTGTTAACATCACAACTCTACTATATCTTTATGTATTATTCGCAGCTGTAAATCAATTGAAGGGACTTTGATTAGGCTTAGAAAATGATTCTTAATAAGTATTTCAAGTGCCTTAGTCACAAATGTTGGCTAAATGAATGGGAGTCAGTTTAGAGGCTAGAGATTGCCAGTTGTATAAATATTATATAATTTAATTAGGCTTCAATGCAATACAACAGATAATCATATATATAATAGAAAAACCTAAAGCAGAAAGTAGTAGACAGGCAGATACCCTACGGAAAGTTATGAAAGAACTGTGTGTGCATTGAGCTTATCACATAAATAAAAATAAAAGTTATAGAGAACATTTAAAGAACATCAGTTGAAACAGAAATATAAATATTTGTAATTAAATTTTAGTGTTTACTTTTCGATTTTAGAATAGAAAATACATTTATAATTATGTAACTGTTGCACTTTCTATAGCTTACAGGGTATCAACAAGGTGCCACATGAATAATTAATGCACAAACAAAAGAATTGATTAACTGTAAATGCAATTATGAGCAGCATTTAATGCGTCAGTTGAATTGCAATTTGCATGCAATGGCAGCAAATAATTGAGCTGCCGATCAAAATCAGGATATGTTTGATTGAGTTGCACTGAGCTTCTCTATAAATACAATTTATACGATTTGCAGTTGTTACTATTTGTTTGTTTGTTGCTGCAGTGTGGCACATCAGTTCGTGGCATTTGTGGCAGATACAAAGTATGAATTGAATTGTGTGAGTTGCATTTGTCGATGACTCGGGGCGATTTGGAAACCTCAAAGCAAACAAATTGCAGACACAACAAATTTGTGAATGTATCTTTTCCTAAAAGCAGCGCTTGCTTGTGTGTGTGTGTGTGTGTGTGTGTGCGTGTGTGTGTGTGCGTGTGTGGTGTATAATAATTGTCTGAGTTTATCTACAAGTGAAGGCTTTCGTTGGAAAAGCGAGTTGTTAATGTGGTAAAAGAGCCACAACATATTGCGGTTATGCGTATGTTTGCTTGGCTTATTATTTCGTGGAAACTGTGAACACGCAATGCCACACCCACATGCATACACACACACACACACACAAATGCTTTTACATCCGCACTGGAATATACAAACATTGAAGCAAGATTCCTGTCCAATCAGAGCTAGAACTTTGGCAAGCAGCTGGATATCAATTAACATATAAAGTTATGCATGGCAATGCGAATTCAAGTCGCTGGGACCATCGATCCACCCAACCACCCAAGCCACGTCTGCCTTGTGGCTTTTTGTATGCGTGACTTGAGCCACAGCTTAGTTCATTTGGCCGCAGCCTTTAAGCCACTGACAAAACAAGGCAACAGTTGTCAGCCCAAAAACAAAGCAACAACAACAACAAAAATAAAATAAAATCTGTTAGCATTTTCATTTAGCGAACGCAATGCAAATACATGCTAGGAGTGCAAATGCAAATACATATACAAATTACAAAGTGCCTTAAATAGAGGACACCTGGGCCCAAGGACACGCCTTGGACAAATACAAACAGCCAAAGCCATTGAAAGAATAGAAAAGCAATAGAAAGAAAACTGAAAGCCAAAACACGACAATTGCATTAAGCAACACTGCGAAGTCTGTGCAGTCAAACGAAGACCCAAAATGCAGAGCAGCCCTCGGAGAAGAGGAAAATGAAGAAGAAGGAGAAGAAGGTGAAGATAAAGAAGTTGAAAGCGAAGAAGGAGGAGAAGGAGGACTGGAAGGCAAGGCCATCTTGAATGAAACCAGACAAATACAAATAAACTTAACAAAACTAAACAAACTGAACAAACTACGAGAGCCAAAGCAAAGGCGTAAGGCAAATACTTGAACTCAATGCTAAACTAATTGCAAATTGACCACAAAACACAATCTGTAGATAAATATGTTTCAAATCAAATTTATTGGGTGGAATAAACTAATTTGATGCACATGTGAAAATAATAAGTTAATTATGTCATAAAAATATATATAGAAATTTCAAATAATATCCATTCAAATAAAAGAATATTCAAAAAGAAATAGCAAATTATATTTGTCATTATTTTAATTAATTATTTATAAATATTTATTTAAGAATTATGTGAAGAAATATAAGTTTTAATTCTTCAAAATTCATCAAATATTTTATATTTTTATTATTTTAAAATAATTTTTTTGTATTTAATTGCATTATTTCCTTTATTTTCAATTCTTATGAATAACATTTTTAAAATAAAAAAACGATTTTAGTATTATTTTTTTTTAACATTTTTAATGCTATTTAAATAACAAAAGCTACAGCTTATTTATTTAATAAATCATTATAAATTTTATCTAAAATGAAACTCATAATAAATTATCAAAATAAATCATTAATAAAATGAATTTATTTACAAAATGTGCAATATGAATGTCATAACTAAAAACTGTATATCTGCAATTTGCTCAAACAAATTGATTGTTGTTAAATCAGCAAATGCTGTAATATATGTGTATTTAATATATTTTTAAAATTAAGTTACTCTGTCAGTCTCCCCCATTTCACTGTGGTCTCATAAATATGCAGTATATTATAAAAGTTTTTAAATTAATTTAAATAGGTCATCGCGATGATTAAATATGCACGTTCATTATAATAAGCAGCGTATTAATTATTAGCAACCTGTCCGCTCAGAAGTTTTATTTCATTTAGTTGTTTGCAATTAAGTGAAAGCCATAAATGCTGAAAAATATTTTAACTATCCTTGGCAACTGCGTGGAGGGAATTCTTGCGAAATAGCTGCATCCCACGCACGCAGAATCAGGAGGGAAAATGCGCATGCAGGCGGACAGTGGGACAGTGGGACAGTGGGACAGTGAGATGTTCCAGCGACAGCTGGTGGGTCGAGGGAGTAAAGCAGCAGGGGATCTCTGTAGTTGAACATATTTGCATGGAAATTTCAATTTAGTGCGTTCAGCAAGCAACACAAGCAAATAAACAGAAATATGCAGCACAAGGCAAACAAACAAAAAAACAAAAAACAATAAACAAAAAAAAAAAAAAAGAACCTGGTCAAAATACACAAAGACAGGCGAATAGAGAGACACAGAGACAGAAATGGAGACAGAGATTGACAGAACGAGGAACAGTTGTATACACAGACGGGCACAAATACATTGACACAATGACCGCATGCTGTCTGTGTGTGGATGTGTCTGTGTATGTGTGGCTGCTTCCTGTTCATTTCCCTTGCTGACAGAACACAACATAGCCGAAATGTCTAGCAATAACAACGACTGTTACGGCCATGATCCAAACTTCATTACCCGGCCCACCCACTTTCAGACGCTTGACGCTTACCAAAGTGGGCTGAGTGGTTGAGAGGGACTCCAGTTGCAATGCCGTCCAGTTGCTTCCAGCTAGTTGCGATTGCTCTATTTGCAATTCAATTCGGGCAACACGGGGCGTATGCGTAATGCCACTAACGTAGTGCATCCAAAGATGCCTCACTGATGATAAGTTGCAGTTGCAATCTCACGCTAATTAAAGCTCCATCTACACCTTTAACTTAAAAGGGCGTGTACGTGTTCTCTCAGTGTCCACGTTGAATTGCGAAAGTTGCATATATTATACACATTTAATTAGCTAATTACAAAGTTTCAATGTCAATGACAAATAATTATATGTATTAAAAATAACTTGTTGAGCTCACTTAAATAAGAAGTTAACTAATGAAGGGTTCCAGAGTGTCTACGGTTAATGGATCGACATTCGACAACAAGGCTTTAACCACTTCTGGTTAAGTGCAGCAATGAGTATCAATCCAGCCTGTTCAACTATTTTGAATGCTTGCTTAACTTAATCAAACTTCAATTAAAGCTCAACCAAAGAAGACTCGAATTGAGTTGGATTATTTGACCTTGCTGTCTTTCAAGTGGATCTATTCTTGGTTCTTCATTCAAAATATGCATTTATATGTTCTTTACAAGTACAAATATGTTGATTTGCAACATCTACAATGTGCGTATCATAATGAATAAACTAACTAGAGGCAAACTTAGACCCGGTAGACCCAAAAGTTGCAGGGTCCAATAAGTTTGTCCAAATGTATGTAACAGATTGTTGGATGCATTTTTAAGTATATATATCCTTCATCAGAATTAACAGCTGTGACTATCTGTCTGTCTCTAGACTATCAGAGCTAGAGTTACCAAATTTTCCCGACCAAATCGAATGCAATCGAATTTCTAGAGCAATATTTTTGGTGCTGATTTCATTTTGCAATGTCCCAATTGCAAGAGCGTTTACACTTCAATTAATATATAAACAATGAGTAGAAAATTTATATTTAGTTATAATTACCGGGTCTTTCGCTGTCGAGCACCACGACAGTAAGTTTCCCGCTTGCTGCAGTGAGTTGTCTTTTCTTATGATCAACTTTATCAAACCTAAACTAAACTGAAGTAACTTCTATTCATATTTCGAATGTCACTCATTGAAAAGCGACTTTCAAAATTCTCCAGTAGATGATTTCACCATCCAGAAATGAAACAAATTAAGTTTAAATTTCATATAAATTTCACTACTGACAATTTAATACTCGTTTCTACTCTGTTGCCAATTTGGACACGTTTACAAGAAAGTTTATATATATATACATATATATATATATATATATATGCATAGTGTATAGATAGTACTTATGTGATGATGAGACTAAAGCTACTTGCGAAAAAAAAAAAGAAAAAAGGTGAAATGTTTTTTTTTTTTGTGGTTCTTGTGGTTCTTGGCGAAGTGAAATCGAGCTACAACAACAGCACAGTTGGCATTCCTTGAGGATTGAGAAGTGACATCAATTGCTTCAATTATGGGATTATCATTTAGAAGCTGTAGTTGAGATTGCCACTGCTGTATCTCACATGGGATACGGCTGATGAAGGTTGGTACGATGGAGAACCCAATACGGAGGATTCTGGGATTGCCATGCCATAGCTTTGGGATGTGGTCGGGGCATTCTGACCGGTTGCAAATTGCTGGGCAACATTTTGCTGCTGCTCACGGAGTATGTCCTGCTGCTGCTGCTGCAGGAATCCCATATGTTGGAGGGTCGAATAGTAGTTTGGCTGTTGTCTACCAGTTGCTGACTGCGTCTGCGATTGCAACTCCGGTAGCTGGCTCTGCTGCTGCTGCTGCTGCTGCTGTGGCACAGCATGTCGTTGTTGCAACTGCAACCCATTGTTGCCGCCAAACAAATTGGACGACTGCCGCTGGCCAAAGACATTCGACTGTGGCTGCTGTGATTGCGATTGAGATTGTTGTCCGATCGACACATCGGGATAGTATGTGTAGAGCTTCTGTAGCAGCTGCTGTTGCTGCTGCTCAAACTCCAATCGCTGACGCTGGTAATCAAGGAAGGCGGCTTGCATTTGATCCGCGTAGCTGGGCATGTTTCCCACTGTTTGCAACTGTTGTTGTTGCTGCTGCTGCTGCTGCTGCTGACGTTGTTGTGCCAAAAATTGCTGCTGCTGCTGCAATTGCTGCTGCTGTTGCTGCTGCAGCGTGTTGAGAGCTTGCTCTGGCTTCGCCCTGATTTGGCGACCTCCGAGGTTGGGCTGTGGAAAGACACCCGTATATTGTATTCCCGAGCGTCCGGAGAAACGATTTGGAATTTGCTAAAAGACAAGAAGAAAACAGAAAAAGTGAGAAAACGCGTTAGTAATACAATTGGCAAAGCTCTGATGCTCTCTCCTCGCATAGTTTCAGCAATTGCAATAGCTTCCGAACTTCCGCTTCAAGTACAAGTGTGGCATTTCAATAATTTTGGTACTTGGTCACACTGTTACAGCAGTCACTCGGAAGCAGTGAAATTGAACAAAACGAACTGCATCCTTCGGGCATTTGGAGTTTTTATCAGTTACGTTACCAGTCGAGCACCATGTTTGCTACGTTTTGCGGTTCTCATTGCGATATGTTAGCACAGAGAAAAGAGGAGTTGCAAGTTGTCGGTGACCACGAAAACAATTTGGAATTAATGAAAATTTCGCACACTTTTGATATACGACGAAAAAAAAAGAAGGAAAAATAAAAAGGAAAAAAAAAAAATTAAAGAGAGAGAAATAAATTCGAAATCTAAATTGATAAAGCGAGAGAACGAGACTGACACTGTTCAGCCTACGAGCTGAGCCCCAAACGGCCGGAACAACCGTGAATTCTATCTCAAAGCTTACTTTGTTCACAATTTGTGTAGCCCATACAAAGGCCAAAGAAAACAATGGGAGCACGTGAAGCTTGTAACTTGCAAATCGCAAAACTAGCTGAGTGAAATGTTTGCCAAACGGCGAAATTGATCATACGCCACGTTGTGCAGATGCAGATGCGATGCACGCAAACCAAATGTGTGACAATGTGACATAAAATGGATTGCAACAACATGAACCGCACACAGTTGAATGATGCACTTCGCCTGGCAACTGTTGGGCCTCTGCCTCTGCCTTGCAATAGACAGAGGATGGACACGTGCCAGGCCATCAAATCCTTTCGAGCAAATCGCCATGGGCGCCCTCAATGTGGGTGAACAAATAATGAGTACGATGCAGGATGGCAACAAGGCGACAAAACAGTTGAACTTTGATTCGCCATTGATGAAGATCCATTCCAAGACGGAGGTGGGTCATGGCAATGCCATGCGGCCACCCTCAGACGATGACTCCGATGAGTCAGATGAGCGACGACGACGACGCCGACGACGCCGACGACGACGAAGTAACTGGAGTGGCAGCAACTACAATCAGAGTGAACATTTGGTCCAGCATCGGGGCAAGCGTTCGCCATGTTTTAACAAGATGATGACACCGGACCCATTCGATGATATTGAGGCCAGAAAGAAGGCGGCGGCAAAGAAACGTGCTGCCAACAATGCCGTCAGATCTCGCATTATTCGTACAATGGACAAGAAGAATAAGAAGAAGCTGCATCGCAAACGTCGCCAGGCCATGTTGCCCGAAGGTGCCGCAGGGCAGAGCACCGGGCAGGGTCCCAGCATAGGGGATCGCGTGAAGGGATTGTGGCTGTCGTTTGTGGACAACGTGGTCGATGTCGTGCAACAGATGCGGCAACAAATCAGAGGGGCATCAGCTCAGGCAACTGGCAACGGCAATTGAATAATTAATATCAATGAATTGTTAAATTGAATTTGTTATCGTAATTAAAGTTGATAAGCGAAGCTGTGTGTAATCGATTGTGATTAGTTTGTTCATGCAACTTGTTGTTGCATTCAACTGCAACTCTGATTAAATCAAAACAACAACAACAACAACAACAACAGCAAGAATTACAATTACAATTGTTATTCGCTTTGTTACTATCTAACGATCTTTGACTATCGATAAATGTTCACTATGAACATGTCCGACATGTAGCACATGAAGCACATGCAACATTTCCGGTCATCCATCCCCAATCTCTGACTCAATACTGAATACAAAAGCAACAATGCATCATTACAAACGAATCAGTTTGAATTATGACTTCCACGTGGCAATTACTCTTTGGCTTAACTCTGGCCATGGCATTGCTTTGGACTCTGGTCAATTGCCAGGAGGATCTCGAATTGGATTACTCCAATGAGTATGACAATGTGCGACCAAATTTGATCTATCCCGATGAACCAAGACTGGACAAGCGTCTAACGTCAGCGGCCCAGCAATTGGGGGAGAGTGTGAAAAACGCCTGGCAATCCATGGTAGACTCCTTTCACAACTATTTCGATGAGCTGCAGAATGTCTTTGCCGATGGTGTGGACAATAATGCTAAGGAGTCTCCAGTTTCCCATTAAACTGATTGAATTTTTCTATTGAATTTATTCCAAATAAATTGTTAAACAACTTAAAAGAATTCGAGTTCTGTTCGTTATGGATAAGATGAGTAGAGATGGTGACTTAGGTAGAGATTTAAAATAGCTTGAGTTTTTGCTATATGGAATGTCATTGAATGGTCAGGATATTAAGCAGCTTGTTTACTGTACCTGATAAATTAATTAAGATTTCCAGAAAGAAGATAACAACAATTATATGAAAGACAATAAGCAATTGGATATACTTGAAGCTGTTGACAAATGGGACTAGGATTAATTGCTAATTATTAGAGCGAAGATAAGTTAATAATATAGATGAATTAATAATTTTATAATAATAATGGGAAAGAGATCATTAATGCAAACAAACCTTAGAATACAAACAAAAGGTATTACGAGCCCGAATCAAATGAGCTGATAAATGATGACCAAAAGTGTTGAGAGGAAAGAGAGATTGTGAGAGGGAGAGAGAGAGAGAGAGATGTGAATCTCATAAGATCACGTAACGAGCAATTAAACTCAAACAGTTCATTATTGAAATAATAATTATACCCTGTACAGGGATATATTAACTTTGTGAAAAAAATTTTTGTAACAGGCAGAAGGAGTCATCTCCGACCCTATAAAGTATATATATTCTTGATCAGCATCAACAGCCGAGTCGATTGAGCCATGTCCGTCTGTCTGTCCGTCCGTCTGTCCGTCTGTCCGTCTGTCCGTCTGTATGAACGCGTCGATCTCAGCAACTATAAGAGCTAGAGACACCAAATTTGGCATCAAGGTTCCTGTATACCATACGCAGATCAAGTTTATTTTAAATTTTGGATACCTCCCCCCTTCCCCCGCAATTTGAAAAAAACGAATAATAGCCACATTTTTCAACGTAGACACTTCTAACTTAACAGGTGCGTTAAGAATGATATGTAGAAGGAACGCTGAAAGTTTCATCAAGATCGGTTTGTAAATAAGACAGATAATCAGCAATAAAAGTTATTTTTCCACGGAATCGTAGAGCAGCAGGCAGCACATGTGTGCGAGCGAGACAGCGAACGACTGTGACACATGCGTCTGCTTACCATGTGTGCATATTTGTGCGAGCGAGATAGGGAACTACTGCGACACAGGCATAAGTAAATTAAGTGTCGTAACACTCAGCTTTTGATTGAATATGTATAAATAAGTGCAAGTTAGCTGCTATAAGCAAGCAAAGAATTCATATGCAAAAAAAATGAGAGTTTCAAAGGGGTTTTCTTTAAACACCTGTTATGTTCTTACTTTTATTTTAATCAAAGTATCTATTATCAAAACACTCTTAATATAGAAGCCTGTACAGGGTATTATACTGTCGAATGCGGTCGACTGTAGCCTTTTCGACTGGTTTTTGATTTAAATTGTAGATAAATATAGAATATGTACACGAATTATTGAAGAGAATGAGCGGCATTGAGAGCGAATCTGATCAATAATTAATTATGTTACCAACTGTTGCCATAAAATATGTTAAATAAACTATTATTTCAAAATATAATGAAATAAAAGTAAACATATAGATATCTTATCGAAGTTATACTTTTAAGACTAGGAATCAGTGTAAACAGCATTCAGTTGAACTACTCTTATGATATCTTTAAGAACAACTAATAACTTTTGGTTGTTGTCCAACACTGTGAACCTAATACAGTCACAATAGTCAAGATAATATGTATGAATGCATAACATAATGCACAATATCATTAATAAGCGGAAATATTATAATGCCTTGAAGGTAATTGAAGGTTATTTGAAGGTTGTGCAACACTGGAAATTGCAAATGACCTACAAATGCATGTAACACAATAAAAACACAAAACAAAACAAAAAACTAGTTGAGATAACAATTAACATTTGGGTGGTGGTAAATCAAATAAAATTGGTTCGAGTTGGGGATGGAGAAGGGAATGACCTGTTAAAGTAACGGTGATTACGTTGATCTAAATGATTTGGATGTTGTTTAACACTAGAACACGATACAAATGCTAATTACAAGCGCATGTGAATGCAATTCTGGTTACAGATGTTGCCTGAGATTGGACCGGATATGTGCGGCATGAGCACGATTTGCGACTTGTTGTTGTTGTTGTTGTTGCGCGTGGTTTGCTGCTAATTAGCCAAATGGCATCGAAGGCGACCCCCAGTTGGCTGTTAAATAAGCCGCATCGAGAGCAAACTCAACCAGATCCTAACCCGGCCTCAAAGTGTAACGATTTCCATGAAAATGAATTTGGTTTGCATTGCATTGTTGTTGCTCGCTGGCGGCATTGCCGCACGGCCACAGGTAAGTAGTAGACAATGTCCTGCAATAACTAAATGTCACACTAAAGCCTCCACCGCTTTCACCACATTGCACTCTTCCATTTGATGTTAGGACTTTGAAACAGGCATGTTGTTGGCTGCCGCACAGTTTAAGGAGATGGTAGAGTCGGGAGCCGCAGCACGGAATGACAAAAGTGTTGAGGTGTTTGGCCAGAAGATGCGTGGTGGCATGGAGTTGGGATTTGGCGATGCCATTCGGCCAATTGGTGGTGGTCGTCGCCGTCGCCGTCGAAGTCTCCGCAATTTGCAGACTAAGCAGCAACTGCAGCTATTTCTTCGCCAAATAAAAGCATAAACTAAAAACTTACCAGCTGCTGTTGTTGTTGTTCTTGTTGTTGCAGTTGTAGTTGAAGTTGCTGCTGTTGTAGTTGTTGTTGTTGCTGTAGCTGTTGCTGTTGCTGTTCTTCGTCTGCTGATTGAAGCTGAGACTGTGGCAACTCCGCTTGCTGCAACGGCTGCTGCTGCTGCTTGGCGGCGCCATAATATCGCGTAAAGCTTTGCTGCAATCCCGGCGTCTTTAGTGTAAAGGAATTCGTATTGGCATCGGTGTGTAAGGATAATTGTGCTTGGGCCACACTCTGCTGCTGGCCAACAAGCAGCAGGCACAAAGTCAACACTGCCCCAGGATACCACGAGCCAAACATGTTCGCCTTTTATGATTTATGACAACGGCAGCAATATGCTAAGTGTAATTGATTCAGATTTTCAGAGTGACTTCAGACTCGTGACTCGAGTTGCCACGCGGTGCCCTTAATTAATGCCACGCCCACAATGTAAACCAACGTAAACAACGATGCGATTGCAGTTACTCCCAAATTGTGACTGTGCGTTGCCCGCCCGTCGCTTTAACGTTTTATACTTGGCCTTTTGCTATTTTGGTTTTTGGCTTTTGGCTTCAGCTTTTTTTTTTTTTTTTTTTTTTTGTTTTTGGCCATTTACTTGGCATGCAGCAACAGCAACAATGGCAATGGCCAACAACAACAGCACCAGCTGGTGGCAAATGGAAAATTTATTTATTGGCTTTACGGCTCAAGTGCGTGAGTTGACAGTCCAACACAACCGCTGATCCACCTCCCCCCTCTCACGCTCTCTCTCTCTCTAGTGCACTACCCCGTCCGGCAAACCCTTATTTAATTGCCAGATTGCAAGACATAGCTGCCATGTGAAGGGCCATTGACGGGATGGGGGGGAGATGGCAGATATTAATCGAAGTACTGTTACATAAGAGGAAAAGGGAGAGAGAGAGAGCGAGAGAGAGCGAGAGAGAGAGGGAGAGATCAGTGCGATGATCCAAATCGTTTGAAAGGAAAGATGGGGGAAAATGTCAGGCAGTAGTCTTAGTACTGCTCTATATTTATGTTACATATGAGAAAAAAGGAGAGGGAGAGGGAGAAAGATAGAGGGAGAGTGAGAGAGAGAGAGAGAGAGAGAGAGAGAAGAGTGGAAATGAGGTAGCATGCGAACGATCAGTGTGATGATCCACTTCGATAGCAAACAAATTTATTATGTATTTCAGCTTTATTTTAACTATACAAAGTTCAAGTTAAGAAATTCAGTTATTTATATTTTATTCTTGTGGATTTAACAGCTTTATCCATTAATCAGTGCAATTTATTCCTTTGAATTACAGGGTATTCAGCTTTCGAAAAATGCTCTTACAGAAAAGCCTAAACTAATTAAGTTAGTATAATTACTTGACACTTTTTTACTGCAAACTCTACTCAAACTAAATTATATTTTCTGACTTGATTAAATCGAAACCTAATCAAAGTTTTCTATTATTTAAATCAGATTAGTTTATAATGCTACTTTAAAATATTTATAAACCATTGAAATGCATTTAATTTTGTGTTTATTTTGCTTTTAAACTGAAAACCTTCAAATGCACAATTTACTGGAGTTTGATGTGGGGATCAACTGATTTGCCCCTGCTCTTTAAATATTTATATAATTAAATATGCCAATAAATTGATGCTTGGCTTCATGTTTAATTAATGTTTTAAAGTTGAGGTAATCTAATATTTGAATAACAACGCGAACATTGCTGCAAAATTACTAAATAAAAATGCTAGCAAATTATAAAATATTTAATTTAATTAAACTTTTTGGTTTTAATTAGTGAGGTTGGCAAATTTATTTTTGTTATTGATATTTCGCTTTCTTTAAAGTGGCGTTAAGGCACAAAACTGTTGTAGAAATGTGTTTGGAATTTGAATATGCTATAAGAAGAAGAAGAAGAAGAAGAAGAAGGAGAAGGAGAAGATGAAGAAGAAGAGATATGGAGTTGGTAATTTTAATACAAATTGAATATTGTCTTGCGGCTTATATAACACACGCTAACCAAAGAGGCGACGGCAACCGAAGGGGCGTGAAACGAGAAGAAATATGTGAACACACAGGGCACACTAAGTATAAAGACCGGCATAAAATGTTGTTTATAGATACGTGCGTGGCATACAAAATATGCGAGGCAACAAGTTGTCTGCCTGCCAAGAAATGCAGGCGACGGGGGGGGGAGGAAAGAGGTCAAGCGGGGTTACACACAAGGAAGTGGGGTGAAGGTTAAATGATAAGCGACTGTCACAATTGCAATTGCAATTGCAATTAGCCAACTTTTGGAATGTAATGCCAAAGTACGAGTATGGGCCAAAAACGATTATGAAAGACAAGTTTTATGAGACAACGTACTTCGTATGTCTTAAGAGCCGATGAGGGGAGGCCCAGCAGACAGTGTGGTCAGTGGACAGTAACCAGTGGTTAGTGAATAGTGAATAGTGGATAGTTGCCAATTGCCAGTGGGCTCTTAGCTATGGACTGTGGGCCGTCTGTCCACACTGCGTATACGTGATCGCCATAAATTTATTTGGTCGCGCGTTTTCATTTCATTTTGCAGACGCAATCGCAATTGAAAGCGCATTTCATATGATTGAAAGTTGTTTATGTGTGTCATTTGCGGCAAACGCACGTATACCCCATCTCCCCATTTCCCCATTTCCAAGGCGTGAAATGGGTATGGGTAGTATAAGCGTAGTATGTGCGTGTGCATGTGTATGGAATGCCATCCCACACATTCGCAATTTACGATTTAACACGCATTATGCCAATGAGCTGACAATGAAGAAGACACACGCAACAATCAACAAACAAGCGAAACATTAAACAGTCAACAGACCACAGCAAACCAGTTAGCAGCTCGCAGTCAACAGTCAACAGTCAGCAGCTATAGCTAAAGTCCATATATTGGCTTATTATAACCACACTCGAGCTATGCACTTGGCTTTAAATTGACCGCAAGCATTCTATGATATCACCATGACGTTTTTATTCCCCCCACAAAAACAGACTAACGACCATTAAGATAGGATTGTGCAGAGCGTACAAATCTAAGCCAAATGTCATTTTATAAAATTCTTAAATAAGATTATTTCAGCTTGAGAATTCCTTTGGATATAGCTACACTTTAAGAATCTATTTAAAATTGCTGCACTGTAGATATTAATAAGAACATAAAATAATTTATAAATATAAGAATTTTCTATTGTTGCCTGCTCTCTTCCCACCACATTTCTCATTCCCTCTGCTCACCTTTCTGATACAAGTAAACATCGAGACATTTAAAATTGAATTGTAAATGTGAACAGAGTTTTTCTTGTTATTGATTGCTATTATCAAAATAATAAACACATTCTGCCAGTAGAATATTATGTTTAACAAAGATTTGAATATTTAAATCAAAGTATTTAAAAACATAATATGCATTGAGGTACACATTCAACTGTGGCCACGTTCCCATTTTACTGATACTTTTCATTTAGGGAAAAGCCAACATAATAGTGCTGTGAGAGAGACTTTGGTTAATGGTCTTACAAGAACCTGACCAATCCAATTTGTTAGTCCAATTTGATTTTGGGGGCCAAGCGCTTGCCAACCAAATGGACGACACAAAAATTTTTTTGTTATTTTGTATTTTTTCTAACAATTTGCATAACAATAGCAAATGAAATTCTTGTAATTTTATGATTATGCCAAGGATCATTAAACGAGAGAAAAATAAATAAAAATAAAATAAAATCAAAAAAAGAAGAGACAACAATTTCATGCTAGAGACAAGGGAAAAGCGAAGATGAAGAATTGTGTTGAGCGAGCTGCTAAATAACGATACTTAATCATTTTACTAGGTCATACTCAACTGCGGTTTTTGCCAACTGACCTATCCAAACTAGAGCATAAATTGTTGACAGCATAGAGAGAGAGAGAGAGAGAGAGAGAGAGAGAGAGAGAGAGAGAGAGAGGGTCATCCATATGGGGCAATGCGAGTTGAGCTGGCCGATTTGAGGCTGTTAAACCCAACCGAACAGCTGAACTTTTGAACTCGCACACTGACCTCAATGCACATACGCATACGCATACACATACACATACACATACACATATACCACATAATAATATAGGAATATATGTATATATATGTATATATATTTGAATATATTTATATATATCTATTGCTCCTTTTATCCTTCCACATGGTCTTTCCCTCATGCTGGCAAGTTTATTGCGCTGCGAATTATTTTTGGCTCGTTTTTCGCCTTTGCATTTGCACAGATTAAATTGAGGCGACATGGGCACGTGGCCATAGCATCAGCATCAGCTTCCGTTTCTTCATCTCCTGCTCCACGTTCTGCTCCTCATCCTGCTGCTGCCACAATCCCTGCTCGTGCTGCCCAATCGCATCCGTATTCGCATACTATACGCAGCTTACCTAGCCCAGCGTTGAAAGACAAACAGCAGGAATCAACCATTTTTTTTATTGCGGCGTCCCATTACAGTGAACAGTGAGAAAATATTCAGATAAAAAATACTTTTTGTATTGATGCAAAAATTAATAAATAAATCGTTCAATATAAAATAAATGCAAATAATAAGTTTCCATTTTAACAATATAAAAGATTCATTTGAATAAATAAATTTAATCCCAAAAATAATAGTTGAAAATTTCTTAATTAAAAAATTGTGAAATGCTTAAAAAATAAAAACAAAAATAATAATAGTTTATTGATTATATAATTTAGATCTATAATTTGAATTTAATTAACCCTATTTAATAATAATAATTAATAATTAATAATAATTGTTAAATAATTTTGGTATTGATATCTTTGCTGAACTGAAAAATATTAAAATAATTTAGTTTAACTTTATTTGAAAATTGGAAATTTAATTTTTCAACACAGATCGAAAAAAATACACTGTTAACTGATCTTTCTGGCAGTTTAAGTCTTCCTTGCCTAATGGTTTAAAATATTTAATTATTTGTTACCTCTATCAATCGTTAGACTTCGCTGTTAATCATTGATTTTGCTCCACTGTGCAAGACTGAAACATTAATAAAAAAAGAAACACCAATGCAGCAGAATTTTGTTTTTCTTTCTTTGTTTTTTGTATGTTTAACTCACATAAAATTTTTTTTTATTAGTTTCTCTCTTTGTTTCATACACCAAATACAAAAAAACAAACCAAAAAAAAACAACAACCGTATTCAATATACGCACAAATATATAAGTAATATTTATATATATATATATTTGTATATATATATGTACTTATTTATAAGGGGACTTAAATTTTATGGGCCTTTCCTGTGCTTTTGGTTGGAACTTTGGGCCATTTTCTGTAGCTTATTTATAATATAAATTTAGATACTAAGTATAACAATTCGTCTGTGAAACAAATTGTATTAAATTTCATTTTAGTTTTTACTTTTTTCTTGCGGAATGGTGAAGAAGGGAGGGGGGGGTACTCAGAACCAGTCAAGATCGTTAAATTTGCAATTTCGTTTTAAGTTAAGTACGAGTATAATTAACAAATTGCAATTCCCGGGGCTCAGAAGAATTGCAACCAGTTTAGCTTGATATTTATTAATTCATATCAAATATATATATATATATATATATATATTATTATGTATATATATGTATATATTTGTTTAGATATTTCTGTGTATGTTTGATGTAACTTTTAATAAACTTTATTTATGTTTGTTTGTTAAAACTTTGCTGCTGGCAATTAATATTTAAAAAACGCTTGCACAACATTTCACCATAAATATATTTGTATTGACTTTGCATATTTATGTGGATTATAAAATGATTTTCTCTTTCTCTATTTATTTATGTTTATTGTTTTGCTTACCCTGTACCCATTATAGAAATGGCTATAGTGCACTTGTGTACGCAACATTAACAGTCAGTTAATTCTCCAGTTTTTCTTTTAGTTTTTTTTTTTTTCAATTCCCCGAAATATGTATTACAACCGCATGGTGAAAGATAAAGCCTTGAGTTACAATTAACGCTTATATATGTCTGACATTTAAATATACTGAATATTTCATAACAATCGATTGAGAAGCACAAAAGTTATTCAACTCTAAAATGAAGGAAGGAAAATCTGTATTTGGACAATGTTAGACGTGGGCACAGGGTATCTTATTAGATTGGAGCACACATGTTGTCCAATTGGACATAAAAATACAATTGCAATTTGTAACGTTGTTGTTTGTAACGTTAAGCACGACATCGAGCTACCCTGGCATCCTGTTAGCTGAATGAACATTCAATAATAAATAAAAAAAAAAAGTGATAACTTGATTATTGTTCGCAGTAATAAACTTGCAGTTACAATCCATCCAGCAGGTTACCAAGTTCTCGCATAAATGTGAATTCCCCCACTTTGTCTGACGCGTACACTGCCACATAGCTGTATGTGTACGTGGTATATACACAAAATATGTTTTTGTATTTTTCTTTTAAAAATTGATTTTGTTGCTTGGCACATTGTGCATGCTCTTTAGGCAATGCTTGAATATTTTGAATATTTTTTTTATATTATTTACTATGCTAGGTTATGAAGAATTCTTCTTAGCTAAACACAGCAAAAAGTTACTTAATCTAAGTAATATTTACTTATATATTTTTATTTCTTCCTTTTTATAACAATTTCGTTAAATAAGTAACATGAATTATGCTAACAAATTTAAGTTTCTGTTTAAGAAATTTCATATTTAATTTGATTATTTTGATCTTACTTTTTTTTTTACTTTATCAAGTTGTTTTACTTCTTTGTTTTCTGAGCTGCTTAAAAAATATTTTATTTCTTTTATCCTTGTATAACACTTTAACTGAGCAACTGTTGCCGCTCTGTCTCTCTCACTCTCTCTTACTCCCTCTCTCTTTCTCTCTGTCTCTTTCTCTCTGTCTATCCCTCTTTCACTGCACATTTATACTTTCCACTTCGGTTTTTTAGGCACACTCTCCCATTCGTTCCTTCTGCTCATCGACAAAGTAATTCTTAACTTTATCTGTATATTTTAGCATTTAAATCGTACATTGAGATAACCATACATATAAATAGTTGTATTTTATTTATTATTTTTTAAAGTATTTACTATTGGTAATCAACAACACAAAAAATCCCCAAAAGCTGCGAAAATGTTCTCATTTAAGTTCAACATTTGCAGTTTTCACTTTTACCCACCAGATTTACGTAAAAATAGAACAAAAAACATATTAAAAAAAAAAAATAGAAGCCAAAAATGTTAACAGTATCCTCCCTTCTACACCTCCTGCTACACCTCCCTCATTCCCCTTGTATTTCTCCTAAGCTAACAAGTAGAAAATATCGTTGATAGAAAAGTTGCAACATTTCGCACAGATGCTCCTCGTCTCGGCAATAACCTAGTATTACGAAAAAAAAAAAATGTTGGAAATGAATTGCATTTCCTTTTTCATCTTCGATAGAGGAGGGGTTGGGTGTTGGGTGTAGAGTTGCGGGTGGCGGTGCCATTGCCTGGCAACGCTTACAGCTCGGCAAAGATATTCTCCCTAAAATCGAGCTCCGGATGAGCCGAGTGTGCAGAACCGTGTCCATAATCCCGTGACTTAAGCGAACTGCGCGCGGAGCTGGAACTGAAACTTGCATTCCTCGGACTGCTGCGCCGCATGCGTCCCTCGAGTCCAGCCATTTTGTTAAGCGGCTGAGTGGGATCCAGTTCACAGAAAGCGCCAGCAATCAAATCAGTGCCATTGAGCGAATTGAAGCTGTCCCGCTTCGAGCCACGTGACGTGCCCCCACCCACATGATGGGACCCTGTGCCGGAGCTCTTGCGGCTCAAACGCCGCGTATATTGATACTGATAGGCGGGCGGGGGCGGAGCGGGAGCTGAGGCTTGAACTATGGCCGCTTGGACGACTGGCGGCAAGTTGTTGCTACCACCAGGTGTGTAGCTATCGTAAAAGTCCTGTGGCACTTCCTCCTCGTCCAAATGCTGTTGGCTGAGACGCAGCTGTGCCTGCTGATGATGTTGTTGCTGTTGAAGCTGCAGCTGCTGTTGTTGTGGTTGTTGCTGCTGCTTCGGATGGTGTGGATGCGGGTGCTGATCCTGCAATGTGGAGCACATGCTATACTCTGTGGGCTGACTGCTGCTCGAGAGGGACATGCTCAACGGATCACTTCCAGGCATGACCAGAGCCAACGCAGCCTTATCATAACCATAGCCAGAGTCTCTTTTGGGTTTCGGGGATCGCTGAGCATAGATCTTCTCGATATCCGGCAACTGACGTCCAACGCCGCCAATGGATAGACGCACCTTTTCGCCCTGCTGTTCGCGTTGCATCATCTCCTGGATGTCCATGCTGCGCTCACGCTCAAGAAGATCAATAATCTCCAAGTCACGCTCCAATGTGCTGGAGGAGAAGGTGCTGCTGCATTCGCTGAACGAGACATCCTTGTGCCGCAGTCCACCCCCTCCGGCTGCACTGATGTTGGGCCAACGCTGGGGCGGATGTATCATGCTGCTGACCACAGAGCTCTCCTCGCCATCGCCATAGTTGCTGGTACTGCTGTCATCCAAAAGGGCGCTACTATTGCCATTGCAGTAGGTGGAGGCGGTCAGATTAGATACCGAGTTATTCGACACGGACATGCACTCAATGGGCAGCTTGTGCCTGGCCTGGCCGGACTTGCTACGGCTGCTGTTGTTGCTGCCACTGCTTGGAGGTTGTTTGCGTCCTTGTGTGGTGGCATGCCCCCATCCGAGATGATGTTAATCTTCACGTCATGCTTCTTGCCTCGCATATTCTTGCCCAGGTTATTGACCACGCCAGCATCTCCAGCACCTCGACCACTCAGCGTATTCCCACCACGTTGTCGCTCCCTCTCTCTATCCCTATCTCTATCCCTTTCCCTATCCCTATCCCTATCCCTATCTCTATCCCTATCGCGCTCACGCTCCCGCTCCCGCTCCCTTTCCCTATCCCTCTCCTTGCTGCCAGACTGAGCCTGTCTATAAGGTGCACCGCTATACCGATCATTGGAACTCAAGCCATGCCCATGTCCTCGCTCATGTCGCACCGATGATGTGTTGCCCTTCGTCAGCTGCTTATGGGACTCAGCTTGGGGATGCGTACCTTGTCCGCTGCTCACCCCCACAATGCTGGTCGCATTCGTATGCTCGTCCTTCTCAATGGAGTCCTCACGTGAGCTGCCAGTGCCGGCATCGCTGCGACGCTGTGACTTCGTCTTCCTCTTGGCCGACAGACGAAAATAGCCACGAAGTCGCTCCTGCTCATCTCTGGCAATGAAGAAGAATAAATACAATCAAAGATTATGTATATATAATGTGAATATGACAGCCTTCCAATATATAAATTTTGAAGGCATTCATTCTAGAGCTGCCACATATGAAGCTAAGACAATTCAAAGCACTCACTGTACTAAATCAATAGATTCAAATGTCTTGCTTGTATTCTAATTACCATGAAGTAAATATTCAATTATTTTACAAATTTATATAAATTTATTCGTTATCGTATTGAATTAAATTTACATTGGAACTACTTGGCAGTAAATGATTAAAAACATTTCTTATTCCTTCATTCCTGTATACCTAACTGAAATATTTCTTTAACTAACTTTATGGAGAACACGTACATATCAGGTATTTAAACATAACTCTTTTGAAACTCTCATTTACCATAGGAATTCTTTGCATGCTCATAGCACTACGCATTTGCATATGTATGCAAACTCGATCAAAAGCTGAGAGCTACGTCACTTCATTGACGTCTGCACGCGTCGCAGTCGTTCGCTGTCTCGCTCGTACACATGTGCTGTCCGAAGAGCGCAACGAATCAATTTAAAAAATACTTTTATTTCTATTCTGATTATCTTTCTTATTTATTAACCGATCGTGATGAAACTTTCAGCATTTCTTCTATATGATAGGAGAGGAGGTATTCAAAATTTAAAATAAATTTGATCAGCGTATGGCATACAATAACTTTAATGCCAAATTTGGTGTCTCTAGCTCTTATAGTTGCTGAGATCGAGCGATCATACAGACGGACATGCCTCTTACATACTTTTTTGCACCCTGTACAGGGTTAACTATCAACTCTTAATATTATATAAGACATACATTTAAATAAAATATTTTGTATTTGCGCATACATCAAAGTACTTGGAAATACATTCATTCAGCAATACATTTAATAGACTATTTAAATTTTAAGTTATTTCCTAATTATAACTCTTGTTTACTTGCACACATTCCTTCCGATTAATTGTGAAAAGTTGTGAAGGAATTTCAAATAGGACTTACCTGGGCAATATCTGTGAGGCATAAATACATGGAAATATGACCGTGGGTAGGAATGCGACCCACACAAACATCAGGTAGGTGAAATCAAAGTGTTTCTGATTCTCGTACGTCTCCTCGAGGGACAGGCGGGCAAATCGGAGTATCATCAATGGACACAGACAGACCACTTGGGTGGCGGCCATACTTCCGAAATTGCGCTGTTTACGTTTCTCCCGATGAACGTCCAGTTCGGCGCTGTAGAGATCATAGGAGCGTGTGCTGGCCCCATGTCCATTGCTTAGGCCAGCCACGCCTCCGCCGCTAAGTGTGCGCGGCTCCACGGAGGATGTGGATGAGTTTCTGGGCGGGGCGAAAGAGAAGCCGAATGGCGTAAGGTGAGAAAGAGAAATGGGCAAAAACGAAAGTTGTTGTGGAAATCGAAATCATTAAACTGCCATTGGATTGAAATTGAGCTCGTTAGCAACGGTCGACAAGAGTCCAGGTGCTCTCCGATTTCCGTGCTCTCAATCTCAATCTCAAGCCGTTCGCAAAATTAATCAGCTCAATTAGCAATGTTACGGCTCGCACGACTGAGACCCAAATCGATGCGAAAAATCCGGATGAGTAATGAACTCACTTCACTCATTGCCCAACAAGCGCTTAATATTTCAATTTAATGACACGGCTCACGGCACAAATACACCTTGCACAGGTATTTCTATCCTTTTTGTATTTTCTTTTCCATTTTCATTCAATTTTTCCCTTTCTCTATAATTTATATAATTTGAAAGTTCGACTGCCTCTGAGCTGTTGGTAATACAAGAAGTGATTACAAGTTAAACTCTTAACTCCTCGCTTTGATAGCTGATTAGTCGTTAGATATATGTATAGTATATCTGAATCCTTCCAAGAACCCTCTCTCCCGAAGTTCTTCTGCAACTTACCTCTGTCTCATCCGAAGATCGGCGCGATGCTCGTACATCATAACCGCAAATGGTCCATCGGGGGGGACGCAGCTCCTGGGAGGTGCGTATATACAGATATGCCAATAAGACAGCCGGTCCACAGTACCTGAAAGTGAATAGGAAATAGGCATTTCGGGTACTCATTCGATATTCGTTCGTTGACGTACACACGTAGGTCGTAACTCACATGATTAGAAACAATCCCCGGGAGTACTCCTGCATGTCATCCATCAAATTGATAACACAGAGTCCAATGCCAGCCAGTTCGGACATGTAGTCCTGCAAATGAACACGAATCTAATCATCTAATGCGATTTCAGGTAAAAACAAAACTCCGATTTGGGCCCCCAAATAAAATGTTATTCGATTAAAGCCAATTAACTTTATAATTATACTAAATAGTAGCTAAAAAGTCAACTGACTACAAAGACAAAGCAGGTAAATGACCAGCTGCTATCGATTTGATATAAAAAGAATAGGAAAATAGAAAGACAATTGAATTGAATTTCCGTCCAATGGAAAGTTCAATTCGCTGGCAATGGCCCTGGCCATGGCCCTGGCCCTGACCCCCATTCTAGCCTTGCCCCTGGCCATAGTTTCCGTAGATGTCGTGGTATGTTACCAATGCGTAGCACCTGTGCTCTATCCCCCCTCACATCCGTTCTCTCTGCCTCTCTCCCACTCACTCACATCCTACTTGTCTGGGTTCATGCCCACTCGTAATTGTATTGTTTGCACCATTCTCCAAACATTCCAACACACACTGCGTTGATCTACATGCTGCCTCTATAGCCCCTATAGCCCCTATAGCCTGTGGCATGCCACCACGACCGCTTTGTGAGGGCATTTTGCGTAATTGTAATTACACACACACATGCAAGCATTTTGCGGGGCAACGTATGGAACTCAAACTGAAACTGGAGCTGGAGAGATAGAGATAGAGAAAGAGAGAGAGAGAGAGAGAGAGGGCTCCAAAAGGAAATTGAACAACAGTCGGAAATGAATTTATGGATATTAAGTTATAGCCATAATGGGCCAGCTGATAAAACGTATACGTAATATTCGGTGACACTTCTTACGCACTGCACAACGAATAAGGAATATACACTCCCGCATTACGTATACGCAGTGGACACCAGAATTATTGTCATGAATGTTTCTTATCAGAAGTTTAATGTGAAATTCTCAAATTACTCAAGCGAAAGTCGACTGAGATTGCCGTGCAGCATTACGAGTGCGTTACGAGTATTGCTTAAATTTATTACGTGGCATAAGCAACATTTTGGCAATAAATGTGAATAGCATAAAAAAAAAAGAAACCAAAATGCTTAAATCGGCTCTCTGCTGATAAGGACAGTTTGAATTATATGAGGCTTGAGTTAAATGACACAATTGGGAAATGAAATTTCATCAAATTACCCAAGAAACTATGTGAACTTTAATTTATTTAATAATATATAATAATTGTAGGATTATAGTTGAGTTATTTCAATGGGTTATCTTCAAGTTTAGCAGGCATGCAAATTGTATTAATAAAATTAAATTTAAATTGAGAGTTTCTGAGATTATATGAACTTGTATATGATTGCTAATGTTAGATATAGGGGTTTGGGCTAGGTGGAGTATTCAATTCAAAGCTATATTGTTCTGTATATTAACGTCTTAAGCTACTATAAACCTCTTAGCTTTCTATTAAATCGATGACCTTTTCAGTAAAATATCTTCATAATTATTTCTAGAATTATTTAGAACGACTTAAGAAATGTTATTTATTTGATTTATTACTCTTAACTAAAACAAAGGCGTTGCTGTTGTGTTAAGCTTAAGTGCAAGTTAATCACATTTGTGCATTTTAAAGTAGCAGCTTTTTAAATCGCTGCCGTTGCCACAAAGTCGGCTTAAGCTTGAACGTAGCTTGCAAGCTTGCTGCATGAGTATGCACACGTCGAGTGGCACTTGGCGACGAGCTGAGCTCACTCAAGTCGCCAGGCTTGAAGTTACTTGGAACTAATTGAGCTACAGATGTTTCGAGTGGCTTACGTGATTATTTCGCTTGAGCGGAAGCTGAAGTTGAAGTTGGAGTTGCAGCTGGCGCTGGAACTGTAACTGAAGCTGTGCTTGGGCTTGGGCTTGGGCTTGAAGGGCAATAAGTTAAAGGATTCAACGCTATTGCCTCGTTAGCATTTGGTGTACAAATTATTCGTTTACCAACTTGGCACTTTGATAAAGTTTTCATTTTCTTTTGCATATGTTTGCATACACGCACACACACACACACACATACAGAAAACATTAGGTGGATGGCACTCGTAAATGATTTTGTAAGAGCAACTATTTAAAAGTTTGTGTAACTCCCTCGACAGTGAAAAGCAGCAACTAGGATAAATAAGTGTGTGTTACTCAATCCGCAACAGGCAAAGACAACATAGATGAGATGAAATGAGAGTAAGAAAGTAAGTGAAAAAGGAAAAGTTAGGTCAAAGTTTGAAAGTGAAATTGCAGGGCATAAACTATGAGCAGTATGCATAAGGAAGATGAGCAAAAGTTTTTGGCTTTGGTTTTTGGCCTGATGTTTGCTGCCTGCTGCTCGACTCAAAAAAAAAAATAAAAATGTGAATGAAACCTTTTCAGCCAAATCAGTGTAGTGACCACATTGAGACTGGCTATGAGAACGGCCCTGACCCCAATGCCGTTCACGATCCCGAGGAATCCAGCCAGCGGTTTCATCAGCCCACAGCAGTCATTTGGGTAATGAACTGTTAGCGCTGTACAATCTGGCCAAGAAATCTGTTTTGAATTCCTTGGCCAACGCAGAAAGCTAAATGCAAATAAAGGACAAACAGGAGGACAACAACGACAATGACTATGTGCTTGAGGTTGAGCATGAGCATGAGCATGAGCATGAGCATGAGGCTGTGGATGATGGGCATAACGACGCAGCTGAAGATGGTACCATACCATTTAACGAGTCAGCCTGCGATTTTATGAGACACTGCTGCCGCTGCCTCTGCTGCTGCGGCTGCGGCCAACCGCGACGCCTACAATACCAAGAAAAAGTCGGAGGTTTGGCATTTGGGTAAAGGAGCTGGAACGGGACTGGGCTTAAGTAGGGGAGTGGATAACGAAACGGAAGCTGCGCGCAATTTAACGAGTCTTGCGGGCATCTTTCTGATACTCTGGAACAGAAATCATATGGCAATAAAGTTACTGAACCGCAAAGCAGTAATCCAAAAAGAATATAAATAAGCATATTAAAAAAATATATTTTATTTAATATATTATTTGCAAAAGTTTTTCTAAATTAATATTTTAAATGCAACAAGCAGAGCTGCTTGAAATTCAACAAATAATGTTGCATACTTTTGAGAGCAGCATTTAATCTAAAAAATATCCATCCCAAAAGTATGCAATGGAAACTTCAAATGATTTCAAGTCAATAATAAAGTGCAAGTGTTAGAGTAGTCCTTCTTTAGTTGTATCTAAGATTTATATTAAGCTTTAACTAAAATACAAGATGTTTATTTACTTTCCACCTTTCAAGTATTCTTACAAGCTGAAAACATTGAAAGCATATTCAAGCTTCGACTCGCAATGCACAACTCTCTCGAGTTGTTTTCTTATGCGAGTTTTTTCCCTTCTTTTTTTTTTCCATTTTCTGTTTATATTTTTTGCTATGCTTTGTTGTTGTTTTTATTCTGTTTGGCGTAGCGTTTATTCATTTGCCCTGTTTACATTTACCGTCTTTACTGTATACCGTCTGACTGTTTCCGCTTTGCTTTTGAGCTTTCTGACGCCCCTCTTTGTGCTGGCTAGATAGGGGGATGGGATGGAGTTAAGGTGGATGGTGGGGGGGGTGGGGGGGGTTCGGATTGGGTCTGACATCCTTGGTGCGGCCCATTTGCTGTTGATGTTTCCTGCTGAATTGATTCGAGTTATGATTACCTTTTCTCAAGCAGTGCAATTGATTTGGTTCGTGTGCGCGGCACAAATCAATTTGACGTCGGCCGTAAACGGTTTACGGGCGCGTTTGCCTTCTGCAACAAGTGGCTGCCACATTAAATTGACGCACATTATTTGGGCTTTAGCCACGCCCAAGCAGTTCCACGCACACCCATAACGAACAACACACACACACAGCCGAATACAGTCATTTAGAATTTAACGCGCGTTTCAAATATTTCATTGACTACAGCGAAAACTGAACTGAACCGCGCTGAAAGAGAGGCTAAGGCCGCAGCCCACGGCATTCTATGTACCAAAATCATTAATAACAATTTATTTCCATCGTGGCAGCAACAAGAGGCAAGCAACAGACACACGACATTCCACAGATTCTCGCCGCAATAGCAAGACGGCAAAATTGGTATGACGATGAAGATAAGTCAGGAAGTTTAAGGCGGTAACTTGAGGCACGGCCAGGTTGATGAGGGGCTAGAGGTGTGGGCGTGCGGAAGTAGCAGGCAGCTGTTGGAGCTGGGGGTAGGCACTGACAACAAATTGCAACAGCAGGCGCAAAAGTACTCGTAAGTATAATCGTGCCCACTGTCGTCATTTTGACATTGACGAATTGTTGCTAAAGGATATCACAGAGGCAACAAACCAGGCTGGGAGGACGGAGTTTATACTTGTCTGTGTACGTGTGTGTGTGTGTGTGTGTGTGTTGGCAACTTAAAATGAAAAGCACTTAATAATAATTTAGTTCAAGTTAAAATGCCTGCGTCTGACACTGCGCCCAGAGGCGTCGTAGCTTTTGCAACTGCAGCCAGGGTTGTCATACTTTCAAATGCTATTAATAAGCTAAGATATATGTATATGTATAAGTAGGTAAAGCTTTATATATATATATATTAAAATAAGGTAGTAAAGCCCTTTAAACTAACGCTGTTTAACTAACTTTTTAGTCTTTTAAATAATATTTTAATTTTGCATTTGATGAAACGAAAGCAGCATTTCGTTGTTCATCGAGTACGCATAATATAATCGAAATCTGTTTAGAAGATTGTTGAAATTAATTGCATCTATTCATAAGACTTGTGTTAATGTTCTTGTGTAAATTATTTCTTGGAAAAGTGTTTGAAATGCGATACAAAATACAAATTGGAATTCAATTCGCTGTCCAATTAGCGCTAACTCCCCTTGGGACGCCACTGTGGGCCTAACACACAAACACACACAGATAGATACACACACATACACATATACAAATATATATATATATATATATATATACATATATACTTACATTCCCACATTCTTAGAAGACTAAGAAGACGAAGATGAAGGTGAAGATGAAAACGAAGGCAAAGGAACGCAAATGAAGCCAACGGAATCTGAGATCCAAGTAAGATTGGCATAGGAAATTTATTAAAGCCATAATTTAATTAAATGTCCTTTGAAGCATATATATAAAAATAATAAATACTCCACACACACACACTTGTACAAAATTAAAAAAAAGACAAAATTAGCCGCGGCGTATGTGTAATTAATTTGCCTCTCTAATTAAATGCAAATAAATTGTTTGCAATAATAACAATCACAGAGAAAAAGAAAAAAAAAATACAAAATTGAAGGAAATGAATGAATAAAATAAAATAAAGAAAAACAAGAAATGATGAACTTGAGGCAATAATCACCATTCAGATTTTAATTATTAGCCATTTTCATTACTTATTGCTGCTTTTCTGCGCTCATATTGTATTTTCTTTGAAAGTTTGTTAATGAGAAAGGAAGCTTTGAAAATGTTTCGATGCATAATTAAAAGCATTGCGCATTTCATAATTTAAATAATAAGAATAACAATGCGAGAAGACTGAGCACAGATTAAATTGTAAGTAAAGGACGACCCCAAAGGTTGGAACATACTTACAAGCTTGGTCAGGGTGCTGCTTCGGGTCGTAGGCGGTGGTTGGGGGCGAGGCATTAAAACGGCAACGACCCAAAGAGCAATAACAACCGTCGTAAGCGTAACCCCCAAAAAGACACTGCCGGGGCTTAATGGCCGTAAAATGCTTGCCAAGCAGACCGGCCAGACAAGGTCAGGCCTGGACGCACAGCCCACACACACACACACACACACACACACACACTCACACACTCACACACACACACACACACGCTCACATAACAGTTGACACTCACACTCAGACGCAGAGGAGCAAAAGAGCACACAGGACCTGACCAGAAACGGGTCCGTACGCTTATGATAATAACACAATTATGTACTTACATAATTAAAGTCGTAAAGTGCACAAATACAAGCAAAGCAAACACACACACACACATATTGAAATATACACATACAATACGTTGACTGTGCATTGTAATGTGCGACTAACTTGACTCTGATTCAAAATGCGAATGGAAGAATGTTAGCTACCGTGTGGCAAAAATGTGATACTCTGACTAGCCAAGGGATGCCTCGATGTGTAGGCTGATCTTCAGCAAGATTATTTTAATATCAGGGTATTTATGATGCAATTGTATTGAACTAACTATCAGTATTTTCTATACCTCTCCTTAAACTGTACAAGTATTAATAATAAATATTACTAAATGAAATAGTATTACAATCCTTGAGTTATATATTGAACTATGCAATTGTTTTCAATGAGGAAACTTATTGCGCTATAAAATCATGATACCCTCTGATAGGGTATGCATGTAACTAACAAGCCTGGGAGACTTAAATTTATGTACACACACATTTTCAAACGAACCGTACTTTGTCATGCTGCAAGAAACATATGTTTTCTAATATTATTATCGTATTATTTGCTTGTATTATAAATGCACTTATTAGACGGCTTAAAATATTTTAAATGAAATATATAAATTGTTGTATATTAAGTGGAACTACACAATTACAGTATATATACTAGTATATAAGATTTGTGTGAGTCTAATAGTTGCTGACTTTGTTGATATTTAAGCACTGAAAGTTATTAACTTTCGTTTAGTTATGAAAAGTAAATGTAAGCATTATATGATAAACTTCTGATTTATGTATTTATTTTCTTTCATTTCTGTAGCATTTGATTGATAGTGGAATAAACAGCAAGCTTATTAAATTCGTGTGCACTCTGGTGAAAGTTCAAGTGCTCGTCTCTGGGCTGAGACTTTTAAATAACTTTAAGTTGTAAACGAATGCAGCGTCCACTCGAATGAAATATGAAATTAAATGCCATCTTAATTAGTGTAATTACTCCGAGTTTCTACTAATAATAAGCTCTATGAATGTAAACTGAATGACAAATTAATGCTCCTGTTAGCTGTTTTATCATTTACTTTTATATGTTTTCATGTTCTTTATTTCTGAATTTTTTTGGTTGAATTTGTTCATCTTATTTGAAATTTACAAGAACAATAAAATTTTATTTTTATTTTTTATTTTTATTTTTGTTTTCTACTTTTGCTGAAGTTGATGGTATTAATATTTTATGCTTATGTGCATAACAACAAGGAAGAGCGTCAAACAATAACAGCACACAATCAACAACAGCAGCAGAAGTAACAGCAACAACGACAGCAACAACAACAACAATATGTGATAATAATAACAACAACAAGTGGTTGTTTCCTCAAAGCTGCTGACAATGGAAACAATGGAGACAGAAGATGGCACAAACGTTCCCATCCATTCGCACAAATACACAGATACACATGTGTGTTGCGTGTGTGTGGGTGTGTGTGTGTGTGTGTGTGTGTGTGTGTGTGTGTGTGTGTGTGTGTGTGTGTGTGTGTGTAATACAATTGGCAAATACACGTACATTTGAACTTTGTTAGAAGTGTGTGGCACTTGAAACTGTTTTGTATTTTACTCCTACTCTCCTACTTGTCTACTTGTAATTCACTCCGATCCATCGAATAGGCAGACAGAGTTCTGCGTAAAATGCAGATGAGATTGGCCTAAAGGAAATTGAGATGGCAGTCGATAAACTTTGGAATATGCTAAGTGAATGCTACGTGGGCAGCAACTTCACAGTCTACACACACACACACACACAAACACACACACACACACACACACACACACACGCACATTCAATTGACACAACATCAACAAAATACCAAGTATCTCGTCGTATGTAACCTTTGAATGTGCCCAAGGTTCTGTTATCGATATGACCCGATAATAGGACTATCGTGTTCATATGCTCATTACTCCTAGCGAGTGAAACCTAATTTAATATTAGTGTAATTTTTGAGTACACAAAGAAGGTTATAAGAAGGTTATAAAAAACTAATATATAAATTTTAAACCACAATTTCCTACAAAGAAGTCAGCTTGCAATTAAAAAACTTAATACATCTAAGTCATAAATCTAAAAAGCCAAGACAATTGATTGATTGCTTTCCTATTAAAGGATTATAAGTAGCAATAATAAAATTTAACTGAAATTGGCGAATTTACTAAAATTCAAAAAGCATAAAGCAGTTCAACTTGTGAATGCAATGAAAAGAAAAAAGAAAATCACAAAAAAACAAACAACAGAGAAAAATCATTTCCCAAGCGGATTTCGCATTTCATTACAAATGCATTGCGTATTGGGTAATGTGTTGTTTATGCCAAATAATCCTCTCCCCACCCCCCCCCTCACGAATTCCAATCCCCCCTGATACCAATCGAGCTAACCCGTTAGCCATCCATTTAACAACAACAACAATGGGAATAACAGTAAGTGATTTACAACAATAAGCAGCTTACGATGCTCCTTGGCCATAAGGAGAGAGCGTCTCGTACAGCAACCGCATGTGAATTTGCCAGAACGTTACCAAATCGTCAAATATTGTGAAGTGCCCACAGCGCTATAAAGGCAATACACATACACAATGCCACGCCCACTTACACACACACACACACACACACACACACACACATACACACACAAAGACAGCACACATATTGCGAGTGCATAAATATTATAAAGAAATTCGAGGAGGCCTTATCCGTTGCCCTTCTACCTTAGAATTTTACAACCTTTTAGCACAATTTGCGAGGGTGAATCCAATAGTATTATTATCTATAAGATATACAACGATTCTGTGGCTTTGATATGTATATATAGAAAATATCAAATAACTGCTCGGATTATAAAAAAAAATGAATTTATGAATTTAAATAATTTGAAATTATTTCAGAACAATAATGTCTAAAGCCCAAATAATAATGTAATATCTAGTAATTTCTCATAACACACATAAAAGGGAAATGTTTTGTTATTACTTGCTAATGGTATAAACATTATTATAGTTAATTCACTCAAAGCGAAATTCATTGTGTAATTTGATTGTTCTCATTTCCCACAAAGTTGTGTAGCAACGTGCGGAGGTTGTGCATGTGTTTAATGCGCTGCCTTTTGCTAAATTTTTATATTGTTATTTTACAATATGTAAAACATTTATTCGTAATTTGGCAATGTGTGTGGCTCACACACACACACACACATACACCACTCCACATACTTCACGTTGAGGTAAGCGAAGGTAACCAAAGCAACAACAAATTTACCCTGAAGTGTATGTGAAATTTGTCAATGTCGATTTGCCGCAGTGGCAAGACCCCATTCTGTTGTTGTTCTTGTTGTTGTTGTTGTTGTTGCTGTTGCTGTGGCTGTTGCTGATGCTTTGGGGCAGTTACTGTTTTCATCTTATTAGAGCAGATGCTCTACTCTGTTGTCGTTGCTGCTCCAGCTGTTGCTTGGGTTATAAAAATTGATTGCCTGACGAGCGATTGTGATTGAAAGACGCATAAAATCAATGAAGTTTGTTGGCCATTGCCACGCAATTTACTCGAACAGCTGAGCTATTAAAATTGCTTCAAATTGCAATCGCAATGCTTGCTTGCCCCATTTGTTGGGTATGCACCCTGCTGAAACACATTCTACAATCGAGACATCATCTTGCTTGCAACTGGCAAAAGTCACGCGCAAAAACAAGACTTGAGGAAAAACTCAAGGGAATTTCTAATAGCATTTTTATGTAGACGCATGTGCAACAAATCTACAAGTATTCACAGCATCTACCACACTGAGACACAGCGTGCCCCATACAGTCTCAAAGGGGCCGACTATAGACTCTGCGGGACGAGGCGGTGTCCAAGGGAAGGAAGACATTGTAACTGCAGTAGTTTGCGTGTGTTGGTTGCGTTGCTGATCTGGCGTTGAAATGAATTTACGTTTACCCATTAATAACGAAAGCAGAGAAAAAAAAAAAAAAAAAATATGGAAACAGAAAAAAAGGGAACACAGTCAGCATCTGGCAAAGAAAACTACTCAGCTCCAGCTGATACATGACCCTCATAAGTATGCTATGAATTCATTCTCTTCATTCCAGATGGCGTCGTATTCATGTCAAAGGGCAATAAACCAAAAACAAAATGTTCCTGCCGAGCATGAAATACATCATAATAACAACTTCGACACACAGTAGCTTCAAATGTATTAAATACTGTTGCAATGAGCTCTATGTAGAGCGATAACTTTCGATAGATTATGGTATGTTCAATTAGTTTGATGACTTTAAGAACTGAATCAAGTTTCCAATATTAACAATTACGGCACAAACATAACATCTTTAAAGTTATTCATTAGTGTGGATGGTGCACAATATTAATCGATAACTATCGACAGTTTAAAATACTGCAACACAATCAGAGCAGATCAATCATCGATAACTATCAAAAGTCTTTTATATTAGTCGGATGAATAAAACATATGAATCAAGCTAATGATTCAATATTTTATAAAAACAACTCCAACTCAAATATAACAGATTTAAAGATATAAAATAGATCATTCCTCGATAACTATCGATAGATTAGTGAAAAAATTAGTGAAAAAATAATAATAACACAAAAAGTGCAGCTTACAAGGCATTAAATAGTTTTAAGACGCTGGGTAGTTATCGATAACTATCGATAGCTTAAAGAATTTTCAGTTGGTGGGAAAAATACACGAGACAAGTCCAACTAATGAATATATTCACTTTTTGGCGCAATAATAATAATTTTGCAGCACTGAAAAGTAGTGTTGTAAAACCGATGCGTCAAAACAAAACCCCCATGATTCGATAATCTAGTTAGAAATCTGTGATATACCCAAAAATTTGAAACCATTAAGATGGCAATTATGTTTACACATTTTAAATAGTTTTGCAACACTATTCAGTTAGGTTATAAGTTCGATTAAATTAAATGCACAGAAACATTTGTTTGTAAATAATGTAAACCAACAAGTCAGAACTCGCAGCTAAATTCGCAAAGTGTAAAACACAAATAATTTCGATGATGTTTATCGATTGTGCCATCATCGATAGTTGTGCAGCACTAAAATATTTATTAATATTCCGATATCGTTGTGTACCCAATTTATCAAACTCAAACTCTACATCATTGAGATTTCCCCCTCTAAATTCCTGCTAATTCCTTTAGCAAAAATTTTTCTAAGTATTTAGATCTGCGAATTTCATTTGATTGTTGAGCTGTTTACCAACGCGCTTTTTGGCATTATGCGGCCACGAGATTTATCAAAAATTATGATAACAACACGAGTTGTTTACAATATAAATATAAATGCTTCAAATTGCATGGCTTGAACAATTGCTAAGTGGATTTAGGAACCATGGCAACAAACTGTATTGCAAATAACCGGCGCGTCCAATGGACAAAGCCTATCGTGGACCATAGGCTACTTAAATCTAGAGGGAGCATTAGAGAGAGAGATAGAGAGATAGGGAGCGAGAGAGAGAGAGACAGAGCTGTCATTGTGTTATTCTTATTCTCGTTGCTTCAACTTTCATCAATGCAATCACATGCAAATGGCCCCTGGACAACAGAACTCAACTAATTTGCTTTGACTGTGAGCAATTTGCATTGCCCGACTGTCTCAATCTCTGCGTCTGTGAGCCGCCTGGTAAATGGCAATTTAATAAGCCTTAGACATGCCCACACAAAAACACGCATACACAAACAATCGCATACGCCTCAAGAAAATGGTCGGCGTCCTAACAAAGTTACAAACATCATAATAATAATAATAATAATAACAATAATGATGGGTATGATAAAAAATAGTGCGCATGTTATTTGCCAGTGTCAGGAATGCAGAAGATGTATGGAGAATGGAAAGTGTGGGGAAACCCGCCTAAAGGGCACTTCGATTTCCGGTTCGAGCGGAAGTCGCATTTAAGGTCATGTGTGTGTAACATTTTGCAAATTGCTATAACAGGCCTAAAGCAAATACCAAGGAAACCGTTGATTATATTTTCCTACATTGCTTTATGACAGAGCGAGAGCGAAAGAGAGAGATAGAGAGAGAGAGAGAGAGAGAGAGAGAGAGAGAGAGAATCTCACAAGTTGTGTGCTGTTATTTAGCGCTTATACAATAATATCCTTAGCAAAACTACAAGAAACTACGGAACAAATTTGAAAAGTTTTGCATTTGAGTTCAATAATACATACTGAACTCGATATAATAATCAAGTTACCTTCATTAACATCAGACCATTATCCCAATGCAGGGATACAATTGATTAATGCTATTTGACACAATACGAAATTCAATAGGAAATTCTATTAAGGTATTTGTGTATCCGGTGTGACCTACGATGGGTGTTGAGCAGGATGTCATGAGTCGCAAATGCAATCAGCTCTGCTTATAGAGTATGAAGTATGAGAGAAACTGCAGAGTTGTTGGCTCTGCACAACCTCAAACAAGGCAACCCAAGGTTGAAATCTTTGGAAACTTTAGAGACTGTAAGTTGATATTTAATAGATTCTAGAATTTACAATACTCTGTATTAGTTAATCATAGTAAGTTTAATATTCATCAGTTATTGGTTGACAACATTAGCAAAAACTCTCTTGAACACAATGATAAAGATGTCAATAAATTGAATACGAATGGAGAACAGATCGTTATCTCTCTCAGACTTATGTTCAAAAACTTGTTCATATTTTACAATTCTACAATAGTAATATACCAAATTTGATTCATTCAAAAACAAAATGAATTATGAATAAATACATGTGGATCAATCGTCAAACGAATTCATAGGCAAACTTAGCTCTTAGTTTAGAGTTTAATGCTGTTAAGGCTGTGTCAAATTTCTACCTCAACTATATATAAGCATCGTTTAAGACGTTCTCCAAAGAACTAGTGTATAAGATCTTCGATATATATAAATGCAGCTAAACTTTTCTATTTTAATTAAGATAATTTATATTCAAATCGCTTGCAAGTTGATAAACAATGCTATGTGTCACTCATTGAACCCGAAGACAATTATTTGGGGCGCCACGAACCTCAACATAACCCTAGTCCTCTCTCTCTCTCTCTCTCTCTCTCTGTCTCGCTCTCCCACTCTCCATCTTTATCGCACCCTCTATGTTTCACTGTCTTCGTATCATTTATTTTATCAACAGTTTGCCTGTTCTTTTTGATACTGAATACGATTACTTTTGGCATTTCTTTTGCGCAGTCACTTGAATTTTCATGGCTGGCAGCCTGAAGCATAATTTCGTTTTCCAAGCGCATATCCGGGTTAGTTCGATGGTTGATTATGGGGGACAACGGTCGGCGGTGCGTGCAGGGATGTGGGGGTGGCCATAGGATTAGGAAACGCTTCGTGCCAAAGTCAATGCGAGCAAACGGATATTCGTAAAAAACAAGACGTTGCTCAACAACAAGAACAACAACAACAACAACATGGAACTGGGACAGTAAACATAAATAAACGGTAGCAACATGGTTGTTGCCTTTGTTACTGTTTTAAGGGCGTTGTCGTTGCCAGAACCTGCATTAGAAGTACGACAACAAGCACAAGTTGAATACGCGAAGCATTTGCGCCTTTTGAATTTCATTTGGATCAAATGAAGACAAAACGTTCAGCTAAGTCAGTTATATATACTTTAACTTGGAATTCATGACTTGCATTATTTGTTATTAGTTAACTTAACTGCGGTCGAAGTTGGTCGAGAATTTGAAGGCAACATCAATTTAATTGCGGGCTTTAAAATATCAAGTATACGACAGCTGGTACTAGGTGAAAGGTATATCAATTATTTCTCTCTCTTTGTCTCTCGCTCTCTCTCGCTCTCTCTCTCTCTCTCTCTCTCTCTCTCTCTCTCTCTCTCTCTCTCTCTCTCTCTCTCTCTCTCTCTCTCTCTCTCTCTCTGATTGGTCCGTCCAATAAATTGGTTGTATTGTTGACGTTTTCTTAAATCAAGGCAGATGGACCAATAAAATTATAAAATATTTTCAATTTGTTTTTTGCGTCGCAAAAGTTTTTGGCACATTTTGACAAAGATTAACTAAAGTTGGCCTTGCCCTCAAATCGCAAAGCATTTGCCAGTTGCCAAAGCTGCAAATAGAATACAAAACGAAAAATAAACTTAAAATCGAAAACCTAAAAGTTGAAAACTTAAACGTAAACTTAAACTTATACTTAAGTAAACCGCATTTATTTCGATGTGAGAAAGGCGTCTAAATGCAACTCAAACTTACAATTTTATTGAGCGTCTGCTTAAATTGGTTACCCAAATCGCTTTCACACGTAATACAAAAGTTTTTTTTTTTTTCAGTCAATTTTGCCTGAAGCAAAGTTTGAAATCGTAGAAGCTTTAAATGTTGCGAATCGAGGTCGAAATAGGTGCAAAGTTGAGATGGCGCAAAGGTTTCAAAGTTGGTTTTGAAAGTGTTTTAGCCATAAGGTTTAAATTTGTTGAGCTAACGAGTTAAATGAAGTGTCAAATGCGTATTATTTTGCCACCAATAATAAACGTTTCATACTCGTTTCACAATGTCATTGAAATGCCCATAACAACACGTTTTTGTCACTCAATTCACTGCGACTTGCGAAAACTCCAATTGAAAATGTTTAATAACCGTTTCAAGTTGGCGACAATTCAACTTGTTTTTGCCAACAAAAAAAGAGTAAAGATTACATATAAAAATTCATAGAGATGAATGAATTCAGCATCTTATTGTTAATCTCACAATGGAATGTATGAGATTTGTTTGCCACATTGGCAATCAAAGTTCGGGCAGCATTAGGTGAGTGCGTGTGAGTGTATGCGAGTGTCAAAGCAATTTGTTGAACCCAAATACCAAATTTCGAATACCAAACACTGAATACTGAATATCTAATGGCACATGCATATATACCCTCCCCAATTCACCCATCACCCATTCTACATTCTATCAGTAACTTGGCCATAACATATTCGTAAAATATTCATAAATTGCACAAGCGGCGAACCCAAATGAGATAATAAGCCCTCTGTAGGGCTTGAGCAAAGAGGATCAGAAGTCTAAGCAGCTGGTGTCCTCTGTCTGGCTGCCTGACTGTCTGTCTGCCTGTCTGTCTGTCCGACTGTCTGACTGTCTGTCTTTTTGTCTGAGTCATAGCATTGCCATCAAATTAAGTATACGCATATATTGAACTAATGAAATTATTGACGACTGATTGAGTTTGACTGCCTTATAAGTATGCCTCCACACACACATCACACACACACACACACACACTGTACGCTTTGGTCCTAATCGACTTTTAGGCATAAATATTATAAATCATCGTAATTATCATTGGATTTATTATTATTTTTATTATTACGTCTAATAGTACGATTATGTTGATGATCATCATCAACAAATTCGGTGTGTGTGTGTGTGTGTCACTTGTTGCCATAAGGTTGTTCATTTTATGAGCTCAGACATTTATCGAATTGCCATATAAATTATACAAATTGTCGTTAGCCATCGCACATGTAAACATGAAAGGCAATGGAAAGCTACACGCTACACACTACACGCGACACTCTACTGTTTTCTGTCTACTCAATACTCTACACACTGCTCTCCACATTAATAGCCTAAATTGCGACGAAGAGTTCAACCCACACAGCTATACACAGCCCAGTAGACCCACTATTGAAATATGGTCTGAGCAAAACCTGAATCAAACAATTGCCATGGTAAGAGCAAGAGGCTCAAGTGTGCGCTTTTGGCATTATTGGGATGTTCGTGTACCTCGTTCTCGTGATACGCTATCAAATGACTCTTCAGTCAAATAGGCTGCCACTTCACGCACAGCGCCAAGTGCCAACTGGCAAGTAGCAAGTGGCAAGTGGTAAATGTTAAGTGGCAAGCAGCTTCAGGTCCCTCAACTTTCAGGCACTTCATTATTATTTGAGGAATGAATATAAATGGATTTTTTCAACTCTTCTTTCATATTTATCTCTCTCTCTCTCTCTCTTTCTCTCTCTCTCTCTCTCATTCATCGGTTTCTTTTAGGGAATCATAAATCAATTTATTATTTAGCCACAAGACATAAAGACTTAAGACATTTTCATAAAAGAAAATGCGTTCATTTAACTTTTATATAATTTTGGAAACTTTTAAAAATAATAATATTATATATATAAAATAAAGTATATAATTTATAATATATATGTAGAAAATTTAAAGAATAGGGTTTACTTAGCTAGCAGATATCCTCCCAGCGAAGTTTTCAAGTGTTTGAATATGTAATCTGTGCAAACTACAAATAATCTATACTCTTTATTATCACGAGAACAATTCGTTGCATATGAAAATACTACTAATAACGAACGCTCGTAAGACTCTTGAATTTACAATTATTATTAATTTTTAATGTACAAGTTTAACAACGATTTTCGTTTCAACGAAAGTTGAGGGTAACACGGTCAACTTAGGGTATGTGCGACTGCTTTATTATGCCAGATAGTAAAGCTCTAATAAATACTCTAACAAGATATTTAATTGTTGCGTTTCTATAAGCATTTCTTGACAAATTCTTAACATTAAGGACAAAAAACAATTGATATAATATATAGAATTATGTAAGAGCAGATTCACTTTCCACGTTATCTACTCTTATGGTTGTAGGGTATATCAGTGCAATGTTTTTCATGTGCTTCGCGTTGCCTGTTGTTATTTGATGTCAAGCAAATGAAGCCAAGCAATATCCACAAGTAAACACATGCACATGAAATGCGCAAGACGGCGACAGGCAGAGAGAGAGAGAGAGAAAGAAGAGAGGAGAACGAGATGGAGGAGAAGGAGGAGAAGAACAAACACGTTGAGTGTATCAAAGTTGCAACACTTTATGGGCCATAAATATTTATGTCTATTGTTGTTGTTGCTACTGTGCTGCCCTTGTTGTTGCTGTTGTTGTTGTTATATTTATTGTTGCTATTGTTGTTGCTGTTGTTATTGTTGGCATTGCTGTGGGCGCACTTTAAGCGCCCATGTAACAAATATTTTGGCAGCAAAATGCAAGCGCAGTTGACAAGCCATGTTAACGAGTTTCAAATTGGCCCGTACAGCATCACATATACTTGCACATGCACAAGCACATGCACACACACACAACATGGTCACACCAATAACGCCCATATCAACAATGTCAGGCGCCTCGCAATGAGGCAGTGCAGTTGCCGCTTTGCCAGTTGCCACTTTGCCACTTTGCCAGTTGCCAGCTTCCAGTTGCTAATCAGACCATTGGGAGTTTTTTGCAGACAATGATGTTGTGTGTGTAACGAAGCGGCAACGCTATTGTATAACGTATTTCCTACACATTTGAGAGACAAAGGCAACCGCTGAACTATTTCCGAATTGCACATTTGATACGATAAATGGCAAGTTTTTAATCAGAAACTGACACACAAATTGCCAGAAATTGAACAAATAAAATCTGAAATTTATTTAACTAGCATCTATTTCTCATGAATAATAACTGAGTGACAATAAAAGATTAAATGCAAATCGTTTCATATGAATAAACAAAACAAAAAAAAAAAAAAAAAAACAAATTGAAAGCAATTCCATTTAAAAAAAATTGTTGCATACTTTCAGGCCGTTCTAAAAATGAAATGAAATTGAAGAAGCCGGAATATTTTGTTAAATAAGCATTCTTTTCGTTGCTTTATTGAACATTTTTACATTTACATTTAATTATTGAATATGTTTTCAGTATTGAATTGAGATTTTTGCGTGTGTCAATAATTTGATGCAAAACCTGCACGAAATGCGACAAAGTCTTATACTCAACATTGTCTCAATGACGCCATAAACAGCAGAGATATCAGCAATCAATGTGGTATGTGGCAAGTGGCATGTAGCATGTGACACAAATGTGTTCATAAATTCCTTTAATATAAGTAACAAAGAGACTGTCATTGTCTGTGATTGTCGACCGTTGAGTATCTCGGTGAGATGCTTTAACGGTCTGCTGAACTTACTTTGATCTAGGCAGGTGTAAAACGCCCCCGATACACACACACATGGCTATGCATATGCATATGTGTGTGTGTGTGTGTGGCACATGTCGCATCTATGGCATCGCGTAATTTTTAATAAAGCAACACATTGAGCTTGTTCCCCCTTGGATACTCACCCCAAGCTCGACGTAAATCGTATAAATGGGATAAGGCAGTGCAATCACCATGCCAGTTAGCCATGTGGCACAGCAGCAGACGAAGCCAGGTATACGACCCTTGAGTGGATCGTTTAGCCAACGCATGCGATCCCAGGCAATCAGTATATGCGATATCATGGCAACATGTAACGGAATGTCCTGCAAAATAAGAAACAAATACACATACAGGTACAGTTACAGTTATAGATACAGATACAGATACATAGATACATATATATATGTATAACTAAGCAACAACATGACCAACAGTTCAAGAAGACCACGACAGGGTATGAGATTTAGGGGATGCTGATTCCTCAGCTTTGTTTACTTAGTCCAATGGCTTAGGCAACCATTTTTCGACTGTGTGCGGTGATTGAAACAAATTTGTTTGTCTCTGATTGGTGTTGTTGTTGTCGTACATAGGTTGAGCTTAGGTTTGGGCTGGAATACGCTTCAATGGGCATTCCACATACGTTATATATATGTATGTGTGTGTATATGCATTTTTACATACTCATATTGTTGGTGTGCTGCCCACATAGATTTGCTGGCATATGAAATCCCAAAGATTTTCCATGCTAACCATTTTTTCCTTTTCCTTTTCCTTGTTTGTTTATTTGTCTGAGATGCCAGATTGGATATTGTGACAACACCTCAAACCATGCAAAAGCAATCATCTTCAACAGATTGTTTAGCATTAGCCTATGGTCAGTATATATTCATCAAAGCACACACAGATACTCAAGGTAGCACAATATGAATTATGACGAAGACCGGTTATCATATACGATTTTCTTGGACTTACAATTACATGGCTTACGCTTGGTTCTGAATGCTATTTTCAAAATAAATTCCACAAAAATAGCAAGTGCGTTTTATAATCAGGCAAAAAAAGGCAAATTATTCTACGTTTTAATTTATAATCATTAATTTAATTTTATTTAAAATTTAATAAATTGTTCTTATTTTTAATTCTTAATTATTAATTACTAATTTATTGCAATTTAATACTTCCATAAAAATTTCAAGTGCGTTACATAAACAAACGATATTATTATATTTTATTATAATTTATATTATTTATAATTTTAATTTTTATTATTTTTATAATTTTAATTTTTAATTATTAAATAAATTTAATATAATAATTCCATAAAAATTTCAAGTACGTTTCATAAACAAATGCAATTTTAATAGTTTCAAATTATTCTTAATTTTAATTCTTATTTATTTATTTTATTTAAATTAAAATTTAATAAATTATTCTTATTTTGAATTCTTAATTATTAATATACCAAGTGAATTTCGTAAGCAAAAGAAAACTTAAAAGTTGAAAATTATTCTTAATTTTATTTCTTGATTATTAATATAATTTAATATATTAATCCTACAAAAATATCAATTGCGTTTCATAATCAAAAAATTAATTAAAAGTTATAAATTATTCTTAATTTTGTTTCTTAATTATTATTATAATTTAATTTTTTAATTCTACAAAAATATCAAATAAATTAAAAGTTAAGAATTATTATTAATTTTAATTTTAAAATAATTAATTTAATATAATAATTCCACAAAAATATCAAGTGTTTTTCATAATTATTCTTAATTATATTTCTTAATTATTAATATAATTTAATATAATAATATATATAATATATAAAAATATCTAGTGCGTTTCATAAACAAAGAATAACTTAAAAGTTATAATTAGTTCTGAATTTCAATTTATATATAAATTTATCATATTAAGTTTCTCTTAATTAAAGAGTTTTCTCGGTAATTTTCCATAATTTTCCAGCAGCAACTTAGTAATTGATGTCAATTGCTACTCACATTTAACCAAATGCGACTTTAAGTGATGAAATTTAACATATCGCACAAGCGAATTGAGGATTTTTGTGGGTTGTCTGTGGCACCAGTGGCATCAATCAATTTCAATGGGAAGGAAAGGCAAGCAATGCTAACATGATAAATGTGTGCGTAAACGCCACAGAGCGTGTGTCTGTGTGTGTATGTGAGTGTGAGAGAAAGAGGCGTGTGTGCGCTATTTGTCGCCCTTTGTGATAGCAATCAAATCGAATCATATCCGTTGCCAGGCATTTTGCTTCGCGTCTTTTGTCTGCGACTGCTTCGGTAATACAATCTTCAAGAGTGTCTAGTTCAATTTTCATATTCATAGCAAGGTATATAGGCATTGTTAAAGAGTTTGCTGAATACTTCATAAATATATATACCGCATAAACTCCGTACAACTATTTGTGGATGGCTGATGACTGGAGGCAACGCAACTTATGAAATCAGTTTTTGTTTATGCAGAGAGAATCATAAATATAACTGATGACTTACATGACATGGCCAACATCGCAATACACTAGAGCATTAGCTACTTCGATTTTGGTCAAAATATCAAACGAATCGAAAGCAAAGAGAACAAGAGAATATCTGACGACATTAAATAAAGGTAGCACAACAAAATTGAATGAAAGTAAATTACTTTATATCCTGTTGTTTGCCACACACACACACATAAGTAAGTGTATTGTTACCAGCGCCAGTGAAATGTGTCAATCATTGCGGCTTTTGGCAACAAGACGTGGCAAAAGCTATTGCGTGAAAATGTCCCATATCGCAAGGTGACAAAGCGCAAAGGCGTGGATTTGAGTGGGGACTCGCAAATCGGTAAGGACAGCAAGAGCGGACAGATCGACAGACAGACAGACACTGTCACGGACTTCTGATTCCAAGCCACCATTATATATGGTCTTGACATGTCAATTAGGTACAGTTAACAGCCCTTTTAACTGCCAGAAACACTCTGCACCAAGACACTCAACACACAAATAAGTTGAGTTCACTTGATATCAACATTCGTATGTGTAGTATTTTCATTAGAACGCAGAATTCGAAAAGATTAAATATTTTGTTAACAGTTTCACAGTTCATATATATTGTGTGAAAGAATTTATGTTTTAAATAAATTAATAACAAAAAAAACTATATTTAACTTTCAAATTCATTCGATAAAAAATCAAAGAAAAATTCTTTTTATTTGTATTTAAATTAAAATATCTTATGAAAATTCTTATCGAAAATAAATAAGTTGATGTCGCTCAACCAATCGAGTATAATCCGCTATCAAAGGAAAACTCGAGATGAAAATACTTTTAGTTGAATTAAAGTTGTAAGTAAAGAAAAGAGAATATACACTAAGAATACAAATATTTGTGAACTAAAAAGCATTACCGTAATGAATTTAAATTTGTAATTTTAAACAAGCATGAAATAACATTCTGCACTAAAAACTTTTAAATAAAAATTAATTTAATATATATTTAAAAAATTAAGCTAGAAGCTGAGAGCGAACAAAAATCCCAATAATAATTTAAAATCATTGTGTTTTTTTTTTCTTTGTCTTAACTTAATATTTTAGTGTCTTATTGGTTGTTATCGCTCTTTCCATTTTGTTAAGCGTGGCTTAAAGTGACAATGCTTAGCACTTTGCACAGTGAGTAAAAATGCTAAATTAATAATTCTCAATTTTTAATAAACAAAAAATATTTTGGCAGAGTTAAATAAATTAAAATTAAAACTTTTGTATAAAAATTAATCAAATTATTTGTAAAGTTGTTAATTAACTCGCCTGACTGCACATTTTGCCTCACTGTGCAACGGCTTGAATTTTCACTGTGCGAAGCGAACGGAGGAGCAGATAAAGCAGAATGCGTTAAGTTTATTAACTTGTCATAGTGCCATGAGGTTTATCGGCTCATCTGACCCTCTGGCCGCTTTATAGCAGCTCCCCGGCCAGCAATTGACCAGGCTAACAGAAGGAGCAGCAGCAGTAGAAGCAGCAGCAATAGATAACGATGCTTGTGAGTGAGTTTAATTAAAATTTGCTAGACCACAACCAGATATGGCCAGTGTGGCAATAAGTAATAGATAAATGGACACACTCACCTGCAGCATGGGCAGAAAGAAGCACAGGAATTGGCCAAATATCCAGTTCTGGATGAGCATCACCATCAGCGAGATGGGCAACACCAGAGCACACTGCACAAAATGGCAGAGGGCCAAGTTAATGATGAACGCATGCGTCACATCCTTGTAGAGACGATGATACATGATGTAGACAATGATGATGATGTTCATCAGGACGCCGAGCAGTGCAAGAGCTGCATACTGAATGAGAAATAGCCAATAGACCGACTTGATGCTGGCCTTAAGTATTGGGCCACTGAAGCGTTCCATGTCCTCCGTCTCATTGGCGTGGCCGGCAAGAAAGTTTACCATCGCCACTAGATACTTCTCCGGCACATCCTTCCATTTCTCGCCGCTTGTGCTGGCGGCCAGATGAAAGTCGTCATCGCCTACCCCATGGGGCGTGGCCACATGATGCTCAGCGGGCGACATTCTTACCACCTGCAAAATGGGATAAAAACAGAGACAACAGCAACAATGAATATTTTACACGCCTGGCAAACCATAACAAAAGGCATAAAGCTGATGCCCACCCAAGGGCAGGCGATGCATCTCGATAGGGACTGCAACGAAACGTAATGGAACGTAAGGGAAGGGAATGAAAAGCAAGCAAAAGAATGCATAGGAAAGGGAGCAGAACAGATCCTAACAATTGGTGGCTTTCCCATTCGCTTGCCGCTATGCAGAGAACAAGGAAAAAAAATGCAGTTTTGTCGACGGAAAAAACGAAGGAGGACGTAAACGTGAAAGGAATGGTATAAGGAGAAGGAGGAGGAGCAGGAGGACGAGGAAGTGGATGAGGTGCAAGCGATAGTTCGTTTTGTCAAGTTATGCAAAGCATACATAATAACAAACATCTTTCGCTCACTCTGTACACCCGACAGAGTAATCGAGTATAGGAGGATTCTGAACGAGCAAAGTAACTAAAGTAGAACTTAAATGGATCGCAATGTGAGCTCATTTAATTTTAATCAAATTTAAATGTAAGAAATGTGATATAATGCTTAAAATTTAGAATATTCCATGCAATATTATGTATATATTTAACAACTAGATAAAGTGCACGCCAAATATTGTCAGCTTGAATTGAATGCCCCAAATTTGGCTTAACATTGATAGTTGTTGACAATTTTGTCGCCTGTCTTTTGTGTTCATGGCGTCACGGGCATTATACAATTTTCTATTCATTCATTTGTTTTATTGTTTGTTTGTCAGTTGCTTATTTTTTGTTATTGCTGCAATTGTTGCAGTTGTTGTTACATTTAGTTTTCCATTGTTTCGCCTTTGCAACGGAAATTACCAAAAGGATTTCCAAACGGCACTAGCAACATTATATGGAAATTGAAAATCTGTATGCACCTCCCGTGCAACATAAAGTAAGTCCCTAAGACCACCCACCCTACTCTACTCTACTCTTTACCTCTAGAACTGAACTAGGCTCTGTCTTGTTGTCTATGTTGTCGTATGGATATGTATGTGTGTAGTGTGTGTGTGTGTGTGTGTGTGTGTGTGTGTGTGTGTGTGTGTGTGTGTGTGTGTGTGTGTGTGTGTGTAAGTATGTATGTATGCTCTGTAAGCTCAAAGTACGCCTATATTCGGCCCACGGCAGTTCAAGAATTTCAATCTAGTTGACTAGACAATAGCAACAACAAGCTCACAGCCATACGTAGTCAGTGTGTCACGTATGTGCATGTTTCTGTGTATGTATGTATGTATGTATGTGTGTTGGCCAAATAGCCACAGCAATAACCGCAGACAAACAACGCCAGAAATATCCCCCCATTTGGGCCTCCCCTCCCCAACAAACAGAGTCGAGTTTCGACATTTACCAGTTGCCGGCGTTTTTGTTATTTTCCAAGCTTCCGCTATGCCTGTTTTTTCATCTGCTTCTGCTTTAGCTTCTTCTTTTTGTTCTACTACATTTCTTTATTGTTCTGTTCTGTTTTGTTTTCCATTTTCCATTTTAAGCAGCAACTTCCGTTCAATTTATTGTGCCTAATTTTTCTTCACTTTCGGCAAAAATATTTATTTGTAATCGTCGCTGTCAGGCCATTATAGGGTGTTCCGGCAAATAAAGGGAAGCGAGTCTAACGACAATTCAAAGGGAACCCAATTGATGTTGTTATTGTCTTTCAATTTAAGTTATAAAACAAAAAGAAAAAAGAAAAAAAAAAAAAAAAAAACAGAAAATGCAATTTGCATTACATCATAAAAGCGAAATGCCAAAGGCCAAATGATGGCATCATCGACAGTAAATATATGCCACATCAGGTGAATTACCATCGAATTTCCCACAGGTGTATGTGACATTCAGCATGTACCTCATCTGGCTAAAGTTAATTCATTTATAAATATAACCTCATATGCATATATGATTTTACCCATATGTGAACTACTTAATTTATGCATTCCTTTATTCAAAACACCCTGTATGCATAGCCTTTAGCAGTTAACTGACGCACATTCTCATAACTCTCAATTACATGCCAACAAGTATGCAAATGCTCTTCGATTATTTTCCATTGCATTTCATCTAGAAATGATTTGTATACATTTTTAGCTTATTGCTTTTCGCTAGGGGGAAAGTAAACAATGAACAACTGCTTAATGTGCTTCTATAGCATACTATTAAATAGCTAAAGACTTTGTTGTAAAGTTCGCAAATAATCGAAATTATTAATCAAGCAAAATATGACGATAAAATTTGAAAAGCACATTAAGCAGATAACTTTATTTTAGAAAAATTCAGCTAATTAATATTGGTGAAATGCGTTCAAAGCACATATAAGCGTATTCTACACATTGAACTGATAGCTGGTGTTCTAAAAATATAATCAAACGTTGAAATCAATAATAATATAATAATATTCTATACTCATGATTTTAAGCTGTGAATTACTTTACAAAATAATTAATCTAATATAATATAATATATTCTAATCTAATCTAAGTTTCAAAGAACATATCTTTAAGCTAAAAGCTGAATTTCTAAATGATTAAGCAAACATTTAAATTAATAATATATTCTAGAACAATTTTTAAAGCACATTTAAGCATATTCGACACCTTAAACAGAAAGCTGATTAATCAAGCACTTAAATAAATAATATTTATAATTAAAAATACCTGTAAAAGCTCATTAAAGCATACTCAAGACTTTAAGCTGTGAATTACATTTAAAAATGATTAATATTATCTTATCTAAGCTAATCTAAGTCTCAAATTACATTAAAGCAAGCTCATCTGTTCAAACTAAAACCTGTGTTTAGCTTTAAAGAGCACATTAAACAGAAAACCCGGCTTGAAACTGAAATCTGTAGAAGATTCTGCTATGCTATTAGCACGCCAATCAATCAAGTGCTATGAAAGCTCAATGAACAAGTGTTAAACGAACTTTATCATTATCTCATTAACTGTAGACTCGCTTCGCCTCGCTCACTCTAATCGACTGCATTATCCGTCAGACTCTTCACGCAATTTAGAATCCTTTCATTTGCAGCTTGGCTTGTCGCTCCTTTGCGCTGATATCTAAGACACCCTGTATAAAGTGCAGTAGTATGCTTGGACTGCAACGTCCGCTCGGTTTGATGACCCATGCATTGGCAACTGTTGGCGCGCTTAATTTTATTTGAACCTGCCTTTCCCCCCCCACCCCCTTACCATCCTATTTCTTTGTCCCCTCCTCCCTGACGTGCACCATGCATTAGTAGTTTTTTGCCCTCAGTACGGTTGGTGTGCTTATCTATGCTACGTTTGGTTGCACAAACACACACATGAGGCGGCCCCAATTGAGATGGCACAGTGCAGCGCCTGCTTCTATCCATCGTATCTTTAGCTGAGGGTCTCCCAGTAGGAGTCGTTAGTCGGGAAATGGGAAATGTGAAATGGGCAAAGGGGTAAAGGGAGTTTGGGGATAAGTATATCTCGACTTGCACGTTTGGCGCAGCTTGTGTTCCCTCTCATTCCCTTCCTGTTATATGTCGACTGCCTGTCGAGTTTATTATGCCTTTCAATGATTTATACGGCACTGACAGGCCGCATTACGGCCACAGGGTGTTCCCCGGGGGTGTGGGGGCGGTGTTTCGCAGCGATTGCAGCGGGACTATCGTCCCAGTTTCGCTTCAGTTCATTTCATTTCGTTTCATTTCATACCACGGCATTCCTCTTCGTTTCATTTCGTTTCGTTTCGCTGCCTTTTGCTCATCTACATTTGATGCTGCAATGCGATTGCCAGGATAACGTATGATTTCCACACTTGTTGAACACTTTTGCTGTCAATTTTAGAATTCCTCCTCCTCCCCCTCCGTCCATTCCCCTCCTCATGCACCCACCCTGCTCAGCTGTCACGTTCATAATTTTATTAACTTGTTGTGAGCAACTTGAGCGATTCAAATTTTCAAATTTTGTAAAACTTATGCCAAACTTGTGTGTGGCTTTTTGGCTTCTCAGTGTAAATTTCTTAATTGGCTTCAAAATGTTGATAAACAACCAACACGCTGTGGCCTGTGGATGTCGATAAGGATGTGGCTGTGGATGTGGATATGTGGATATGTGGATGTGTGGCACTGCCAGTGGTTGCAATGTCTTAATGTTAGCATGCGATTGTGGCAAGCAATTCGTTTGTCACTTCAATATACGCAATTTTAACTTGAAATTCAACAAAACAATTTAATTAATAGATTAAATTAAATGTTTTCTGAGTGATTTCTAAACAAATTATCATAAAACATACAAAAGTCCCAATTTAGTTTCAGCTTTAAAATTTACCTTTTCTAAGATCTAAATGTAAAATAAATTTATTTCTCAACTGCGTGAAAAAATTGAATGCAATTTTAGTTGATGTCGAAAGGAACTCAAATTTACTGTCAAAACGAATCGAGCATTGTGGCCTCGAAGTCAAACACTATTGTAGAGACACAACTGGAAAGACCAAATAAATGGATTAGGTTTCCAAATAGCAAACATGGATTTATATTTCCGATCGAAATTCAAGAAATTTGAGTGACGAAAAATTCATCGAAATGTCAATGTTGGAATTTTAGCTTTTGTTACCAAAAAAACTCAATCCAAAACGGTATCTAATTATCTGTGTATGCGTCTGTATGTGTGTGTGTGTGTGTGTGTGTGTGTGTGTGTGTGTGTGTGTGTGTGTGCGTAGACAAAGAGAAAGAGATTTGCAGTTAAGTATGTTTAGCATGAAAAAGTGTCAGTGCATCAATCACAGGCACTTAAGCCCGGCTAAAAGAGCGTTGCGATGCGCCATTTAGTTGGCCATTAAATGGCTAGCGACTACACATAGCAGGGTTGCCATCAAAACAATTTGCCACACCAGAGTCTGCATTCTATGTGGGTATGGGATATGTGGCATTGCTGTTGCTGTTTTGGCCGCTTTTGTTGCCAACAAGAAGTCAAGTAATTAATACTGATTTCTCTTACGCTCATTGATGCGGAAGAGCGCACACTAGACGAAGGTGCTGCCAGCGACAATAACAACAGCAATAGCAACAGCAACAACAGAACAACATCAACAACAACAAATTGTGACATTAACAACAAAGCAACGGCTAACAACTTTATGTGCGTCTCAAGGTTGTATTATGCTCGGCTTTTGTCAGCTACCAGTTGCCCAGCATCTGTCCTCTTCTATGCTCCCTGTTCCCCTTCAACCACCAACCACCGCCTTTAAGCCATCAGCCAAGTTGTTTGCTCACTTTGCTTTGCCCTCATATCCCTTACTCTGCCTTGCTTTGCTGTGCTTACTCATCGCGGCTTTAATTGTTTAACACCAATTTTATTCGCATTCAAACTTTGCTAATTAAGTAGCTGTTGCCGACAGAGATTTACATGATCCCACACCCAATAAAATGAGTCCTGAGTTCAGTTCTATGTGCTGAAACATAAATAAAACTGCGCCTAATAAGAAAATAATAGGCAGATAGGCAAACAATAGCACAGCATAAATCAGCTTGACTAGCTAGTTACCCTGTTAGATTGAACTGTCACTCTCCATCTAATATAAAACTCTAGTCAACAACCGTAACAAATAAAATATTAAGATATGCTGCTTTTCCTTGAAATCTAACTTCTGCGTAAATCCTAATATTGTAATGAAGTTCTCAAAGCTTACAGATAATAAATACAAATTTGATGTTTCTCTTTGAAAGGTAAATTCTGTGTAAGAAAAGATATGTAGCTTTTCTCTAAGAACTTTCTTTTGTATCCTTCTCCATTGTTTTTTAGTATTTAAGGATTATGAAAAAACAATTGCTGCTTTTATATAAATCCTTAGATTGTAAAGAAACATTCCTAACTTCCAGATAATAAATAAAATAATGCTGTTTCTCTTTGATAGACTACTTCTGAATTGATCTCAATATTTTATTGAAATATTCAGAACATACAGATAATAAATAAGAATGTTCTGTACATTTGTTTATTTTATTAAAATACTTAAACGCTAAATAGAACTTTAATTTCTCTTCTTCTCCAGTTTTTTAGTATTTAATTTCTATTTATATCCTTAGATTGTATAGCAGCTTTCTTAACTTCCAGATAATAAATAATAATATGCTGTTTCTTTTTTTTTTATATAACTTCTGTATTAATATTTCTTAAATTTTCCGAACTTCAAGATAATAATATATAATTATAATTAAATGAATGCTGATAGATTACTTCCTCAGATTGTTAAGAAACTTTCACCAAAATGGATGAAGTTGTAGAACTTGAAAAATATAAATAAAGAAATTTAGTTAGAACACAAAATTGAAATAACTTGAGAGTTAATAAATAAATAATAATAAATTAAATGAAGTTTCTGCTCTTTTGTTGGTTTAAAATATAGCTTTAATAAACTCTGTTTTAAAATGTTAGCTTTCTACAGGGTATTTTAAAGGTTTTTCTTAAGACACAAAAGAGCTCATTTCAACTGAAATTCGTCAACTTGAAATCAATTGCTGTGTGTGTGTCTTAACTGTTTATGTAAATTGAACTGCTTTAGTTTTAAGACATTTATAGATGGCCAACTTTAAGCCAATGTCTCTCATCTCTCATCTCCAATCGGCTTAGTAAAAGATGAAAAATAAAATAGAAATAAAAGCAACATGGCAAAGATTAACCAATGTTAAGCAAATGGTTTGACTCATTAAATAATAATGCTAATATAATAGCATTTAGTAAAGCCATAAAAACTAAACACATTTAGAGCTTTGTTTGCCTTAGATTTGTTGTCCGCTATAAAAATAAAGAAGGTAAAGCAGTCGCAGCTTAAATAAAACCTTAAAGTTAAGACGGAATTATTTCGTAAATATTTATGTATTTGCTTTAAGGAATTTCAATTAATTAAACCTTTAAAGATTAAATGTCTTGAATTTCCCTAGTTTATTAATTAATGCCTTTAAAAAGCCGCAATATTATTATGATTCTTGCGAATTTGATGAAGTCTACAATCAAATAATATGCAGTGTGTTTTCTTGTTATTTGATATGAGCAGTCAAGTATGAAAATTCTCACACACACACACACATACACACACACACATGCGAAATTGAAAACCCATTTATAAATTAATTAAAACGTATAAATTTGTGTGCAAATCGCATGACTTTGCCCTTGGCCTTGTCTGTTCATGGTAATGAATATATGCAGATGCAAGTAAATATTATATTATATATACATACATATATATATATATATATTTATCCAATTAGATTGCAAAATATGGTAAATAATACGGTTAGAGCAACGAAAGTTGTTCCAAGAAGTAGTAAGCCCGCTCAGCCCTTTGACAGTTGGAAAACTAGTTTTAAGGCAGTTTTTGGAAAGCACTTGACAAAGAAAACTTGCGGAAATGTAAAGAAAAGCAAAATTAAGTAGAAAAAAAAGGAAAATACAAGAAGTTTAACTTCTTTACTTAGATATTTTTGTGCAATTGCAACATTTGGCCTTTGTTATTATTTATTTATTATTAACGTATTAATCTCAAATAATGTTATATTTTTTAAAATTGCAATAAATATAAAAGTTAATAAACTCTTATGCTGATAGACTTCTAATTATCTTCCACTTAAATATTTAATATTTAAATTTGTAATGCAATTGCTTGGACTAGCTTATAATTAATGATAATTAAGTAACAATATTTTATGAATATTTGAGTAAAGAGAAACCTCTGTTAACATCGGGAATATAACTATAATTATAATTGTGCAGCTTAATCAATCATTCATTATTTTAATACTTAAATTAATTGCACTTGCTTCGTTGCTCATATGCAGAAACTTGTCGACTGACCCTCGCTGAGGTCAAGCTCTCAACATTATGCATTTTGAATGACGTGGAAATCCAGGAAAACGGCGTTGCTAAAAACAGCATGAAATTGTCAGACACATATTTGTGTCACATACATACATACATACGTATGAGTGTGTTGTGGTGGGTGTTTGTGGTGGTGCTTTGTGGTGGGCATGGTGGGCATTGTGGGCGTGGCTGTTGGGGTGTGAGCATGTGCATGGCACCGATAACGCTGCAAAGTATGCTACATAAAACGTGAATGCGCCAACGACAAAAGGCAGCCACATAAATGGGAATTAATTGTTTAGCAACACGCAAAACCAACGCGTCGCTGCTTAATGCAGCAGCGTATAACTGAAAAACAAATTTAATTAACAAACAAATGATTATCAAAAAGTAAAAAGTAAAAACCCCACTTTGTTCTGCTGCCACCTGCAACATGGTGGTTGGCGGTGGTGGTGTTGGTTGGTGGTGCGAGTGGTGCGCTACCCTGGGCAACAGACTCTGTCATAAAATCAAGAGCGTAGCCAAATTATTTAGCCATAAAATTGTCATGAAATATGTGCGTCAAAGCCTATTAGGCACTGGGTTAGCGAAGGTAATTTGCTTGCCAGCCTTTCAATAACGTACCCACACACCCACACCCACACACACCCACACACCCACACACACACACACCCACACACACACACACACACACACACACACACACACACACACACACACACACGCATACACACACATACACACACAGCAGCATGCACACATACTTTGGCAATTGTTAAATGAAAATCGCAAATGCTTTCAGTTTTGCCGGCCATAAATTAGAGCACAGTTAAAGGCATTGAGACGCAAGGCATTTCGAAAAACTTTTATCAGTTCCTTTTACGACAATACCCAAGCTCCAGTCTCTCTCTCTCTCTCTCTCTCTCTATCGTCCTCTCTCTCTTTCCCTCTCTCTCTCAGGCCTTCTCTTTCTCAGTCTACTTAGACTGGCATCATTTTGAGACAGGCAAGTGCGCAGCATTGACTGATTATGGCAAGCAAATGAGCGCGTCAAGTGCCAAAACCAAAGGAAAGGCAAATAAAGCTGCCTGCAGCTTATAGGTAACTTCAAGTGCTGCGAGGGGGAGGCCGAAGAGTGCTGCGAGGGAGGCTCACGGAGTGGTGACAGGGAAGGGGGTGAGGAGACAGAAGGCATTGAAATTGATAAGCCTTAAGTTTGTCTGCGTCTTCTCTCTGTCACACACACACACACACACACGCACACATCATGTGACTTGTGCGTGTATGTGTGCATTTTATGTTTATTGTTTTCACACACACACACACACGCACACACACGCATTCGCTGTGGCAAATAAAAACATATATGTATAGCATACTTAGCAGCGCCTCGGGCTGCGATGCCCTTTGCAAAAGGGAGCCTGACATCTTTGACATTGCCTTGAAAGCAATCGCACACTTAAAGCATTCAAGGCATGTACTTTACAATTTATTGTTGCACTTTTTGGCCAAACAACATATTTGAGCCAGTGTCATTGGCAAACAGTGTCACACACAAGATGGATAAGTCATTAGCAACTGCTTATTTCAACTTGTAACTCAAGCGAAAGTAACTGAAATCAATATAATTTCGATAATTGATGATAATAGTTTGGCTGTATTTCAGTTTTTGTATAAACAAGACCTTGTGACCTAAAAGAAAAACGTTCTTTTGAATTTATTTCAAATTATTTATACTCTTTAAATCAAATAAATATTATAAATATTAGAATTATTTGCATTGATTGCAATTCAAAACTAATAATCGAATATAAATAGAAGTATACAAAAATTGAATTAAAGAGAACTTGCTATTGCTAAAAAAAATAAATAAAAGCGTAAACTATTTGTTGGAAATGCATTATAATTCTCAGAATTTTATAACTTTATTATATCTAGTTATAAGGAAATATTATCAAATTGTGAACTCCCATTAGAGTTAATTTAATAAATAACAAATATTTATGTATACATTGATTTCGCAGTAACGGCATCAAAGCTTCGGCTTTTCACATGAAAACAATTTCCCATTTTCTTGGTGTTACTCTTGCTTTTCCCGTTTGCCGTTTGCCGTTTCCCGTCTGCCGTCTGCCGTCTGCCGTCTGCTTTACCATGTCCTTTTATTTGTCATTGGCTTATGACTATAAAAAATATTTACGCTCACTTTGTCTATCCATGACTGTGCGTGAGTGTGTGTGTGTGTGTGTGTGTTTATATTTTACCAATTGGCTTTTAAGGGCATGAGACTTTAATTTTCCGTGAACAGCAGCATTTTTATTGCCTTTGTTTTCTTTTTTGCTTCTGTTTTTTAATACGCCTGTCACATTACAACTTTCCTTTCCTGGAACTTTAAAGTACATTAACAATTTATAGATTTGGTAACTTGTCTTGTCTTTAATCTGTTATCCACTTGTTGGGCTCATCTAATGTTCACTGGCTCTATTATTATTTTGTATTAATATCATTGAAAATTGAACGTCTAATGCCATTGTTTAGCACTTCAATGCACAATACAACAAATCGCTATTGAAGATGTGCAAATCATATTGTCTATTCACATTCAGGCTTCAAATTATAATTCGACAAAATCAATTTCAAATAATGCAAATTATAGTAATCAAGATTTTTTGCTTGGCATATTTGATCAAAGTACGCGTAAGTGTAATCAATTGTAAACTATTATATCTCCCCTCCACACACCCACACACAGACAGACACACCCACACACAAGTACATGGGTACCAATCTATATAATGTGCATTCGTTGTCCAATCTGCGCCGAAGGAAATGCAATTAATGTTTTCGGGTCGGTGCGGCATCACAGGAAATGGCCAATTGTAGAGACGCGTTCGGTTCACTAGCTGGCAACGTAGATAAACTTTTCCCTAATTGCGCAATTATATCATTTGAATGTGTGCCAGCGCAATTTCCAATGTGAAACAAGAAATTGCAGAAGCCTCTACGAGTTGCGATGGAGTTGCAAATACCCTGCAAAGGGAGACATTCGAATATGTTTCACAAGTTCTGAGTTCAATACAGAGAAACCTATGTCATAGTTGATTTTAATTAGAAATGCGACAGATTATTGCTTTAGTAGAGTAATGATATATTAATGTACAAATTTATAAGCTTTAAAACAACTCTATAACTCTAGAATTGAAAACATTTCATCGACTTTTTTTATAAAGCTCCACACAGTGCATTAGGAATGGAACTATGAGTTTGTCTTGAACCTTGTTATTATACTTCAAAAATTATATTTTATAAAACTGCTGACTAAAGAGTTCAATTGCATTAAAAAAATAGAGAAAAATTATCAAGTTAATAACTAAACTTTTGAGAGAAAACATTTCTGCCAAGTTTGAACACCGTCACTTCAAAGCCAAGAAACTTTTACGCAGTTCGTTGTCCTGATTAGAAACATACAATATATAAGTTTAAAATTATATGTGACTTAATGGGGTCAGCAACGCCTTAAGCGTTGCACCCACAGAGCGATAATAACATTTGCAATAGGGTATATGGAAATAGGTGTGGAGCACCTAGTGGGAATACTGCAATGCGAATACAGAACAGAAGGGAGAATGGAGCATGGAGCATGGAGTATGGAACTGAAAGAGCAGGAGTTAAAGGAGATTCAGAATGGGAATGGGAAAATGAATGGGAATGGGAAATGGGAATGTGAAGGGAAATGGGAAATGGGAAGCAAGCTAATTATTTTAATAGGGCCAATCAAGCCAATTTACACAGTGAGGACAATTGTCATCAGCGTGTGCGCAGCAGTTGCTCCACTCTGCCTCCCCCAAATGCCCCGGCTCCCTCAGCCATTACGCCTTTCGCAACGGTATATCATATGGCTATAAAGCGTGCGATTAATTGCATACTTTTCTGCATAAATACACAGAGTTTCAACTTTGGCAATAGTATGACGAATACTTGTAGTTATGGCACTCAAAGTAATTAAGCTAACGAATTCCCCAATCCCAATGGCAATCGCAATCCCCATCCCCATCCCAATCCCAATCCCAATCCCTCTTATCATTCTCACGCCCATTCCCAATTTTGACTGTACCTATTCCTGTGCTCAATCTCATGCTGAGACTTGTGCTGTGCTTAACGCCAAAACCCTAAACGGAAATTGATTTTGCAAGCCGTTGGCTGATCAACATCTGCACAACATTCACAGCCGCTTAAGCATTGATTTTCCTCTGCCCTAGCTTAAAGTGCTGTCCCAACACTTTCCCATGCAGTTGGTTGCTCTATGATGGATTGATTCCTTTTAATAGATGCCGCTGTCTTTTGTGTGCAATGTGACAAATAGTTGTCCAAGAGCTTAGTTTACATGGAGAACAGTTAGAGCAACCAAAGTTCGGTCTGCGCTCGTCGCACACAACTTTCTGCTCGTTTTATTTGATTTTGCTACTTCGGCGCTGCCGTGCTGCTTCTTTATTGAGTAACAAGACAACTATAAAAGCGCAAAAGGCAAAGACGTTGGGTGGTTTTGCACGGTGGGTGCTTTATTCTGTGGTTGGTTGGCGCCTCTACAAATTGACAAGTTTCAACTCGAGTGTGCAGTCAAAGAGCATTGGCAAAGGCGTCGAGGTTGGGGCTATGCGTGTGTGTGTGTGTGTGTGTGTGTGTGTGTGTGTTGTCTATGTCTATGTCGATGTCGATGTCTATGTCGTTGTCTATGTCGTTGTCTATGGCTATGTCTATGTCTATGTCTATGTCTATGTCTACGTCTGTGTCGTTGTCTATGCGGGCAACGGCTGCTAGTGACTGTTGAGCTCAATGCTGCAACGCCCCGTGGCACGCCCACTGCTGCAGTGGCAGTGGCAACAGTCGCTCGTTTGCTTCGTTGCTCAGTTTGTTGGGTTTTGTGCCTCGGCCGCCCATCGTCGGTCATTGACTCGCACCGGGCTCGCTGCAATTTTCAACTAAATCAGCCCCCATAGCACCGCCCAATGCCCTACTGTGCCACCAGCGACCCACCGGACTCCGACCAATTGTCAATAGCAACAAAAATGCAAAAAGGCGACATGAATTTTATACGAATTTCTAGGATGGTTGAAATGATACCAAAAACAGCTGTTAGCCATGCTCAACATTGATATTGGTCAATGGCCTGTGGCCAGGACAGTAGCCTCACTAACTGTTTGACTTACTGACTGCCTGGCTGACTGACTAACTGACTGACTGACTGACTGACTGACTGACTGATTGACTGACTTACTGACTGCCTAACTCTTTCAGACCAAAAAAAAACACAAAAAGTTGTAACTGTTGAAATGTTTAACGGTGCGTATGATTAATCTCTGTACTGGGCAGCTTTTAAGCATTTTAAGTGGCAACAAATGCGGCTAAAAGCCCTAAACGTGCCACGCCCCAAATGGGACAGCTGCAGCCGCAATAACTTTCGTAATTGCAAATTAGCACAGAAATTGAAAATGAAATGCCTGGCAATCTCATGGGCACTGCGTACTAATTACCCACTCGTCTCTAGAGACACACAGGCATATTGATTTTTGCGGTTGAGGTCTCACGTCTCTGCGGACCCCCAAAGACAATGCATGAATCCCCAAATCGTAGTTGAATGCCGTTCCCAAATCTGAGCTACACCGACAGTCGCTGTAATTTGCATAGCATTTTGTATTCTCGTTCATTTCGCATATTCTCCGATTTCAAGTGGAACAATTTAACTTAAAGTCAGTTTACACGGTGCAGTAAATATGAGGTGCCAATATAACAACTAACAAATATATTGTAATTAGAGGATTAACAGATGTTCGGTTTGCATTAACATTATGTTATGACTGTTAAAGTGAGGTGAAGTCAGTTAACAGAAGAAACAGTTTTAGAGGGCAGAATAGATAGAACGTAACAGAGACAATGTCGCTGACTGCGTGTTAATTAACAGTATTAACAGTATTATCAGCTGTCTTACTCGCATTAACATTATTCCATGACAGACGCATTAATAGCACAGTAGATGAACTTATATAATAGAGACAAGGTGAGAGAGAGAAAAATGCAGTAGCATAATGAGAGTATCTTAACAATACGAGATTAGTTTCAACTAACAAACACTGCTGTGTCATATAAACTATTAACAGATCTCTGGCTCTCATTAACATCATGCTATATTAACTGATAATTGCAACATAATATTTAACATTGCAAACTTTCTCTGAGTTCATAAGCAATTTTGAAGTCATAAAATTATAAAATGTTATTATTATTAATATTATAATTATTTAACAGTGTAAATGTATTTAACATAACAGCAACTGTTAATACATTTACTAGAGCTAACTAAAATTAACATTACAAATATTTTGAAATGTCATAGTCATACCACTCAACGCAGAATTTTTGAATAAAAGTTAAATAAATGAAATCCATTTTCCAAGAATTGTATAAGATTTCAGAGCCACTGGCAACTGGCAACTGGCAACTGGCAGCTGGCAGCCATGTCAACAGGGTATTTGATATTTGACATGTCCATTCTTATATTGTTCTGTATTGTGTTGGCTGTCTAACTGACTGTCTAACTGACTGACTGACTGACTGTTTGACTGTCTGACTAGTTGACTGGTTGAGTGATTCAGCGTAACATTTAGCGACTAAACACGACTCTTGACCCGACACTGAGTTACCTTGACTTGGTTTCCAGCTCACAGTTCGCAGTTTGTTTTCAATGCGCTGATGCTTCGATATCCTTGAACTTTGTGGGCCAATGCGGGGCTGCAGCGCAGATGTTTGTTTACACATCGGTGCGAATACTTTCTGTGTAGGCTGTGAAAATGTTTGTTTGTTTTCGCTTTTGTGTTTTGGGGCGTAAAACGATGAATGTCGAGCACATTTGCATTTTTGTTGGTGTTTTTTCGGGTCAGGCAACAATAACAAAACGCCACGCACGAAGCATTTCGCATTTAGCATGAGGCATGAGACATGAGGCACGAAGCATGAAGTATGAAGTATGAGACTTGAGCCAAAGAGGCGTGAGGCATGTGGATGGGAGCAGGAAGCCAGGAGCAGGAAGCAGGAAGCTGAAGGATGCTGAGTGCTACTGCAATCTCATTTAAATTTTATCTGTTCCGCTTAAGGATTAGGGCCAGCTACATGAGTCACCAATTTGTCAGATTAAAAAGACGCGACATAATAAATGTACTGAATTAATTGCAAGGCAAGGGCAAAAGTAAAGCCTGTACCTAATAAATTGCTATTAAAAATGAAGTGCCCCATTTTATGTATAAAATGGAGAACGCAAAATGCGACTGAAAATTAACGATACCAACGACAACGACAACGACATCGACAACGGCAACGGCAACGTCAACGACAATAAAGACGACACTGACGACGAGCACACGGTGACAACGTGTTAATTTCATCGTATATTCCATTTAACTTCCTAACCAGCATACGATGCGTATGCGTAATGTTCAAATGAACGCATTCAGATTGACATTGAATAACTGCAAGAAACTTGACACCAAGAGCAAATGTATAATCATTGCAGCAACTAAATCACATCAATCATATAACTAATTGTACTTATGCTCTTATCTAAATGGTCCTCTTAGCCAACACACACTTAAAACTTTAAGTGCTCATTTGTAAGTGGACGGACATTCACATATTATACGAGCAAAGCTAAGTTTCTCATTCATTTTCTTTAAAGTGTGTGTGTTATGAGCGTTGACACGTCAATTACACTTACAGGGAGAAGCATTGCGCAACGAGATGCAATTACAAATTGTGTCATAAACAATGCGAGCAGAGTAGTAAAAGTGAGTAAAAGGAGGTAAATGAGGAAATGGAGGGAAATGGGAATGGAGTTTGTTTAATGAGATATAAAGCACACAAGAGAAGTATGAAGTACTGGTTGGAGAGAAATGTGAAGTAAATGAAAGTAGCTAATATACAAGTGAGAAGTAAACTAATGAAGCAACAATTAGTGTCAAAGAAGTTTGATAGAAGTGAGAAGCAAATGAAATAAGGAAATAGAGAAGCTAGTGTTATAATGAAGTAAAAAGTAAATCATTTAAGCGATCAATAAGTTAAGCAAAGTAACACACAGTAAGTGAAGGAAGCAATTGAGAGAAGCAAATGACAGAAGCAAGAGCTATAAAAAGGTGAGAAGTAATTTGCATATGGGATCAATATAGTAAAATTAGTAAGACAGAAGCGAGAAGTAAATGAGAGAAGCAAATGAGAGAAGAAAATGAAAGAAGCAAATGGAGAAGCAAGAGCTATGAAGAAGTAAGAAATTAATTGAACATACGATCAATGAGGTAAAATTAAATGACAGAAGCGAGAAGTAAATGAGGAAGCAAATGAGAGAAGTAAATGAAAGAAGCAAATGGAGAAGCAAGAACTATAAAAAGGTGAGAAGAAATTTGCATATGGGATCAATATGGTAAAATTAGCAAGGCAGAAGTGAGAAGCAAATCAATCAAGTAAATGAAAGTGGCTAGTGAGAGAAGCAAATGGAGAAGCAAGAGCTATAAAGAAGTGAGAAATTAATTGAACATGGGATCAATGAGGTAAAATTAATATGACAGAAGCGAGAAGTAAATGAGGGAGCAAATGAGAGAAGCAAATGGAGAAGCAATAGCTTCATACAGAAATGAGAAGCAAATAATAAATTAAACAATCAATTGGGTAAAATGTAGATGCAATAGCTATAAAGAAGCTTAAGGAAAAGAGTAAAGTAGTATGACAGAATCGAGAAGCAAATGGTAAACTAATAAGAGAAGCAAACAAAAAGCTAGAGAAGCGTAAAATGGCCGAATAAAAATGAGAAGTTTTCAAAGAACTAAGCAGCTACAAAAGCAAAGATAGAATAGAAACACAATATAAACGCAAAAAAAAATATAAAAGAAGCTAAGAAATAATTGTTAACTTGCTTAAATAATTCCAGGATGCTGAAAGGGAAGCTACAAATGATTCAATAATAAGAATAAATAGGAGAAGACAAAAGGAAATAAGAAACGAAACGAAAACTGAAGTTATAAAGAGTGCGAAACATTTAATCTTTAAATTATTATACCATTTTAAAAGTAGCTCTTAAGAAATTTTCGTTTGTTATATTTTTCAAGTTTCAAATTTAACAGTTGCAGTAAAATGGAAAGTTGAAAAGCGTTTTGAAGTTTTATTGAAGTTGGCGGCAGAAAATGAAATATTGAGCAATGCTACGACAGCCGCAAGTCTGGCAAGTTGGCCAAAATTAGACAACCCTTCTCTGGAGCGAAACCTATACACTACAAACTCAAGAGCCTAACCCCAAAGCCCCAAACCCCAAGCCCCAAATTCGTGCGCTGACTATTGATGATGTTAAAATCGCTTGGCTGTCGCGCTATTGTTAGCAGACGGCGCGTGCGGTCCAAGGCTCAATGGCTTCTCGTGTGAGCAACTTGCGGTTAAAATTTACACCTGTGCACTATTTCCGGAGGGCCCTGGAATGGAACAGTCAAAGCCCGCAAGGCTTTTCCAAATGACGAAAGCGCCTAAAAAATAAAAGGAGGCTCTTAAGTTGTGAAAATGATTTGAGCTCTACAAATTTAGCAACCATTTATGCAGTTGTTTTCACAAACGAAATCTCCGCCATTTCACCAAAGATTTCTTACTAAAGTGGTAACAGGCGCTTGCAACGCAACAAAGCTTTTAATTTACAAGATTACATTTTAGTTTAAAAATATTTGAAATCTCGCCAGACTTTTAACTAGTTTAAGTGAATTTGTAGGGCTTTGCGGAGTTGTGGAATGCGCCTTTGATTATGTTGTGACGGCTTTGGCTTTGGCTTCATTTTTAAGTCCATCAAAATGCTGCCAGCCTTCATTTTTTAATGCCGCAACGCTGTTATTCATTAAGTTTAATGAGTTCATTTCAATTTGGTGTTTAAGGAGCTGGTGGGGGGTGTTTGGAACAAATTGGAATTGGGAAAGCGACGCAAAGAGACTCGAGACGATGCTGAACTTCTGCAAAGGCGAACGATTTGCGGAGGGTAAATTTTAAAAGGCTTGAAATTGAAGCAAGGCTGCAGGCTAATTGACAGCCCGCCAGAGCAATTTTGGGTCCTAAGAGTGCCACGTCCTCCCACTCCTCCATGTACGCAATCCCTTTCTTACCCCTTTGCCTGTGGCGAAAGGCCATAGAGACTGCTATATGGAACCAAGTGACTGACATTCAACCAGCTACCAGTTACCAGTTACCAGTTATCAGCTGCCTTGCGACTAATTCAATTAGCGTCGCTAATTTCGGCTCTATTAGCTGACAAGCTGCCGTTTGTCGTTCGATGTGCGATGTTCGATGTGCGATGCTCGATGTGCGATACTTTTGGCGCACACTGTTGCAAATGACAGCACTCAACACTTTCCCCGCTCGATTGCCAGCAAATCTAATAAGTCAACTGATGATAAATATCACAATGTGAGCTACACAAAGCATACTCAAAGCATATACTCACCAATGTATTCCATCATCAAAGTGTCACGACAATTGTCTTGACTTGACCTTATAAATGCTATAAATCTAATCACTTAGCTGGTTTCAGCTATTTAAGGTGCTTCACTGACAAAACCTGACTTTCATTTTCAGTGCAAAACATTTCGGTTGCCTTTTCTATTACCTTATTGTGCTGACAAACAAAAGTAATTTGCAAATTTACCATTCATAGTGAAAAGCATGAGCAAATAATTATTTAACTCATTATGTAGAAGTTTGGAAATGGTTTGGCACTTTAAAAACAATAGAAACTTTTGTCTGCACAAGCTTAAAGCAAATATTTCACTGAAGAATGCCTGAAAGTGTTTTTGACTTGAAGCTTGTGGGAAATTACATTGAACTAATCATATGTAGACAAAGTTTCCGACAACAGTTGCCAAGTTTGTTTTTATACACTGTACGTGGATATATTAGCTTTGTGCAATATGTACATATGTAACAGGCAGAAGGAGGCGTGGCAGAACCCATAAAGTATATATATTCTTAATCTGCATCAACAGTCGACGCGATTGGGCCAAGTCCTTCTGTCTGTCGATCCCAGCATTTATAAGAACTAGAGATACCAAATTTGGCATGAAGTTTCCTTTATACCAGATATGCAGATCAGATATGCTGAAAGTTTCATCAAAATCGATTTATAAAAAAGAAAGATAAACAGAAAAGAACTAAAGGTAATTTTTCCATTCAATCGTTGCGCTTTACGGGCTGCACATGTGTGCGAGCGAGACAGCGAACTACTGCGATACGTGCAGACGAAAATGAAGTGGTGTAATACTCAGCTTTCAATAGAGTAAGTATACATATGCAAAAGCTTGATGCTATAGGCATGCAATGAATTCATTTGCTAAATGAGAGTTTCACAAGAGTATTGTTTAAACACCTGTTATGCACTTGTTAATTCACATTTTTCATTATATATGATATGAGTCTATCACACATTAAAACTTCATACTTTCATTTACACTATTTCAATTTGCTGCAGATAAGAAATATGATGAAAAGTGTAATATACAGTTATTTAACACACTGGTCAAAGGTCTTTATTTACAATATTCGATAACGTGATATATTAATATACATATGTATACATATACTTATGTGTATATGTACACATTTGCCCATATCTTATAACTGTAAATATCATAACTGATATGAATATATTTTTGTGGAATTTGCATGCGTTATTTTTATACTGTATGTAAGTATGCTGTGTAAATATATTGGTTGCAGGCGACAACTTTTTGCGCTGACAACGCGGTGACAACATTTTCAACATTTTTAATTGCCAGCCACAGCAACAGGCATTTATGTTGCAACAACAACAACAACAACAACAACAATAACAACCACAACAATCACAACAACACAGTAAAAGCAGCGACAACAACACAAAAATAATTATTTACCCGTTTTACACGCACGCACAGCAAAAACTTCCACATGCTAAACTTTTCACTCAGTTTGTTTCTCTACCCTACAGTCATAGCAGTCACATAAAGGGTATGCTTGACATATCACAATGTATCTAATCGATAGAAGTGATGTTATAAGGCATCAATAAAATATGTTTATTAATGATGGACAGCTTTAGTTGAGACTTATAAAGCTGCTCGAATTCGAACTCTTTAAAGTTACGCTCAGTTGTCACGAAGTATCTACTAGTCTTGCCAGTCTAGGCTACACTTACGAGGCTCTGTTCTATAACTGTTTTCATACTCTCTTTAAGGTGGCTTTTAAAGGACTCGCTAACATTTAGTTGCAGCTTAATAGACCATCATTATTATAATTATATTTGTGAACTATTTATAATTTCGATGTGAAATGTCATTCACTAATCAATCAATCAAGATACAGTTTATTTCTATGAAGTCAGCTGTAATGTAGTAATACTAAACTTATCTCAACAGCAAATTCATAGACCTTTCTGTTGTAACGAAACCAAACCCCTCCATGTTCAGATTCAAACTAGCAAACAGAAAGTTCAGTTGAACAACCCAACACACGTCTCCATTAAACAATTTTTAAATATTGCCTGCATTACAATTTAAAGAGTATTTCTAGTTTCAGTTGGATAAATTCAATTCTAAATAAAAAACTTGTACTTTTCCTTCTTTTTTTCATTAGGAAAATTTTACAAGGTAGACGTGCGTGCATATAAGAGAGTTTTATGATGCGTTCTCTGTGTTTGCTGGAGGAGGCGAGGTGGAAGCGGAGGTTTGGTAAGCGTAGGCCCAAGCACGCGTCCCTGTTTGCTCCTATGGGGGACAAGGCACCAGAACGAATGACAAAGCAGTAGGAGTGTGAGAAAGGCAGTTGGGTAGGGGTAGACAATACTTTTGGGGTAGGGGCAGCGGTAACACACGTGCTGCAGCGAATCGATTAAATTTCCTTAATGCCAAACCATAAATTTTCAGTTGTTTTACCATTGTCAACGACCTTTCAACCTAAAACACATATAGTAGTCACACACACACACACACACACACACACACACACACACACACACACACACACAAACACACACAAATACACACACACAGAGAGAAAGACTGTATGTATTAGCAAACGAAAATGAAATAAAATAAAATAAAATTATGTCTAACATCAGAGAGTCGAGTTCAGTTGACTCTTTGTCAGAGTTAAGTGCCATACTATGAGAGCATTATATAAGCATATAAGTATATGTGTCATTTATAACACCGTGTGTGTGTGTGTGTGTGTGTGTGAATAACCGTTATGTTTCTTTTTTTCGTCTTGTCCTTGCCTTTTCGTTTCTTAAAGCGATTTCTCTTTCTCTTTTGCTTTTCTTTTTTATTATTTTGCACAACGAAATGAGAGATTTGTGCAGAGATTTACGCGCTACACAAAAATGAACTTGTGTAAATTTATGTGCATTACAAGCACTCACACTCACACACACACACACACATACATATATATATATATATATATTCATACATATACATAGATTGGTATACAAATCTTGAGACTTCTTCAACTAAGTAACTAACGCCATTAGCTGCTTAGTTTTTGGACTCAACCTCGGTCCATCATTTCCCCTCACTATCTTTATCGTATTCACTATCTCTGTCACACTCTCTATCTCACACTCTGCTTTTCTGGTGCTGGCATTTTTATTGCTGCATTCCTCAAAGCAACATCAAAGTATCTGAGCGAAATCTGAGCTTAAGTCGGCTTTGGCTACTTGCTGCACGCCTAGTGAATGATAGGGGCACAACCACATTCTCATTCACAAATATCCTCGCACACACACACACCATCGCACACATACCCGCACAAACACAAATGTATATAGTTGTGGCAAATGTAAGCTTCCTCTGTGTGTGTATCATTGCCATCTGGCACTATTAATTTGTCACAATGTTGAGGCATTTCCTGGAATCTACAAAGGAGCTGTTGCTTCTTGCCGCAGAAAATTGAAAATGTTGAAAATATAAGCGAAGACATTTATCGCACTGACCAGCAAATAAGTCGATTAGCTTTTTATTCAATTTATTTTCCAAATCGTTCTCCGGCCCCAAAATTCTTGCAATGGAATTGACACTTCATACTTCAATTAAATATCCGTATCAAGACTAAACAAAATCTACAGCATTTTTGGATGTATTTCACTTTCGTGGAGGAGTTTTCCTGCCATGCGATTGTCTGACCTAAGAATAGTTCAAATAAATGCATTACGTGAGAATTATTAAGAAAATAAAGAATTTTATTGCTTTAAACATTTAAGTTATTCTACAGATTATATTCATGTCAATAAAATATTTTATAAAATAATATAACTTATGGATAAAAGTTGCATAAAATAATTATAAAATATATTATCATAAATAATAAATAAAATATATAATAATAAAGTTTTAAAGTTTCTTTTATCTGCGGAAACTGTTCTCGAATCACTGTGGAGTCTTCTTTAGCCAAGCATTCTCTATTCCCAATTCATCTTTTCCAACATATGTAAGAATAAGTTACTTCCAGTTAAATCTTTAAACTACATAAAGTTTCAATCGCTAACCAAGTTCAAGCTCTAGTCAAGTTCCATTGATTTTAGCTTACTTCAATATGGGCCAACTATAAGTCAAAAGTCAATAGGTCTATTAGCTTAACGCGAACTTAACTTGACTTGACGTCAGTATCCAAGTTTACATAGACATTGGCATAATTAAACTTAAATAAAATATATTTTACATTAGGGGAATTTAAGGCAAGAAAGTATAGATAACCTTCTTTATATGTCATAGGATGATATTGTGACTGATAAGACAGACACATTTGGTTTATGCCTGATTTGTCGCACTTCAGCTGAGCGCTGAAAAGTATGCTATAATTTTTATACTTTTGAGATGCCGCCTCTCAAATTTCTGTGAGAGAATGTTTGTGGGCGTAGCTGTTGCCACGCCCCAATCCCCAATTCACCAACCCCTCCACACACTTAAGGCTACCAGCTGAGTGTTTTCCATAAAAAATTTCAATAAATTATGAATATTTATATGCAATTTTCCAGACCGAATACGAATATGCCTACAAGGCATTTGTTATTGCTTTCGGCAAAATTTCTTCAAGCACATGAATATTCAATGAGCTACCAAGTTGTCATTAATTCGGAAAAAAAACAACGACAACAACAACAGAAAGAAAATCAAGTAGCGAAAACATTAAACATTTGTGTTGTTGACAGGCAGAGACACATCAAAAATCAACATAAACACCTGTGACCTGCCTCAACTTATGTTTTCTTTTTTTTTTTTTTTTTTTTGTGTGCGAGACAAGGAGTGCGACAGGGGAATGGAACAGAATGTTAATTATTTTGTTTGTCAAGAGCCCAGAGAGAGAGAAAGAGAGAGAGTCAGACAGTCTTTTTGTACAAATGCATTTTGAAGTTGACTACCTATTATGCTCTGTTTGCTTGCATTCAAAGTGCTATATACGAGTTGAAATGTGTAAAGAGTTGAGTTGAAGTAGCACTGGCCTTGTTTGATTTGTAGCTCTCACCATGAAATTATGTTAATGCCAACACTCGGTTCTTGCATTTCTATATCAAAAGAATAATATTTAGTGTAATATTGCAGAGTATGTGGCATTCGTTGTTATTTAAGTTATCTTTGTTGTTGCTTGCTTTTCGGTTTTATTATCTGCGCTTGCATTTATTAATTAAAAGAGGTCACAACTTGTGGGTGATTGTATTTGTCGACTCCAATTAGAATAGTATTTAGCACACACACACACACACATGTGTGTGTACATACACACTCACACACATGTAGATTAGAGAACTCTGCCACAAAAGGCAAATAAGCGGCCAGTAAAAATATTATTAACATGCCAACGACACACAATCCTCGACTTTTTGGCATCCGCCTTGTTGATGTTCGCTATGGTATCGTGACATTGCTGTGCACACACACACACACACACATACTCACGCACACTGATAGGCAGCTAGTCGTAGACCAACACAGCTCATCAGCTGGGTGTGTTTTGGCCATAAATTTATTAACTTAGTGTCACGTTTATAGCCACATTTTCCCACCGCTGGCCACGTTCGAAGGACACACACACACACATACGCACGCACGCACATAAACAGCAACAGTTTCCCTGTGCTGCAAAACCTTTCAAAATCCCTCACCACACCCACTCCCCTTCACAAATGTAATGCCAATAAATTGTTTTAAAATACACTTCATAATGTCTAATTGATTGACCGGTTGAGCGTGAACATTGTCGCTTGCTGGCAATTTGTCACGTGAAACACAAATTTTCAGTTGCCAATTATAGTGATAAGGCTGTATTGACACATGCCATGATATCGATGTCAAATGAAATTTCACAACAGCTTAAATTTGCAATTTACACAAACTGTTTATGCTTATGCTAAGTATCTATAAATTAGTTACTTTTGTTACGCGTGTATTTTCGAAAGTATTTAAAATTGAGAAAGGTTGTTTTAATGATCTAAAATTGCTTGCTAACAAGTGTACTATTATCTAACTGTAACTGTAATAAATAACAAATTTTGAAATATGCATTTGTTAACTTTGAGAAACAAGTAGAGGCTTAAATTATATTCGTATGGTTTTTATTACTAAATGAAAATGTAGTAAGTTATACAACTAAAATTAATAGCAGTAATAAAACTTTTAATCAGCTATAGAAATAGGAGAAATTAACTAATAAATTACTTAACTTCTTTCAATTATTTAAAAATCCCTTTCATCTCTTGTTCACTGTTCTTTCTATGATTTCAGCAGCTTTAACGAATTGGTTTTTCCTAGTGCCACAATTGTAATTATAAAATAATAATTAAACAACACTTGATTGCACTTTTATGAGCTCATTTTTATTTATTTTGAACTAAAAGTAGATTTATTAAAGCCAATTTGAAAATGATCAGCAAACAAGCCAATGAAAACTTATAAAAAAAAAAAAACAAAAATAAAAATAAATCAATAAAAAAGTACAATAAAGTAAAACTTGTTTTGATATGAGATATAAAGAAAACAAAAAAAAAACATAAAAAGAAACTAAAACTGGAAAGAGTTCGCTCGAAATAAATGAGAAACTATAAAAATTTGTTCAGCTTTAGTTAACAAATCGTTATTTTGTTTAGAGAATTCACATTTTTTCGAACTTAAAGTTAATTGCCAACAGTTTAATTTAAGTCTTGTTTGGAAGTTGTGTTTTCAACAGATTTCCGACAAGTTTTGCTCAGTGCATTTAACTTAAACTAAAGTTAAACGCTCAGAAAAATAAATGTGAAACAAAATCATTTTTCATTAACTTTTCATTTTGCTCTGAGAATTTGTGCACGAAATTTAATATTTTTGTCTCAAAATTGTTAAAGTAAAAGTTATTTTTTTCTATTTGTAGTTTGATCAAGTTGTTTGCTTGGTATTTCATAAAAAATAATTCCGAATATAAAGCACCTGTTGTCCAATTGGATTCACAATTCTTATCGCATACATTGGCCTTTTGTACAAATAACCCGAGGCAACATTACAGACATTATTTTGTTTGATTGTCTCCATTGCTTATCGAATGTTGGAGCAGATGTACAATTGAAATCAATTTCCCAGCTTGTGATTAGTGTGGGCGTCAAGATGTGTGGGCAATAATTTTGATAAGCAAAATAGTGCTTCAATGTTGAACTAAACACTGCAAGCACACACACACTGAACAAACAACAACAACAACAACAACAACAATGAACTTACATTGATAAACTGCCAACAACAGCAAGAAACACACACACAAATGTTGTCGTTACCGTTACAATAATAATTTTCAAAATGAGCGCGCTAAAAAGCGTTGCATACCGCACGGCGCAACTTTGATCAAGAACCACAATAACAATAACAAACAATTCACTTTCAAAAAAAAAAACAATAACAACCAACGCGAAGAAGATGAAGAATTTTGTCCTAAGCGTTGCTTGCACCGTCTGTCGTTTCCTTTTTGCTGGGCACGACCTAACGGCAACGCAGTCTCGCGACCAACTGAGGCGCCCCAAACGGCAGCAGCAGCATTTAAGAAGCAGCTGAAACAGTTGTTGCGTACAGGCAAAGGGGACGCACAAGGCGCCTGTGGGCGTCTGCGGTACGGCGGGGCGTTGGGCGGTGCTCTGATAGGCGAACGACCAACAAGGAAACGCACCTCGCCGGCAGCGGCATTTTTGTAACGGTTAAATACAACAGCTTGTCGCAGTTAATAGCCACAAAAGCTCAGTAGGCAGCTTTAAGCTTTCGCTATCCTCAATTAACATCTGGCAATGCTGTCGTAAGAGCGCGATTGAAGAGAGCTTCCATTGTCCCAGCCGTACTTTGACAGTTACTCTTAGTGCTCTGTTTACGTAGGCGAATGGATGGCAAAGAACACGTTAATGGCAACCTAAACCAGCTGACATATGAGCATGTGAACCAGTTCAGAACTTAATTCAATTATAAATGCTTAAAATGAAAAGGAACTAAGAGCATGTAAAGTGGTTCCGCTTATACCAATTCAAATGAAAACAATTTTTGGGCTGTTAAATTCCCAACAAATAGACATTTTTAATAAAGAAATAAAATGTGTAAAAACGCAGAAAAATGTACGCAAGCTTGCTGTGGATACAGGGTATAAAGCGCGAATTCTCTTGGAACCAGTTCATCTTTAGCAGTTCCAACAGTTCACTTCTTGTAATTGTAAATATTAATTATAAATATTTTAGTTGAAGAAGTAATAAAAATTAAAAAAAAATTTAATCCAAATTACTGACATCCAAAGCTTATCGCTTACCAAGATCTTAGTTATGATCCCAAAACACAGTAAGACTAATGCTTTTCCTAAATTACTTGAAGTTTTATATTTAAAATCGACTTGCTTACAATTTAGTGCTATACATTGAAGATCCATTTAAGACACTTAGTTAAACTACATTATTTGGCCATACAACGGACTCGATGAAGTCCAAATAAGATGCGACACGTGTGTACAGTCCCGGTGTTTTGGTGGCACAACCGAAACCCGCTGATATGACACCCAATATGCTGTACTTGGTGTTGACAATATCACGCTCCAGCACCAATGGACCACCGGAGTCACCCTGACAGGCATCAGCCTTCTGTTGCCGCCCATCTGCTGCACAGAGTAGCGTATCAATGATGCCATCCTTGAGGAATCGCTTGCTACTCGGATGCTCGGCAAACGATAGATCGCATTGATCCAACGGCACAATATTCAATGGGGCACGCAGCAACACCTTTGAGGTGCGTCGAGCTATTCAAGTGTTGCATGAACGAATGGATTAAGGAAACAGCTAACTTGTCCATAAGTATACACTGATACTTACTGGTCTGATTCATAATGCCCCAACCGGCGACAAAGAGTTTGGAATTTGCTGGCGGATCCACAGGATCCGTTTCCAGGCACGCCGGGTATGTGTAAAAGCCCAGTTTAGGCTCCTCGGCAAGCTCAAGTATGGCAATATCATTGTACTTGCTGCTGCTCACATACTCCGGATGTATTGTTACATTATCCTATCAATGATAGACAAAGAGAAATGATAAGTGGGAAACGATAAATGACAAACGACAAATGAAAACACTAGCAAATTGTATACAGTTCACTCACCGTTAGGGCAATGTCCTGATAGTGTGAATTCACCTCCTCTATGTTCACAGATCCCAGGCGAACATGCACGGGCACATCGGTCTCACTATTGACACAATGTGCAGCCGTCAGGACATGACGTGATGAGATCAATGAGCCACCACAACGATAATCGATGGAACCAAAACTACTGATCGCAATCGCTGCCATATGGGGATAGATGCCATCCTCAACAGGAATACCCTCCAGGATGTGTGGTGACAGGGCATTTACCTTTAAGCGATCCTCAATCTGTCGACAAGCTTTAAATGCAAAGCACAATTCGTTAGATTGTGTACTGCGTATAATGATTGTTAGCTCTGTCAACAATTTAAGCAATTAGAAACTTTGTTTTTGCCATTTTGTAAATGAAAATAACTATTTAGTTGTGAGAGAATCATAATATAATATATCATAATATAATATAGAGAATCTTATAGAATTTTGAATTTCGTTTTTGGAGGAGTTTTTGATATCCTTGCCAAGCCTTGCATTCAATTACGACCGATCGTTCCTATGACAGCTAGCATATGATATAGTAGTTCGATTTCAATCAAATTAAGTCAGATTATAGCAGATACGCAATCTGTGAATTTGATTAGGATAACTCAAGAAACAACAAAGGTTCCCATACTAAACGTTGATTTTCAACCGATCATTCCTATGACAGCTATATGATATAGTAGTCCGATCCAGCTGTTTCCAACATTTAAGCTGCCTGCAGCAAGCAGACAGAGCTGCACCAAATTTCATGGTCTGACGCGTATCAGCTCTATCTATCAACGCAAGTCATCGCCCTGATCATGAATTTATATACTTTATAAGAACTGCCACGCCTACTTAAATGCGTTAGACATTTCGCAACAAATTCATAATATGCTCTACACGGATATAACTAGACGATAATGATGTTTTAGAGATTGTGACTAGATAAAGAGACTAGTAAATGTTAGTAAGAACTATGAATACATTTTTCAAGTTTCAAAGTTTCTCAAAACTCTACAAGATTTACCTCGCACAGCTGGTCGCTCCTTGGGCGGCGCTGTATCCACTCGCGTTGTTGGTCTGGGCTGAATGGTTCGCGGCGTTGTTGTCTCTGGTCTGGAATGGTACAAGGAATAGAAATGAGTATCGATGGGTTGCTCTGGCAATGGGGCATGGGGATGTTGGGCGAGGGCCAATTGGTGTCATGCATGGACAGTGACAAACCCAAATGCTTCAGCAACGCCATTGCCCAGCTGATTCGAGTTGAGCTCATCCTCGGGACGTGGTCGGAAGGAAAATGGCGCCCAGGGATCCAAACCGAAGTTGGCAACTGTTGGTGATGCTGCGGTTGTTGTTGTGATTCGTGACTCCATGATCACCTCATTGGCCGGCACAATGTTCATGCCCTGCTGACGTAATCGCTCATTGACCAGGTGTATCAAATTGCCTGTATCCTGTCCTGGCATTACCATAGGTGCTGGTGCTGGTGCTGGCCTCTGTTGCAACCTTGACAACTGCGGTCTGTTTACGATCTTTGGCCGTCGATCTACAGGGGGCGCTGGTCCCAAGGGACCAATGCTCTGAAACTGTTCCACATGACCTCGCCAAGTGGGTTCCAGTCGTGTATTCACTTCATTGCTATTGAATGGATCTTGGGGCTTAGATGGAGAGGGAGATTGTATCGGACGTTTGGTTGTCTTGCTGCTGAGATACTGCTGTAAATCAAGGTAAGCCGCCTGCGCATCCAAATTCGATGGCATTGTAGGTCTGACTGTTGTTGTTGTTGTGGTTGTGGTTGCGGTTGTGGTTGTCGTTCTTCTTGTTGTTGTCGTTGTCGTACTTGGCACCTGTCTTGTGCTGCATGTAGTATGTAAATCAGATGCATTGCGTTAGACGCCAGTTTCTTGGCTAACAATATTGAAACATGCAACAACAACAATTGGCTCAAGGCTCGCGAGAACAACTACAAAAAGCAACACTCTTCCCCCCCCTGGCAGCGTAACCAACCCATCAACCTACTTATCCTTACCGTGGCTCATCCGGACAACATTCGACTGCTGGACAGCAGACAATCTCCTCATGCGTCCCCAGGCCACAACTGGGCACATCACTACCGGTCAGCCTGCCAGACTTGATATATTTCTCGAGCAGAGGTTCACATTTCGAGGAGGTTCTGCATATGCCCGGTAGATTCTCCTTGACCGTACATGAATCACCTTCTGCAACGAAGCCCCACATTATGTTGTTTCCCCACAAAGGGCTTGAGCCTGCATGCATACCTTCAAGTGCCTCCAGATGTGGCAATCCACACAGCATAAGACCACACAGTAGCACGATGGCTAAACCACTTCGACTGGCATTCATTGTCCTGGGCAATGCAAAGGCCAGCGACATGATCACCACTCCAATCTCGACTGCAAGCTATCCGAAGTGATCTGTCCTGCAGGGATGATTATAGCAAGCAAGAAGACTCAATCTTCTGAAAAACATAGAAATATTAAATATATATATTTTCCTGTCAAATAAAATTATAAAGTTATATATACATGCTGCAGGAAATGTAATTACAATAAGAAATAAAGTTATTTTAGGCAGGCCGAAGATTTAATACCCATGCAACGATTAAAGACACAATGTTATAATGATCAAGAATACATATACTTTTATGGAATGGGCCACGCCTTCTTAATGCGCTCTGCATGGCCATAAAATGATTATTTTGTCTATGATGAATAAATATATAAATCATTAAGCAGCGTTTAGATCATTTCATAGATTGAATCGAGTCAAAAGTTTGATGGGAATTATTCATAATTTGAACTTTATCCCAAGCAACTTTCAACATTTTATTTCCCACTCGGGGGATGCACTTTCCAAAATCAATTAAATATATTCAGATAAATGGGCGTGACACGAATTATTGATTACATTTAATTTGTCAGTTAACAACTTGAAATTTAGCGAGCTACGTTTTCGGGAAATTCACTGGAGATGTTTGACCAGAGTGGGCTGCAAAATTGTATTAATTTAAAGTAATAGTTTCTGAATAGTTTTAACTCAATATTTAACTCTTAAGTAATTTATTAAGATTATTAATACAAATATGTGGAGAATGTCTAATTGATTTCGTTTATAGCTTTCTCACGTTATTTCTCAAATTGAATTGTTAGAAATACAAACTATTTTTTAAAGATGAACTAGATTCTGAATAGTTTTGCGCTTCTACTTTTATATTATTTGTTATCAATCAGCATATATATATATATATATACATATATATTTGTAATTAGGTTAATTACTTGTGGATTGCGTTTATGTCGCAGACAGTAACAGTTCTCAGTACTTAAGAAAAACTCAGGCTGACATCTTGTTTAAATGTGTGCAGATTATGAGCTGAAACTGAGAAGCAAAGAAATGCTTGAGTTGATAAAGAAAAAGAGAAGGCAAACGTCAGTAAAACATTTGAAATACATTTTTAAATTTCGTCTTTGTTTCGTTTTAAATACGAGAGACAGATAGAGAGAAACACACACAGAGAGAGAGAGAGAGAGAGATAGCTTTGCTGATAATAATGAACCTGCCATTGACCCATATATCAATTCAAAAATACAAAAAGAAAACCAGTCGAAAAGGCTACAGTCGACCGCATTCGACAGTATAATACCCTGTACAGGTTTCTATATTAAGAGTATTTTGATAATAGAAAGAAAACCCCTTTGAAACTCTCATTTTGCATATGAATTCTTTGCTTGCTTATAGCAGCTAACTTTCACATATTTATACATATTCAATCAAAAGCTGAGTGTTACGACACTTAATTTACTTATGCCTGTGTCGCAGTAGTTCCCTATCTCGCTCGCACAAATATGCACACATGGTAAGCAGACGCATGTGTCACAGTCGTTCGCTGTCTCGCTCGCACACATGTGCTGCCTGCTGCTCTACGATTCCGTGGAAAAATAACTTTTATTGCTGATTATCTGTCTTATTTACAAACCGATCTTGATGAAACTTTCAGCGTTCCTTCTACATATCATTCTTAACGCACCTGTTAAGTTAGAAGTGTCTACGTTGAAAAATGTGGCTATTATTCGTTTTTTTTCGATTTGCGGGGGAAGGGGGGAGGTATCCAAAATTTAAAATAAACTTGATCTGCGTATGGTATACAGGAACCTTGATGCCAAATTTGGTGTCTCTAGCTCTTATAGTTGCTGAGATCGACGCGTTCATACAGACGGACAGACGGACAGACGGACAGACGGACAGACAGACAGACGGACATGGCTCAATCGACTCGGCTGTTGATGCTGATCAAGAATATATATACTTTATAGGGTCGGAGATGTCTCCTTCTGCCTGTTACAAAAATTTTTTTCACAAAGTTAATATATCCCTGTACAGGGTATAAAAACACAGTCATACGTAAGTCGCTTATAATCTGCAACTCTGGACGTGAGCTCTTTGGAGTAGAGTGGAAAAGCCAAACATTATTATATCAAAATGTTTGTCTACCTCAATGGAATTTCCCCGTTAGTATACTATAAACAACATATTGTTGTTATTCACAATACCCTGTCTCTTATCAAGCAAACTTTTGCCATGCACAGATCGCTGAACTCTAAAAAAAAAGAAAAAAAAGAAAAATTTTTTTTTTTTTTTTTTTTTTTTTTTTTTTTTTTTAAATATAAAAAAAATCTTGAATGGGCATTTTGAAAGACATGCGATTGTTAAATCGTTTATCTAACATTCAACTCATTAAGTAAGACAAAAGAAAGAGAACATCAACTGAAACAGAAACAGAAACAGAAACAGAAATAATAATGGGAAACACGACTATACGAAATTGTGTTACATTTGTTCAACACGTTCCAGCTAATTGACAAATTATCTATCGCATCAGCTGCGATTCTCGAGCAGAAGACAATCTACTGATTTCTTCAGCAATGTACATATATTCAGTTATCTTACAAAATATTTTCTCTTTTGCTCATGAATCATTTCATCAAAATGTTGAAAATAATGATGAAATTGTTGTGATCATGTATTTCATTGCATAAACGTTGTAAACGTAGCTAATATTACAATGTTTATGCCACGAACAAACTCTGCACAAATTCACAATCTAATAATTGTATTAGAAGCCAAGCTAAACAATATGGTAAAATGATGCAAAGAATTTCAAATTTCAATTGACGTATGTCAAAACTGGTGTTTACTCTATACGATTAGATTTTATGATTTTGCTGACATTTGGCATTCGAATTTCTTTATTCCGACGACTTTCTAATAGTCCAATTTATGAGATTCTTGTTTTTTTTTTTTATTTATTTTTTTTTTTTTTTCATTTTTTCTTAACTGTCTTTGCACTCAAAATCCAACTGATAATTCGCACATTTTGTAGTTAATTATGCTGATGACGTCAGAGAGCAACACGTTGCTGTATGCAGATCTATAGCTTCACTGTACTTAGCTGTTGTATCTGCTTGAAGTATGTAGAATCTATTAACAACTACACTGCTACTATTACTGTTATTACTATTATTATTATTATTATTATTATTATGATTATTGTTGTCTTTGTTGTTAATTATCAGACGCATCTGTGACACGCAACTTTTGAGCTCTGCGATTGATAAGAGCAAGTGAAACAACAACAAACCAATTGCACATGTTGTTATTGTTATTGCTCTAGTTGTTGTTTATCTATTGTACATCTAACTAAGTTTAGTTAATTACACATATTTGTCTATGCATGTACAAAAGCACAAAACTAAAGGAATAACAAACAATAAACATAGACAAATTTATAACACAGAAAAAAAAAATTAAATATAAAAAAAAAAAAAAAAAAAAAAAAATAACAAACAACAACAAATTGAAACCGGTGCCTGTTGATTGGCAAACGGGTAGCTCGGGTTGTTGTTTAGCACGACTCACGACTCACGACTCTCAACGCTCGTCACACGACTCTCCACACACGAGAAGGGAGCTGGGGACTGCGGCTATGACTGCGGCTGTGACTGAGATTCTGGCTGTAATTCTGGCTGTAACGGTGGCTGTAGCTGTGTCTGTGTCTGTGTCTGTGGCAACGGCGGCACTACCTCACAGCAACGCGTCGCTTTGGCAACTGAAGCTGAGATTAGAACCCAAACGTAGCCGAAGCTATAGACAGACACGGGCACAGACCCAGACCCAGAGACAGACCCAGACCCAGAGTCAGAGCTGTGGCCGTGGCCAAGCATTGTTGTTGTTGCTGTTGTTGCTGTTGTTGCTGTTGCTGTTGTTTGTTGTTGATAGCGAGTGAGCGTCGAACCGGTTTGTTTTTTAGCATTACACAGAATCAAAATACGCAACTGAGCGCAACTCAGCAGCTACAGGTACTATAGACCCCAAAACGTTCGCAACTTACTAAACTGAACAACACATAAGCAACAACAACAACAACCACAACAGTAACAGCAACAACAACCACAGCAGCAATCAGAATACATAGCATGATTCAAGGGAAATACACAGAGAGTTTATGCCAGAGCGCAGTTGAATTAATTCCATATGTTAGCTGGGTTTGTCCCCTCCACAAAGCAACGTCTTCAGGCCAATTTAAAATTTTTTTATTTTTTTCGGTTTTAATAGATCTATAAATAGCACTTGGCGCACTGTATTTTCCAAATGTCAGTGCTTCTGTCTGCAATGATTCTGCTGAAATATGCAGATTAATTAAACCGGAGTTTAATACCATAAGCTGACCAAGGCTCTAACTTTTAGGTTTAATTGTAATTACCCCCCATAAATATTAACCAAAATTATAGTAATGTTTATAAAGACATTGGCATAGTTTTTGTCCAAGTTAATGCTGCCGGTTAATGCTGCGGCTTTTGGTTTGGGAAACCAGTTTATAGTTTGTTAATCTCTACTTTATTTTAGTCTTAATGAAATATGCATTTCTTGGTGTGTACACATTGAATGCTTCCTTGGTATAAATTAAGAGCAAATTACGTATTCATACAATTAGAGGAAATATTATAATTAATCACATTTGCGAGCCTTGCAACAGCACGTGTTGCAAGTTGTGCTTCCCGATTGTTTCCTGTTCTTCTTTATAGGTTCAATCGCTGATCTTCGACAAATTTGAAGAGCTGTCGATCCACAAGACTCGTAAAGTACATCCTTGCGGCATGACAATCATCGCCAGTGGGCGTGGCAATGCCCAAGACACAACGCTTGCCATTCGCACTCCGCAAATGCAACACGCTGCCCACAACAGAGGGACAGGGAATACATAAACTGGAATTGGCAACACCTAAGGTGGCCAGATCTCTAGGTTCCACGCACATATGCCGCGCAGGCAGATCCTGAATGCCCGCAGAGTTGGCAATATTTTTGCAGGCATCGGAGGGTAACAGACGCATGGGCAGCTCATACAGCGGACAATCGCTGCCTGGAAGCATGAAGATTGGCAATGGAGTGAGAATTAGATTAGTGAAAGAAACGTTAACTGACTTACCATTGCCCTTGGCCCAGGCGCTGGCAACAATATGTCCTCTGGTCAGCCAATGTGTCTGCTCATAAGAACTACAGACTGAGGCCTGTTCCCCCTGATGGGGTTGCGACAGACGCAGGAGCGCCAAGTCCTGGCGATACACTGAGATGTTCTAAACGAAGAGGAGACGTTTGAAGAAGAAATGAGAAGAGCTGATTGGTGTTGAACTCACTGCAATGTCCACTAGATCGTCATCCTCCTCATCCACATCCCGCATATCTGCCACACCAAAGACCGCATGACTTGGACGACCACAGCCGGCAGAGGTGAGCAGCAGTTGTGGTGCCAACAACAATGCCGTACAACGATGCACATGTCCATCGAAGCGGGCATTGGGATAGGCCAATGCCGCCAGATATTTGTAATGCTCCAGCAGTTCCATGGCATTTGCTGGGACCATCATCGCCTGCCCAATGCCCTCAAATAATTCATTTGGCTGTCGAAGAACCTCAGACGTTGGCAGCTCGATATTCACACGTGTTGCGGTGCCGATTTGTGAACGCGGCTGCAGTGGCAAACCGATGGGGCAGCAGATGATCTCCTCCGTGGTGCCGGCACGACATGTATAGACATCTTCATCCCGCAGTCGCTGTTGTTGCAACAAGAGGTCAATGCTGCCACATTTTGAGATGGGCAGACAATCGCCCTCGTACAAGGGCGCCTGACAGGCGGCATCATTTCGGGTCGAACGGCTGGGGAAGACTATGCTGCCGGGACTGAGGGATTCTATGATGGCCACAGAACGCTGTACGTACTCTCGACTCGTATTGAATATGCTAAGCCAGGGTGGACTTGCTGTTGTTGTTGTTGTTGTAGTAGTTGTTGTGGTACTTGTTGTGCTAGTTGTTGTTGTGGTTGTTGTTGTTGTTGTGGTATTATCGGACGAGGAGCGCAGCTTGACCTCATCCCTTTCAATGGGACAACAAATCTTCTCGCCGATTATGGAGAAGCCACAATTGAGCACCGCCTCCTCCTTTAGCCTTTTACTCTCAATGAACTGTCTTAAGGTTCTGCAATTCTCCGCAGGCTGACAGGTGCTGCTATAATCTCGCGTCGGACAGGGATCTCCCACTGCAACAGATAATGCACATTAAGCAGCTTAATAAGAGAGTCACAGAGAGAGAAGAGAGAGAGAGAGAGAGAGAGAGAGAGAGAGAGAGTAAGAGAGCACACACACACCCTCGAGGCTGTAGTAGCCCTTAACATGGCTTAAACATAGCCAATACAGCGTCAATAGCACAATTAACACTCGTGCTTGTGCTTGTGACATGACCGATCCGACAACAAACTCAACTGGCAACTCGACTGGCTCGCGCTCAACTGTCGATTTGCCTCCGACCGAGAGATTGAGCATCTATAGCCCCATTTACCCCGTTGTCGCAGTCGACGCCAGCGTCGTCGTCCAGTCCAGATTCGATTTGGTTGCTGAGGAAGTGACGCTGCTGTTGCTGGTGCCGTCACCGTCACCGTCGCCTTTGTCGTTGTCGTTGTCGTTGTCGTAAGTTCAGCTCAGTGCTGACAGTTCCGCTCAATTCTAGCATTTTTCATGCTCGGCTAGTTGCACTTTTAGCCTTTTCGCGCCACATTTTAAACATTTTACATACGAAATTAAGTAATAAATAATACAAGATGTATAAGATCTGCTGTTCATATCTAAATACTCTTATAGTACTTTTACATGTACATATAAATAAATTAATATAATGATTTTAATATGAGCGCAATACTTTTGCACTCGAAAACACTTGTCTAAATAAAAAGACATTCATATAATCATATAAAAAAGGAAATTTTCATTACATATTAAATATTGTGTAAATATTAAAATGAATCGACAGGGGACTCGAACCGAGGAACTCTTGATTGATGTTCCCGCGCTCTAGCAACTGCGCCATTGCAAAATGTGATGGAAGATAGGCAAAAGCATATTATATATATATTCTCATTTCCTTTGCATTGTCCGTTCTGTAAGTTTCTGTTGTTTCAATGACCTCTCTCTCTCTCTCTCTCTCTCTGAATATCGTTCACTTTTAAAAACCCGTTGGGTGGGGGGGATAGAGAGCGGCGGAAACTGAGAGCAGTGCCGGTACATTTTTTGCGTCACTGCGTTTGCATGTACATTTGTATGTATATATATTTGAATACAAATTTCTAACAAAATTGGTGTTTCTATACCCTGTACGGGGATATATAAGCTTTGTGCAAAAAGTATGCAACAGGTAGACCCTATAAAGTATATATATACATATATTCTTGAGCAGTATCAACAGTCGAGTCGAATGAGCCATGATCGTATGTCTGTCTGTCTGTATGAACGTTTAGATCTAAGTAACTATAAAAGCTAGAGACACGAAATTTGGCTTCCAAATTTTTGATACCTCCCCCACTTCCACAGCAAATCGAAAAAACTTGTTGAAAGTTAAATATAACCTGTTTTTCTTAACGTACACACTTCTCACATAACAGGTGTTTGAAGAATACTCTTTTGAAACACATATGAAAGTTTCATATTAATCTGTACAGAAATAAGAAAGTTATTCAGAAAATGAAGTAAGAATAGAACATTTTGCGGCCAACACATGTGTGCGAGCGAGACATAAATGAGACATGAGACATTGCAGCAAGCTTTTTGGGCATGTACGCATATGCGATAAAAAAACTGAGTGTTATGTCCCTTCATTTTTGAATTTACCAACTTAAAAATGTATCGTCCTCATATCGTTATAAATAATAATTATCAAAATGCTTTTATTATAGACAGGGTATTAAACAGTCGCGTACGCTCAACTTATCGGATTGTTGTGGTCTGGCGAGGAGCGCAATTTGACCTAACGCGATTCAACGGGACAACAAATCTTTTCGCCGGTTATGGTATAGCCACAATTGCGCACCTCCTCCACCTTTAGCCTACCACTCTCAATAAACCGATTCAGGGTTTTGCAATCCTCCGCAGGCTGACAGTAGCTGAGATACGATGGACAGATATCTGATAATGCACATTATTCAAATTAATACAAAAGATATAAAGAAAGAGAGAGAGAGAGAGAGAGAGAGAGACAGCGACAGAGAGAGTGAGATTACACAAACCTAAATCTTCCGTTTCAACTGGACAACAAATCTTCTCGCCAATTACGGTATAGCCACAATTGAGCACCTCCTCCTGCTTTAGCCTTTGAGTCTCAATGAACTGTCTTAAGGTTCTGCAATTCTCCGCAGGCTGACAGTAGCTGGTGTATCCATACGTCGAACACTGCTCTCCCACTGCAATAAATAAGCAACGTAAGAAGACAGAGAGAGAGAGAGAGAGACAGCACAAACACACCCTCAAGGTTTTCATTGCCCTTAACATGGCTTAAACATAGCCAATACAGGGTCAATAGCATAATTAAAACACAAGTTTGTGACATGATCGATCCGACAACTAACTCAACTGGCAACTCGACTGACTCGCGCTCAACTGTCGCTGTGTTTCCAGCCAACAGATGATAGTTCCCCGCATATTTATAGCATTTTTCAGGCTCGGCCAGTTAAAATTTTAGCTTTTTCACGCTATATTTTACGCCTTTCATAATAAAATTAAAATATCTTCTCGCATGCAAATTCACTATGCAAAACCTAGACTTTACTACAGTGATAAGAAATTGTAATCAACTATGATTACGAAAACAATGCATATGCAATAATATTTCATTTCAAGCTGAATGCTGAGACAGTTCCTAAAAATTGAAATGTTTCTCAATGATGCGAAGGAGGAGAAGCATTTCGAATTGATTTCTCAATGTATAAAATACCATTTAGCATTGGCATTGATAACTGTCAAGTCAAATTGTTATTTTTTATGCTTGACAGAATCAATTATATTATATAAATTATTATTATATTCCGAATTTAAGATAGTATATAATAAAAATATAAATATTTATACAATTTGTATATTTTTAGTAACATAATACGAACCTTCATATGACAAGATCAAGAAATCAAAGAAATTTTATAATAATTAAATTTTAAATAGCATTCTTCTATCAGCAAAATACAGGGTATCTGGATGTCGAGCAAATTTGTTGAATTTTTATTGGTCTTATTGGCTTGCAAATGTAAAATTTGAAAATTATGAAAATTAACTAAAAATTTATATTGTTACATATACTGATCGGGATTCCAGTCGGGGGGCTGTGCATGATCCGGATTGGGTCCAGACTGGCCGGGTACGTTGGGCCGTACCGGTCTAGGATTTGGAGGAAATGGATATAGATTACCCATACCGTTGGCCAGAGGATCCAAATCGCCACGTCCAACATCGGGATAACCCAAAGGCATTGGGGGATTGAAGGGACTTAGAGGTGGTGGACGTGAAGGTGTCTCAACACGCAATGGATCTGTGCCCTGTGCTGGCGACTGAGTGATCTGTTCTGGCTGCTGCTGCTGTTGTTGCTGTAGTGATGGTTGGGCTGCACCGATCAAGTGGGCAGTCAATATGGGATTACAGAGCTCCCGGCGAATGCGTTCCACAATTCCCGTTACCGCTGGTATTGTCACAGCAATGTCACCCTTTAGATCGGCAACCAAAGTATCCGGCGTAATGCAAAGATTCGACACATTCTTCGTATTAACGTCCAGCAGATTGACAATCAATGCATCATCGACCACATGAGCCATCAATAGAAAGAGCACATTATTATGGACATATCGTAGCGAGTACTTGGCACTATCCCCATTCCAATGATCTGGTAACAATTCGCTGCCAACATCCTTATCCATCAAACTCTTGTCATCACCGATGCCGACGCAACGAAATTTACAATGTTTGGTCAGCATAAAGTGGGCCAAGACCATCAGCACATCAGCCTTCTTGCCAATTTGATCTTCCACGGTCTTAAATAGCAAATCCCAGCCGTAAAAGAAATCCGAGCCCAGCGACTCTCCAGCCGTTGTTGAAGTCGGGCTATCCATTTCCATAAGCACAATTTATGTTGATTTTTTGTTTGTTTTATTTGCTTCGATATGGTTTAAGGACAGTTTATGTACACACAAACTGAATCAGATTACATGGCTCTAAAGCATATAGATGTCAAAGTCTACTACATACAAAATTTTACTTATTGCTCTTGAATAATATTTCTTATGAAGAAATCGCTGACTGAATCATGAATAATTTTCGTATAATACACTGGGCCCCCGTTATCGATGCACTCATCCGTGGTGGGCGTGGCAATGCCCGCCACACATTCGCTACCATCGCGTCTTTTCACATGAAGAACACTCGAACTGGCAGTTAAACATATTGTGCAATTATCCCTCTGCCTGTAATACAAACTCTCCATCACGGGTGCAACACAGAGATGTGATTTATCTGTTAAGCCGCCCTCCACCTCACGATTCTTGATCACATTGAGACATTCATTGAAGTTGAGCAGTCGCAAGTGTTGGCTAAACAAAGCACAATTGCTGTCTGTAATTGCAACAATCAGTCATAAAACAGATGATTCTAGAAGTTACATAGATTGTCCATACCTTCAGTCGGATTATACGCATAGGCAACGGCAACAATTGTTGGTTCTCCCAAGAGATCTTCTTCGTAACAAAGCTTCGCTCTACTCACATCTCCCAATAACTGACTTGCTGTAATATTGTTGGCCAGTTTGAAAATCGCCAGATCATTCTTGTATAGTATAGTTTTCTGTAATGGAATCGCAATTTGAGATTACAGTTGAAACAAGTTAAAGCTCTCTTCCTCCCTTGCTTGAAAATAATATTGCAATGAAGATTTCAATGGATTGCAGAAATGATATGATGATAATCTTCCTAAATTTATATTTGTCGATTTGTTGCGCGTAATATTCCAATTTTTAATTGAGTCTTATATACCAATCTCTAAATCTTCTTAACTGTTAATGCTACTGAATGAAAATATGTATACTCTTTTTACTAAAGATATGTCCTTCTTTATGTTGACTAAATTTACATAAAACTACAAAAATATTAGATTTTGTAAAACTTTACCTTAATTTCAATATCAATTTCTGATTCCTCATATAGCCTAGGATCACCAGAGCCAAGTAGAACACTATTTGGTTTCCAAATAATATCCTTACCGACGCATTTGCTCGTTGCCAGGACAAAGTCCGGGGTTAGCACAATGCCCGTGCAACGATAGACATAATCATCAAGTGTAACAGAGTTCAAGTATCTCAGCGTTGCCAAATGCTTGCCAAAATTGCTGAATGCAAAAAGCTGTACAACAAATAGTCGGAAAGGTGAGCAATATATATACTTACTAATATGGCTGGCCGGTTGGGGTAACTTGAGTTAGAGTTGTGGGGGTTAATGGTTCATCGGGACAGCAATACATAATTGAGTTGGCTCTGAAATTTATGAATCCACATTTGAGCACATCACTCAGTTTGAATGTGTCAGTCATGTAATTCTGCAATCTTTGGCAGTTTTCAAGTAGTTCACATTTGCCGGAAATATTACTATTGAACTGACATCGATCATGCTCTGATTTTAAAAATATATATATTTTATTATAATTAATTTTTTACTCTATTTTATTTTATTTATTTTATTTATTTTATTTATTTTATTTATTTTATTTATTTTATTTATTTTATTTATTTTATTTATTTTATTTATTTTATTTATTTTATTTATTTTATTTATTTTATTTATTTTATTTATTTTATTTATTTTATTTATTTTATTTATTTTATTTATTTTATTTATTTTATTTATTTTATTTATTTTATTTATTTTATTTATTTTATTTATTTTATTTATTTTATTTATTTTATTTATTTTATTTATTTTATTTATTTTATTTATTTTATTTATTTTATTTATTTTATTTATTTTATTTATTTTATTTATTTTATTTATTTTATTTATTTTATTTATTTTATTTATTTTATTTATTTTATTTATTTTATTTATTTTATTTATTTTATTTATTTTATTTATTTTATTTATTTTATTTATTTTATTTATTTTATTTATTTTATTTATTTTATTTATTTTATTTATTTTATTTATTTTATTTATTTTATTTATTTTATTTATTTTATTTATTTTATTTATTTATTTATTTTATTTATTTTATTTATTTTATTTATTTTATTTATTTTATTTATTTTATTTATTTTATTTATTTTATTTATTTTATTTATTTTATTTATTTTATTTATTTTATTTATTTTATTTATTTTATTTATTTTATTTATTTTATTTATTTTATTTATTTTATTTATTTTGTTTATTTTATTTATTTTATTTATTATATTTATTAATGTTAATTTTTCCTTTTCATTTAATTTATCTATTTTTATTTATATATTTCTGTTTACTTATTTTATTTAATTATTCATATGCGTCAACTCACCTCTGAGAAGTGTTTTGGCATATTTGGCATCAGTTCCCCATATCGTTAGTATCAGGAATGTAATTGTACTGATTAGAAGCATTATGTATTTAATTAAATATACTACGATTGTGCTTCGTTGATGCAAAGTCGCGAGAGACTGAGCTCGAGCAACGACTTAATCTGTTTATTAAGGCAAAATCTTATTTGTTAGCATTATCGCTTAGTATATGAATATATATATATATATATATATATATATATATATATATATATATATATATATATACATAATCTACTATACATAAAATGCTTAACCAAGCTTTTAGCTTAGATTAATCATAAATATTTATTATTAAGAGAGTATATTATTAAATGCTCAGCGGCCTCTCTCAATCCCTCTTTCATTCTCCATTTCTGTAATCTCTTCAGATTTGTTTAATTTATAAAAATTTTAAATTATAGAATAAAAACCACAGTTAGAACCACAGTTAAAATATGTTTACAAACTCTGGAATGTGCTTTCCAGAAGAATAGTGTAATATAGCGGTTCACCGTTCACGAAGCAGTCATCGGTGGTGGGCGTGGCAATCCCGCCCACACAGTAGCTACCATCGCGACGCTCCACATGAAGAACACTCGAACTGGCCGTTAGACACCTCAAACAGGGAGTATCCTGGCTATCGAGTCCAGTCGAGTAATCCGCTCCAGGAATCACACATAGATGTGCATTAGGTTTATCGAGATCTTTCACATTAAGCGTGTTCTGCACATTGCGACATTTGTTAATGTCAACGGCGTGCACTTGTTGTCTGAACGTGCTGCAACTAATGCCTGTGGCATCGATGGAATTTGAGGCAGTATGAATAAACAGATCTAAAAAGTTCTATAAATTATTACCATTTCGACGATTTCGGGCAAAGCCTATGGCATACATCTTGGGAGAGTTCAAAAGATCATCGCTGTGACAAAGTTTTGCTATGCTCACATTTGTCCTCAACTGATCCTCATTAATGGGCTTCTCCAATGTGAATAGAACAAGATCGTTCTTAATATGCGGATGAAGCTGCAAGAATTGGGTAAGCACATTATATACATAAACTATTTCATTTTGTTAAAATTATACCCTGACTCCCAAATCCACATTTGTGTCAGCGTACTGTGTGGGATTGCTAGTACCAAGCAGAACTCTCACAGGATTCACTTTATTTGGTTGGTTTACAGATTGAATCGTTGCCAGAATATGAGATGGCGATAGGACAATGACCGTGTATCGATATTCATAGTCGTCCATATATATCGGTTCCAAGTATCCCAGAGATCCCAAGTAATTGTAGTATTCTTCGTCTAATTTTTCCCTATAAAATGGTATGCAATAGAACTCAAGGCATATCGGTATAAGGCATCATCTTACACTGTTTGGATTGAGTTTGAATTAGCCATGCTGGGCAAGTGATGAGGACAGCAGATAAGCTCCTCGCCATTAGGTGTAGAGAAGCCACAACCCTCAATTGTATCAGATAGATTATTGTTCACATCCCGTGTAGTACAGTATTTGGCTCTTGTGCAAATGCTTCGGGGGTATCCCTGTCTGCTTGGACAATAAGCACCCTCTGTCAAGTGAGAGACTACTGAAGTACCTCTCAAATAGGTAGAAAGTTAAGACTTACCTGTCACTGTAATCTTATGGGCGGTGCAAAAATAATAACAGATTCCACTGCATGCACCCAAAATTGTAATCGACAACAGAGAAAACCAAACAAAAGTTGTATTTCTCATTGTACTTAAACTTTTAAGCTTCTGTGCTTCTTGAAACCCAAATTAAGACTGTACTCAACAAAGCAAACAACAACCACAGCACAAAGTTCCGATTACAATTTCTCGCATAAACCTTATCGTAATTTGACGAAACTTTATTTTATTTTTTAGACCCTGCTCTTATAAAGTATAAGAGGCATTTCTAACAGCTTATAAGCATATATATATATATACTCTTGATCAGCAAATGAAATTAAATTAATTATGTTTTATAATCTTACCACGCCTTCGAAAAAAAATTATTAATTTTTATCACATATAGCATAGCCCAGTTCGGGTCTCTCCTGCCAATGAAGATCGGATACAATTTGTAAGTTAAAAAAAGAACAACTTTAGGCATGTTGGATTGCGTATTTAACAATTTGTATATTTTCCACAGTAAGTACAGGGTGTCTCACAGTCGCGTTCGCTTGCTGTAGCCTTTACTACTAGTTAAACGCATTATGTATTCTTGTCAACCCATCGCTCTCTACTTTAGCCTATTATATCTAATATTTCCATTCATATTAGCAGTAAGTAAAGCAGTGAGTATGCCTAATTTCGAGTGAGTAAGCAATGGATCAGAGTAAGGCAGCTATCTATTGCTTATTCTTTTTTTAATCACTGACTTGATTAAGTTTTCACACAATATTCACGCTAATTCCAGCAAAAACTTGAAATGAATATTATCTGTGATTCAATAACTTCATGTGGTTCCATTAATCAATTCAGTGTCGACGCCTCTTCGGTAGCGACACGCGCCACCTTATCAACGTATTAGATCATATGACAGACGTCCGCTGTAATGGCAATAGAATCTTGATAGTCTAGAATCTAGACGGTGGTGGAAATGGAGAAAGAGCTGTACAACTATTTCAATTAGCTGAAGCTGAATGAAAGATATCAAAACATCGGTACTACCAACTGATGATAGATAGTATAAATATAGTATGTATAGTATAGTATGTGGATGATAAGCCGATGCTAAGTAAAGAAAACCAGAGAAACAAACGAACTGAATGGACAATTTTGAATATGTTCCATAACATTTTGATTCGGAAATTGATTATTCTTCTATTTTTAATTTAAGATTTTAGCACTATAATACTTGACTCTAACACTCTGGGAGTAGCGAGGGCAGAGAAGGGGGAGTGGTGGAGTTTGGAGTATGGATATGGCGATGACGAGACGATGGCGATGGCGATCACAGTTCAGTTCCAAGTTGAAGATGCTGTTTTATTTGCTTCGCATTGTAGAAGTGTACTCTAGCCTAGTAACCATAGAAGAAGGCCTCGTACGAGAAGGTCCGTGTCTGATCCGAGGTTAACAATAACGAAGCGGTTGTCTTGCCAATGCCGCCAGCTATGAAATAGGCATCAGCATCATTGGCCGATGAGTCCACATAGATTTCAATGCTGGTCAAAGTGCTGCCGGTGCCGCTTGCCGATGGATATCGCATCTGCACCTCAATGTCCACAGCTGTGGTAAAGCTCTCGTCATCATAGTTGTTCACCAGTAGTTTATCGCCTGCAACAGGTTGAGGAATTATGAATATAATCGATTGACAATCACTGTGCCACATTGTGCTGCACACTTACCCGAAATACGCTGTCCAGCACTGAACACAATATTCCCCTTGCCATGCTTCACTTTGGTCAGCGGCACAAGCTTTACGTCGGGATTAAGCACCGTATAACGTTCATCCTCCGTAACCGCTTTGATGGGCGTAAAGTATAAATCGTTTGCCCGTTGCTGCGCTGCCGCCGACTGCGCCGCGGATTGCAACGCTGACTGCATTTGTGACTGCAACTGCGATGGGGCAGCCATGGAGCTGACGCAGATTAGCAACAAAGGCAACAACACTTGCAACATTTCTGAGTTCAAAAAAAAAGTTTATATATATATATATATATATATAAATATGTATATATATGTGCAGCTCAGATACACGCACACACACACACACGCACGCAAATAAAGTTTATGTTTGAATTTGGATTTTTCAGAATAAATCGTAAATCGAGAATTCGATTTGGGGATCCGCACGCTGTGCAATCAATTTGGCGACTGTTTTGTGCATCGCCTAGCACTGTCGATGGCTTTTATACGCGACGCTCTTATCGGCGGTCAGCATTAGATAAGGTACAACTCGAGGTACGACTGAACGATAAGCCGCAATTGGGTTTATATGATGATGGCGAAGTGGATGGTGATGATGTTGCTGTTGGTGTTAGTGTTGGTATTGCCTGTTGTTCTTCGGTCTTTGGTTTATAGACCCGGTACTCAAAATGCTGAAGGGGCTTATAAGTTTGTGACAATGTAGGTAACATTTAGCAGGAGCTATTTTCGATCGATAGTCGAATCAATATAACCAAGTCCTCCTATCTGCTTGTATGAACAGCTACTTCTGAGAGACTTTAACAGTTAATGCCGCCTATTTGGATGACAATACGGAAATGTGGATACATTTTTTCCTAATCAAAAAAAAAAAACTAAAAACAAAAGCAAAAGCAAATATTGGAGCTACAGCGCTGCATTTTAGCACATAAAGATATAATTGTAGTATTGTTTCTAGAAAACAGTTTATCACAGTGACTGGCCAATGGATGAAGATGATAACACTAAAGCTGTAACTCTTATAGATTGGGACGTGTTTGTTTGCTTAGATAAGTGTTACAATGTAATTATATATGTTTGAGTATCTGAAGGTATTTCACATTGCACTCACTTCTCCAGCGTTAGAACACAAATACGGCTAGCGGGTATTACACAGTCGAGCACACTCAACTGTAACACTCTTACCTGTTTTTTTTTTTTTTTTTTGTGGCCCATTAATTGGCAATAATTTGCTCAGTGTCTAAAAATAAATAAAGCACTTAAGCCAACAATTTTAGACATGGCCTAATGCCCGTCATTTATTCTGGCTATATTCGTATTACCAATCACCAAGCCAATCGATTGATTTTGTCTCGCGTGTGCCCCCCCCCAAAACAACAACAAACCACAATATCGACAACAACTGCAAAAGTTTCGATCATTTTTATCGATAATTTGATCAGATCATGAGACATGTGATTTTAGACAACATCATAATAAATTCAGTTACGTTTTCCCCATCATTATTTTCATTTAGTTAAATACACTTCAGACAGTGGCACTTACTTCCGTCTCCGTGTTGGCCACTTCACATTGTTTGCCCAACTTTGTGCGTAGTTTACGATGCTTTTTCCTTATCGTTAGCAAAATTTCATATTAATATACAAATACTTATATATATTTATATGCACCTCATATGATATCGTATGGCACGTGTCAATGCAATGCCCAATATCATTGTCTATTTACAACGCTTGTCATAAAAATAGCTTTGTTATCATATGATATCTTTATTTTATTTACATGTTTCTTAATTCTATTATTAAATTAATTCTCTGTTGTTTGAGTTTATTATAGAAAAGTTGAATTATCTGTGAATCATTAATTGTTTACCAATTTCACATAGAAAATAATAATAAACTAATTCGCTTGGGTTCTTATCATTACTTATGATCATTGAAGAACTTTCATTAATACAAACTTGATAAGGGAAAGCTTATCCAATTTTGCAAAGCTATTAACCATTTCCGCAATAATGAAATAGATTGAAATTCTGCAAACACTTTAATACAAATGATTTTAAACCTCTAAAACTCTCAATAAATTCAAATTAAAATTTTGAGAGAATATTTCCATTGATTAATTCCCAAGCATAGGCAAAGATATAATGACGCATTGTCGCGCAATCATCAACCAACGCATTCAATTCCAGAGAAAGACTAAAGTAACAACGTTCCAAGCATCTAACAGTCATCATATACACCATATATATAATATAAAAAACCGTTTGTATCGTATATTGTTATTTCCTTTCGATTCTGGAACAATGATTCAACTATAAACCATATTTAAATTTAATTTATTTCTTACTTATCGTATAAAAATATTTATAGTCATTAAATTACATAATATAATTCTTTACATACGCAAATACAACCATTGTTTGAAATATATAAATATTAAATTAATATCAAGTATTACTTCAGAACAATATTATAGTTATTACATTATTACCCGATAATAAGAAATTGAAATATTTTTATTTATTTATCATTACTGAAGAAATTAAGCAATTATTGTGAAATAATTAAATATAAAATTAATATCAACTATCACTTAATAACAAAGTGTTATCAATTACTATCAATTACAATTTACTATCTTATAAACAAGTTCAAATATTTATAGTAAGCAAATTATTTAATAAAATAACGAAATACGAACCTAATCTGAAATAAATAAATATCAAATTAATAGCAAAAAAATATAACACAATAACAATAAGTTATCAATTGGGGTTTACTATTATTTCTGAATTATCGCATTAATAAATTCAAATATTTATATATTTAGTAAAATATACAACATAACATTCTTGACTGTAGAATTTAGAAATAAAGTCTATAGTCAATATAAAATTAATAACAAGTATAACTTAAGAACACAATGTTATCAATTGGGGTTTACTATCTGTTGTATAAAAGAGTGTATGATGTGCTTAAATTTGTTCTCGGCGCGTGTTTTATTCGAATTTGTTTTGCAATCTTAACCTTGATATACTTACTTACTTATAGTATACATAATTGCGCACAAAAGCAAACAATCTAGTAACTGAACATTTCTAAATCGAAAGGCGATTGGCAGCTAACCGACATATTGACTTGCCTGGGCGATATCATTTTAAAGAGTTTTTTTATTTGTTTGTTTGTTTTTTTTTTTTTTTTTGTTTCTATCATACCCTAAGTCCATAAAACTATACCTAATGCGTGGTTCGAATCTTGTAAAACTAAACAAAATTATAATAATTTGGAGTTTTATATAATTTTGCTCACATTAGACTTTTGAGACTACAAATCCGACATATAATTTCTAACAAACGAATTTTTTATTTCAATTAAACATATATCAAGCTGAATATCCATTCTGACAGCACGAAAAACAACTCGAATCTTTACTTTACACATTGCCCACAGGGTATCTGATAGTCGAGCCCTTTGCCCAAGTACCACGCTGCTTTCTTATCAGTAAAAACATTTCAGGGTTGCCAAAGTGTAGCACTTTTTATTACATTCCTCTGCTGCAGCGCCATCTACAGTCGCGAATAGTAAAAAGTTAAAGCTCATCATTAACCACATCAAACACAATATAAAGAAAAGTATTACAGTATCTGCAGCGTAGGTGGCAACCCTGTCAATATCAGCTTCTAACACTTTCGGCTGTCTCCTTTTCAGAGATCCATTGATGTCTAGCGATAAGATGTTTCAAGTATGCATACATACTAGACACTCTAGTCTGGTCCATGGAAACATAAACTACTATATGACAGATACTGATCCTGACTGACAGATCTTAGCTGATCGTAAGTCAATTTCAAGAGGAGATTCCTCTGACATTGACACCATTTCATTTTGGTTTTAGATTTCGCTATGGAAAGTCGCGTGAGTACCGACAAAATAATATAAAAAAAAATAAGAAAAGTTCTATTAATCATGGCGCCGATAATGTCGAAACCATTGAGCACTCCATGTGGAATATCCCGAGGACTTAGCGTTTATTTATGAGCTTGCTGAGGTTTCGCTTTTCAAGTGGGAAGCGCGTGAGCAATATCGATTTATGCATATTGTCAGCGACGTGTGCGATTAATGGAACAGATTTACGAAGGCCCGCCCCGATCGAGAAGAGCTGACTGGCGTGCCTATAGTCTATAGTCTATACAGACTATACCTACGTATGTAGTCTGTATGTATATCATTTATGAGTAATCGTATCATACGTTAGTTTCATTGTACATTCATTCGTTTAATTACTATCACAATAGAAGAAAAAAGAAAATGCATATCATCTATATAGGGGATAGTTCCTAATCGGCGCCCCAATATTGGGCCTGATAGGCAAAGCTATTGGTCTGCTTGGCCTCAATCAGTATGGATATGAAACGTTGACCAATGCCGCCGGCAACCACATAGGCATTGCCATCGTTATTATCCTGGGTGCAAATGATCTCCACGAAGGTGACAATGGAGCCAACGCCGGACTTGGGATAGGTCACCTGTAGGCTGACATCGTTGGTCGTCGGATAGTTATAGACATCGGCATCCTGGGCAACCAGTCTGTCGTCTGAAAGTAGGCAACACATTTGAGTTCGTGTTAACATTGCAAACGTTGCATAGTTTGAGGCACTGCCATAAGAACTACCGTTAACTATCGTCAACTATCGCTTACCTGAGATACGTGCACCAAGTGTATAGCGCACCGATTGTCCCGCAGCCCGAGCAGTTGCAGGCTGCTTATCGAGGCGCTGCAATGCGAGGCCAGGATGCTTGGCGGCAAAATCACGCACATCTTTGACAAAGACAATGTCACGATGTACATAGTTATCGCGGGCAATGCCGGCCAAACTGCTCGACACCAGACAGCCAAAGATGGCAACCAATAGACACAAACTCAATTTGCACATATTTTTTATTGTATTTTGGGATATATTTGATAACACTTTTTTAATTGAAAGACGTTCCGGCTGCGACGAGTCGAATGCGCTGAATGAGCCCAACAGGTGACAATTGTTTATTATTTATAGTATTGCCGACTAAATGGAACCCTTTGATTTGATATTCACTTTTGTTTTGCACCCGTTTCGTGCCACACCCCACACCCGCCCTCGCCGCACGGTTCCGATTCTTTGCTCTTATCACGCCTATTGACAATTTCCACTGACAACATATAATCCAACAACAAGTGAGATATCTATTGCCAGTCAACGTTCTCTGAATGCCCTACCATTGAGTATATATAGCTAAAAATATATATTGTATATAATGATTGATCTTTTATCGTTATCATAATACGATTGTATGTGTTCCATTTTTGCAATATTATCTATGATCTAATTAATCTTAAGTTATTGCAAAATAGACAACAAATCGAATCCGCTTTTATCCTTAAGACGATATATTTTAAAACTAGGTTCATATGATTACTGTGTTTCGTGATCTATTTGTACATCCAAAACTCCTCTCAAATGTTTAAATTTTCTAAAAAAAAAATGTATAATTTCAAGACAAAGAAAACTATTTCAAATATTTGTCAAGCTTTCTTTTCCCTTAAGTTGTTTTCCAAAATTCTCTTTTTATTATTCTTAAATCTTTCATAAAATATTAATTTGTAATCTATTAAATAAATGTATAAATTAGACTGGCACTTCGTCAGCATTTAATTGTACAAAATTAAAATCATAATAATTATTTAATATTTTCTAGATTTTTGTAGCAAATTTATCAGTAAATCGTCGAAAGTCTGTGGGAATCCCGCAGCTCAATGATTTTTCCATTGGCAGCTGCTATATACGAACTTCACGACCATCCTACATGACCCCTTTAAACAGCAACAAATGGGCTGATAAGCCCAGCCCAAATGACTCAATTAAATTGAACAATTGGTTGATATTGGGTACATAGACGGGACGATCTAATCAGAGCGTAACATAAGCATGTACCAAAATATCATATGGTATGGTATGGTACGTATACTCTTCAGATATGATACTCGCACACTTCTATTGCGACAGGCTGGGCTGATAAATGGCGCAGAATCACAAACAACATAAATCGCATAAACAGCACCTGACACTTTGATAGACAATTGAACGGTAGCTTTCTGCTTATTTAAATGATAGCTCAATCATAAATATAAGTCTGTTACATACATACATATACTTTCATATTCCCCAATTTTCTAATTTTAGACATTCCGTAGAACTTTATCGAAGTTCGCTTGAGGATTTCCCTGGAACTGGACAAACTTGAAGAGGCGTCACCGCAATCGCAAATTACTTCATCAAGATTAGACAATGGTCAATGATAAAAGCAATTATTATTGTTGTTTAATATTCATCAATTGTGAGTCAATAATTGCAGGCAATTAACTGCACATCTGCCATTGTAGGCAGGTGGTGCAAGCGCTATGTAGACCTTTGTAATATCAAGGAAAAATATTGAAATTATGACAGTTAAATCATAAATTATGATTCACAAAGTGGATACATTCGATACATATAAATATTTTAATTAAGAACTTTCCCTATATTATCTTAATTATACAAATTAATGAGTGCATAGATGTATAATTCAATTTGTATACCCTGTTCTCCATTAGTGTTTTTAGGGGTTTTCATTTAATTAGTTCATCATAAATTTGTGTGGCTTATTTAAACTGAATGGCATTAGCCGAATATACTGGGTATCTTTAAGTCACACACTCTATAATTATTTACACAAAATGTGCTGCAGTCTAATACAATCGGTGTACATTTTTCTCCGTTTATACACATTTATTTATTAATAAAATATTCACATTTGCTGCCTGCATAAATTGCATTAAATTTAGGTTACTTTAATAATTAAAAAATATGTGTAATAATGGAGAAAAATTTACATTTTTTTTTGCAGTGGAGAGAGTGCTTAATTTATAACCTCTTTCCACTGCAACGTTTATAACATTTTTCATCATTTATGCCCATTTTTTTGCATTATTCAAAATGTAAGTTTGTTGAGAATTGCTCAGGCAGCAAAAGTTCATTACTAAATAATGAATAAAATTTATAAAAATGGACAAAAATGTATATAAACTGCGAAGTGGTAAGAGGGCATTCTCTACAATCAATAAAAATATCAATCTAAATATAATCATAGAGTTGATAGATTACTTAATTATAATTTCCAAACAAGTCTATTTATTTATTGAGAACTTTTCCAAAGCAAACAGCCAACTGAATGTCTGGCTATATAAATAAGAACAAACATATACATATATATAAATAAATACATATATATACAGATATCAGAATATTTTTTCGAAAATAAATACAATTTCAGTTGTAGTATAGTATTTAGAAAACTTGTTTATTTCTAATCATTATTCAGACTTATAACTCTAGAGTTACACTTGAATGTAAATGTTATAATACATATATATTTATATATATATATATATATATATACTGCATATATATGTATGTGAATGTATATTTAAAAAAACATTATGAATACAATTATTCCACACAGCGACTGTGTGTGCTGTTAATTGTGTGTTTGGAACATTTAATCGATAAGCGACTGCAATTTACATACAAATATAAACTAAAACAAAAAATAAAAATATAAAATTATAATTAATTGATTAAAACTTGGCAATTAGACATACAAAGTGGAGCTTTCTAGTCTGTGGAATGTGGCAGCAATAGGACTTCGACTTAGAGATTAAACAAAGGCATTAGTTAATTAATTAATTAATTCATAAATATATCGATAAGGTTCTGAATTATAGATAGAATAGATTATGCGTAATATTACAAAATAGTTCACTGATATTCATATGAAAAATAGTCCTGGCAAGGCTAAAGCAAAAGGCATACATATTTCTGTTCTGTTCTTCAACTGGCGCTATATAACCACACAAACACACATATATTTTTATACATATATATATATATATATATGTGTGTATGTATATAGTATATATTAACATATATTGCACACACGATTTGCTGTTTCGCTTTGGCCCGCCACAGCGGCACCGCTCTAACACATGCTACACTCGCTAACGCCATCTCTTACGCTCTCGTGCATCGCTCTCATTCTGTTGAATGCACACATCAAGTTTTGCCCGTTCTGGGTTATCTGGGAAATCGGTTTAGCTTAATATATATCTGGGCCACTATATACAATATTATACTTAGAATTGAGACAATTACAAAATATTTGAATAACACTTCAGTTTCTTATGCAAAATAATAGCTTAGCTTCTTTTTTTTTTTTAATTATCATTTTGATTTTTAAGAGAATTTCAATTATCACCACAATTTTGTAAACTAATCAAATGATTTTGGAATTTATTTGATTCGAATATCTGATTTAATATCATATGAAATCACATTAATTAATTAGCACAACTAAACCGATTCCTAGGCCCATTTATGTTATGGTTTCTAACTTGTCATTTCGTGCATTATAAAATATATGTATGTACTCGGTATGTATATTTGAATGTATGTATGTGTGTACTCGTCTATATACGTATGTATGTACGTTATAAAACCAACAACAATTCCATTTGTTTTCATTTTTACTAAATTCCTTTTGTCTAAAAACGGCGCCCTCCCCCATCCCTATCCCCCGCCCCAACATGTTCCCCCAAATATAGCCGACCCGGTGCACGTTCCCTTTGAAACCCTTTGTTAGATATTGCTTAAACGCGTGATTTGGATCATTTGGATCATTTGAATCATTTGATATCAATTGATTCATATGAATCATTCGAATCATTTGAATCGTTCGATCTACCAATGCGGACGTATCTCCTTGAAGAGCCACTTCTGATAGCCATCGTTGACATCGCATTGTCCCAGCGAAAGCTGTTGCGTCGATGGATGCAGTGCCATGCACTTTTTGTGCACGCGATGCAACAGATGCTTGGTATGCTCATTGTAGCTCCATGGTCCATCGACCGTGCCCAGACGGCAGACGGCCAGCTTGATGCCCTGCAGATCCGCCTCTACGCAACGTTCGCCGACGCCCAGCTGTCCGACGGCATTCAGACGCACCAGTTGATTGTTGCCACCGCCATGGCAATAAGAGAGACCCATAATCGCTGGAGGTTGATGGCCCATCGAGTCCAGACAGCCATCGGAGGCCACCGAGCGCAGTTCACCCCAATGCAGATTGGCCGGCAGTGCGGGAAATTTGTCAACCACATCGTAGGCAATGTTGTCCATAAACCATTGGAAGGATTTGCAATTGAGACGCTTCTTCAGCGCCAGCTGCTCACTTATATCGCCCATGTCCAAGTAACGAGCTAGTGGCTCGCGTGTGTAGAAGAATTCCTTGTGTGTATCATCGAACCAGGTCTCAATCACACGCTTATAGTTAATGGTTATCAGCGGACCCTTCTTCTTGCTCGCCAACTTGCCAAAGTTGTAGGGCATAAAGCCGCGATAGACATGGCCAACGCGGGAACATGGCACCCACTCAATGCTGCCACCACACTGCCAAATCTTGAAGCTCAATTCGAAGTTCTCGCCGCCCCAGACAAGCAAACCAGGATCATAGGCGCCCAGTTCCAGGAAGTACTCGCGATTAATTGCAAACAGACCGCCAGCATGTGTTGGACTGCGATAAGGTTCCGAGTTGTGGGCACGACGACGCTGCTCCCGACGTGGCACCTCATTCTCCTTGTACAACATGCCCCACTCGAAGATGCCACGGAAATGATTGTCGCTGCCATAGACTGGACGATACTCAAACGACTTGTGATCAATGCCATCAATAATGGGCACTGTCATCACAGTGCGATCCCGATAGATTGGCGCCAACAGCGGTGGCAACCAATTGAGATTCACCTCACAATGCGCATCCAGAAAGACAATCACCTCACCTGTCGAGTGCAAGTGAAATATATATTAATATTTATACTCAAGCATATCAACAATTTGTGCCAGAATAAGAATAACAGATTTTAAATTTGTTGGTGATTGAATTTACATTAAAATTTAACTTATTTTTAAGTCGGTTTCGAAATGTTGCACAATTATAAATTTCTTCTTTTCTTTAAGTAAATCTTAATGCAATTTTAAATTAATTTAAAAGATGTTCAATTATTTAAAAGAATTACAGTTTTAAAACTATTTGTAACTGTTTTAAAGTTTCAGTTTTTAAACGTTAAACTATTTCTGATCTGCTCTAAGATTAAAATGCAATTTTAAATTGATTTAAGAGATGTTCAATAATTTGTAAGAATTACAGATTTTAAACTGTTTGGCCAAACATTGTTATTTAACTAATTTTTAAATCAATTTTACATGTTTGTCAATTCATAAGTATTTCAGTTCAAAAATTGTTTTAATTATTTAATTAAGACTTATTTTTGACATTCCCTTAAATCAGTTTAAAATTTGTTTGAAGGAAGTTCATTAATTTATAAGAACAACAAATTTAAAACTGTTTTTAAATACGTTAAAAAAAAAAAAATTATACTATTTCTAATCTTGTACTGGACTTATTTTAGATTGAGGCTTAATTTTAAAGTAATTCAAAACTGCTTCGTAATTGAATTAAATTTAATAATTAACTTATTTATTAAACAGTTTGCAAATATAAAACATTTCCGAATTTTGTTTAGATTAAGATTCAATTTCAAATTGATTTAAAATATGATAAGAATTTTAGTTTAACAATTATGAACAATTTAATTCAAGTGTATGATTATTGCAGTTAAGAGTTCAATTTTAAATTGATTTGTCAAGTTATTAAACTAATTCCATATTGCAAGTCGACCAATTAAATCTATTTTAATTAATATTCATTAATCTATTTTGTACTTGATAATTAATATTAATGATAATTAATATTAATGAAGATAATGAATCGCTTACTAATGAATTTGGAAATATGATTAGGCACTTGGTTCTAAGCTGATAACGAACTGTTCTGGTGCAGAAGAGTAAAGAAATCCCTCCATTGATTCACTCACCTGTAGCCTCCATGGCGCCGCGGGAACGTGTGCGAATGAGACCCTCACGCTCCTTGTTGCGTATGATCTTGACGAGGCCATTGAACTGCAGCACATATTCATCCAGTTTGGTGCGCAGATTTTCCTTGTCGGAGTAGTCATCAACAAGAATGATCTCATGCAGCACATGCTTGGGCGAGCGATCAATGACCGAGTGCACGGTGCGCATTAACACCGAGAAGCCCTCGTTGTGGAAGACAATGATGACACTGGTTGTGGGCAAATCATATGGATAATCCCAATGTTTGCATTCCTCGAGTCGTGTATCTCGCACCGAGCGATGCATTGATATCTCATCGGAGCAGGCAATATTCATGCCATACTCCATCTCGGAGGCATCTGCCATATTCTTCTTGTCCGGCGACAATGTGTGCGCATCTCCATTCTCTCCTGGTCCCTTACGTGGCTTCAAATCTTTTGGCTCAAAGTTGCCGAGACCTACAAACAAGAAAAAGTTGGAGAACAATAATCAAATTAAAATAAACACTTGTGCAAATAAACAAAACAATATTGCGACAACTTATACATCAGTGCATAATTAAATGATTCATCAGATGGACAATTGGACGGCAAACAATTCTCATCAAGTTGCAGTTGTCTAAACATATCTTGGCAAGAAGGCAAAAGCTTGTTGTTTCTGGTAAGACGGCAGAGTTTTGCCGGGCATCGTTTATGCATTTATGCATTTCCAGGCAGTTTAGATGTAACCTGGTTGCTGGATAGTCTTCATATGCAGTGATTGAGACAAATGCCCATCAATGCTGACCTTTTGCCCACAGATGCGATTGCCATTGCCATTGCCAAGAATGTATAAACAAATGCCAATTGACGAGACGTGAAACAAACTCGTATATTAATTATATGCAATTCGTGTGTGTATATATATATATATATATATAGATGTGTGTGTGTGTGTGTGTCAGGTGTATTGACATACCCTCCACTAGCTTAGGCTGTTCACGTGGCCTATTCTCCAAACGTTGATGACTGAACTTGGGTCCGCCGAAGCGCATGTGATACGCCTCCTGGACACGTTTGTGATGATCACTCCAGTTGGCCAGCAGATAGAGCAGCGGCAAGATGACCAAGAGGCAGAGCACCAGGCGGCAAATGCGACCGCTGCGTATGTTGCTAACACGCATTTTTTTAAATAAATTCTGATTTCGATTCCAAGCTCAATAAATGTTGACGTGTCTACGTCGACGTCGACGTCAACGACGACGTTGGCGTTAGCGTCGCCAGCAAATGCTATATGATTTCAATCAACGAAGCAAAGGTGACGGCGACGGCGGCAGGCAGCGAAAAGGTAACAACAATTAGTCAACCAGCAGCAGCAACAGCAATAGCAGCAGTTAAAGAATTTTTCGGTTGCTCTGGATGTGATGTTGATGTCAATGCACGAATCGCTGTCAAAGTGTATGTGAATTGTGTGAATCTGAAAGAAAGTGGCTATTAGTATGTGTGCGTTTGTTCGTATGTGTTTGTTTGTGTGTTTGTGTGCGTGTGTGAGAAGTAGAACCAGGTGAGCCGCCGCTACGAAAGCGACGATCAAAAGGTAATCGTCGATAATGATAAATGAGCGTAGCGGCAAAATACCTTTAAATGTTTGTGTCAAGTTATTAGAGTTCAATGCGATATTGGCATTCGTTGCTGCTAACACTAACACATAACGCGTTGCAATGCGCGCGACATTTGCAATTACAATGCACAAATATTTGCGGTGTGTAAACGTAAACAAAAAAAATTCACAGTATGTGGAACTGCCACGCGTTTGACGTTTTCTAGCACATCAGGTGGCTACGTTTGCACTATAACGCCAACTGTCGGCAGCAATGTGCAGGAATTGCCGGCTGAAATCGATAAGCAAAAATATACTAAATATGCCCAAGCGCCAACACTGATTTTGCGCTTACGAACTGATTTAGTTTTTTTTTCATTACGTTTATCGCTTGGCCTTGCGTAACACATGTTAGCTTTACGTTTAACGTTACGCAAGACATATTCAATAACATGTGTATTTGAAAAAAGGGCGCAATTCGAATTTACAAAGACGTTGCACGATATTCGAGTAATATTTATATATTTATTTACATCGTTTTATACATTACAAAATTTTACAGTTAACAAATATATGTACATATATAACATATTTACATTTACTAACAATACATATATGTATATATGATATATAATTAGAGTTCAATAAATAAAATGGCAAGTCGCCAATCGAGCATTCAGCTATGCCCATTGAAAGCTAGCTGATAATGGAACTTAATGCAGCATTTTATTGCCCATCTGTACGGTATGGACGCTGCCAACACGACGGCGATCGAAGAATGGCTCCGGTTCATGTAAAGCACCAATTGCGGTAACTGCCGCAAATCCGCCGTCACCGGGATTATCACTCATTGTATGGCCCGCTTTCTTAAGATACTCGACCACCTCATTGCTTACATCAGACTCATAATCAACACGCATGGGAATCAATTGATGATGCAGTCGTCCATCATTGACAGCATGGAGCATACCCTCGTTACGAATGAGATATTTCATAATAACCTTGAAAGAAAAAAAATTAAGAGTTTTCGATTATTATTTACTTAGCTTATCGATTAAGTGAAGTTGGCTGCGTTGACGCTTTGTGTTAAGTTGGCGGCATTTAACGTTATTGTAAAATGGCACAACGTTGTAAATTATAATGGAATTTATGTTAATACATACCGCTGCCACGCTTGTTGTGATCTTGGTGCCGCCAGCAGCACCAACTAAAAGGCGCACATCGCCATTAGCATCAATCACAATGGCCGGATTCATAGAGGACATGGGACGTTTGTGTGGATAAATGTAGTTTGCGGGCGATGAGGGAACGCCAAAGCTGTTGATAACACCCGGCGTGGAGAAATCATCCATCTCGTCATTCAATATGATGCCCGTTTGCGGAGACGCCACCTTGGACCCAAAACTATAGGGTACAACATTTATTAAGATCTTGCAGATAACAAGATATCGCTACTTACTAGGTGTTGATAGTGCTCGTTATGGATACGGCATCACCATTGGCTGCCAGCACATTCATGTGGGCGGTACCGTGATCCGGTTCAACAGTGAAATTGGCCCCATAATGCATATAATCCTGCGATGTTGAGTCATCCTTTATTAGCTGAAGCACACTTTGCACTAGATCATTGCCAAGCATTTTATCCAACTGCTCCTTTATGCTCTGCCCATACTCAGGATCGTTCTCATAGTCACCCAAATTGGAACGTTGACCGTACGCATGCTTAAATGTCTCCACAACCCGCTGCCAATAGATGCCTTCATTATCCGTATAAAGATCGTTCATCACATTCAATATGAAAGCGAGAATCGGACCGCTTGATGGTAAAGGAGTTGTATATAGCGTATAGCCGCCGGTTACCTTCGCTGATACATGACCATCGCTCTCCCAGCGCACTCTGTAATTGTTAATTGTACCAATGTAGCAAAAAAAATGTCGAATATTATTAGCAGGAGAAAACAATCCGAAACTGATAATCAATTGCATTATAAAACTGTTATATAGCTTCCTCTATAAAATCGTGATTGATTGAAATTTCTTATCTAATCTTATCTTAGGAATTTCTGCACTGACATATACATATATGTAGAGTGTGACAGGAAATTGATTAGTTTTGAGATATAATTGAGAGCAGTTCTTCAGTGAAATCTTTAATGTGCTTATGACATCATCGATATATTCGAAAATTAAACAAAAAAATTTTAGAAAAAAAAGGATTTAGCTTCTTAAAAAAATGTATTAAAACTTTTATTAGGATCAGTTCTTGAACTGAAGCTTTAATGCACCTGCCGCGCTTTTTACTGCGAGTAATAAATTCATTAATTACTTTCGTGAAAATATCGAAAACAGCTGTAATATACTTTCTGAGCTTATTACAGAAGCTCTTAACGTATTAGCTTCTTTACTAAGTCGAGCTTTAAGCTTTAGTTGAGATTAATTGTATTGCTTATCTAATCCTATGGAATAACTAAATTAACATAAAGTAATTCAAAATGTAGATAAAGCTTTTCAACAAGTCGAGCTTTCGAGTTTAGTTGAAATTAATTTTACAGCTGAAGCTTTAATGTACTTCCAAAGCTTTTTAATTAAAACTCTTAACCAATTACCGTGTTTATTACATAACTTAATCATAATTGGTTGAAATTTCATGTCTAATTTGTGTCCATCTTCAGCTTCTTAAGTAAGTCGAGCTTTAAGCTTTAGTTAAGATTAATTGTAGTGATTAACTATGGTCTGATCAGTTTCGAAGTGATTCCCTAACATACACTGCTGTCAATCTATAATACTTACTTGTAATTCTTGAGATCATCACGTGTTATGATGCCGCCCAAGCGTTGAATGTCCTCGACAAACCTGATGCCCGTCAGGCCGTCGCCGTATAACTCGCCAGCACCATTGTTGGCAATACGCTCCAGAGTGTCAGCCAAAGTGGAGCGCTTCATGTAATCGTGCTCCACATAGGGTTCGCCTTGGTCATTGAGGAACATTTTGGATAGTCCCGGATCGCTTTGGATCTGTGTGAGCTTGGACTTGATGGCAGCGGCCAGATAACGTGAGACGACATGACCCTCGCGTGCCATTTTAATGGATGGCTGAAAGAGATGCTTCCACGACAGACGGCCATATTTCTGATGCATTTCCCAGTAGCCAAGTATCTCGCCGGGCACACCGCCAGCCATGGCGCCCGTTACCTCCTTCTGGCCAACGAACATCTCTTTGTGTGCTGCCGCCGGTGCCGATTCGCGGGCAATGACGGTTTCCACTTTGCCCGTTCGACGCGTATAGATGGTTGCCACAAAGCCGCCACCGATGCCCATCGAATGGGGCAACATGATGCCCTCACAGAGTAGCGTGGCAATGGCAGCGTCCACAGCGGAGCCGCCATCCTGCAACATATTACCACCGACCTCGGCACATCCAATGCCGTTGGAGACAACGGCGCCAGTTAAATAGCGCGTATCCCGCGATCTCAATCCAAATACGAGGCCCAGCGTCAAACCAGTGACTATCAGAGCGGCAATCACCAGCCATATAACGATCTTGCGATTTAAAATAAGCCTGTCAAATGCATAAATGCAATTTTACATTAATTCAATTATTGCCGAAACAGAGAGAAGAAATAACAAAAAAAAAAAAAAAAAAAAAATAAACAAGAAATTAAAAAAAAAAAAAACAAAATTAAAAAAAAATGAAAGAAAACTCCTCAACATCCAATCAGATACCAATTGGAAGTAAAGTGCCTTTCCAAGTGCTTCAACTGGGATTTTATTGAATGGCCAAAATATTGATTTGATTAATCCGATTAAGCTGATTAAGTTGATTTTTTGTTGTTAACTGATTCTGATTCTGATTTCGTAGCTATTTAATTGTTGTTTGTCAATTGTATTGCTTGTTTCTTGATTGCTTGATTGACACTTGAATTGATTAATGCATTAACATTTATTGTTTGCACAGCCGCTAAACAGACAAAAACACTCACAATCGATACACTTATTCGAAATGTGAATACACCGAAGCAACTGCTTCGATATGTTGCCGAAACAAAACAGATAAACTATATGTATGAATATACAATATACAATGTATCTCTATAGTTATGCTACTTTAAATTACACTTTTTTAAAGGCTTGCTTCGATTTTCAGTTTTATATTACACTCTCTTTCAAGTTTGCGTCTGTTTTGTTGTTTCAATTCGAATTCAAGTTGAATTCACGTTTCATTTCTACGTTTCATGTCCATTGCATTTGCTATATGTGCCGTATTCAAGTCGTTTCATTCCAGCGTTTCAACAAGTGTGAACTGAAAACTCAAAACTTTTAGCAAACATTTCGCTACAATTGAGAAATGTTTCTATCTCTTTCTAATACTCTCTTTCCTCTGCACAGTTATTCTATATGCAATATTTCTCCGTTTTTACGCATTGTTTTGCTGGGAATTGTGCAACAATAAATGTTCAAAAATATGTTTAAATTCCAAGTAAAATATACATCAACTTTGTAGTAGAAAACTAAAGCTTTATTATACCCTTTACTCGCCAAATAACAGGGTAAATTGTAATCGTTGTAATGTATGAAATATATATGTATATATGTAAATATAATCAGCAGCTTTAGTCGTGTCGATCTGAGAGTCGCCAAGAACAAGAGCAAACAAATTTGGCAAAAAATATAAAATATTAACTTAAATTATTATAAATTTTTTAAATTTTAACCATGCCTACTTAAAAGAAGTTTAGCAGCTGCATTATAAGAACTCGAATATGTAAAATCTGTAGATAGATACGTATTATCTCATTGGTTTGATTTCAAATTTCTTGAAATTAAAAAAAAAAAAAAAAAAAAAAAAAAAATTAGAAAACACTCCATCAAAGCTTTAATTTTTAAGATAGAATGCTATTTTTAGCTGTCAATATTTGTTTTAACTATTTTCAATCATACTACTAAAATGCATAAAGTTTAATTAAACTTGAGGCAAGTTATGGCTGTTTGAAGTTTTTGAATATTGTTGAGTTTTCATAATTAAAGTAGGGGTATATTAGAGTGGTCACTTGAATAAAGCGTTCTAGCTGGTATTACTTTGTATACTATTATATAAGCCGATAAATAAAAGAATCTTAACATAATACGATCCTATTGATAAGTTGAAGGGAAATACCCATAATTGTAAGAAAGGAAAGTATTTATTTATACTTGTAGATAAGCAACAACGTGTTGCTTGAATACCCTATAGTGTTAGTGTATTGTAGTGTTACTTAACTTTATTTATACATATATTTATTGTAATTGGATTATGACAACAATTACACTGGGTTTTTTTTTCACTCTCCCGGGATTTTTTTTTAACTACAAAATAACAAACAGTTCAAGAAAATAGTCACGCCTAAGTAAGTCAGTTGTTGTTTTTTGTTTTTATGTTTATTTTTATTATTGACTTTTGCGTTATTATGACAACAATTGCAATTGAGATGCATTGGCATTGTTAAATTTAAACTCATTCTTAGCTAAAACTAGAGAACTTTACCCCAGCAGGGGATATGGTAGTTGCAACACATGCCAAATAATATTATTAACACACAAAAGTAACAATTCATAGAGATGATTTATAGCACAAATGTTAATTGAAAAATCATTTATTAAGATAATACAATAATACAATAATACAATAATACTACAATGACAATGACAATGAAAATTCCAGACTAAAGTTAAATACCAAGACTCAAGTACCATGACATTTGAAAATTGAAAATTATCAACGTCGTCTGGCAATTTTTGAGGTGGTCTCGGCTTCTTGGGTTCTTCAAGTCTACACAGTCCCCGCACATCTGAGGCTAAAGTCCGAACAATGCGGTTTATCAGTACGTTAATATTTTCAGATAATATATACTTTATTTTTTTCCCCAGATAATGCCCCTCATAAAGATGCGAATTGTGGTCCTAAAACTCAACAGTTTCATTAATAAGTAATTTTGTAATATTAGCGCCGATTTTTTATACTACTATATATGAGACGTGGTAAGAGGGGGAATGAGCAGGGAAAGCACGTGACTTGTAGAACGTTAAATAACACGTAATTTACTTTAATGTACCTCGATTAATGTTATGTCATTGCCTGATCTATTTCTGGCATAAACTATGTCTAGTCTGCAGATTAAACTCAACAAGATATTCCTGCAAATCATCGTCTCGCGTCATTGAGCAACTAATTTATTATTTTAGTGCAATAATGATGAAGCGATTCATTAAGTTATGGTGTAATTTATAATAGAATTTTTATTATTCGAATATAAATAAGTTATTATTTTAGACTGCAGATTCAATTCAATAATATCATAATTATAATAATATTAAATTCAACTAGATATTTCTGCATATATTAATAATAAATGTAATATAATAATAATATAATAAAATGATTAATTTAGTTCTGTAATTAAGTTTAGATATTACAGCAAATAAATAAAATAAACATAATATTATAATAGTAAAAATATAATAAAATTATTAATTTATTTATTAGGTCTGCCGATTAAATTCAAGTAGATAATTCAGCAAGTAAATAAAATATTAATAATACAAATATAATAAATTTATGTAATTATTTATTTAGTCTGTATATTGAATTCAAGTAGATAATTCAAGTAATATTAATAATATAATCATAACATTATTTATTTATTTATTTTGTCTACAGATTCAATTCAAGTAGACATTTCTGCATTGACGTATAATAGATCAAATATAATAATAATTGTAAAATAATATTATTTATAATTTCTAGATTTAGTCCAAAGATTCAATTCAAGTAGATATTTCAGCAAATAAATAAAATAAGTGTAATATAATAATAATAAAAATATAAACAAATTATTAATTTATTTCTTTAGTCTGCAGATTGATTTCAACTAGATATTTGTACATGTACATAATAATATAACATTATTTATAATTTCTCTAACGCATGTTTAACAACATTGCAATAGCTTTCAATTTATCGACTATAAATAGAGTAAATGACTTTATTTAAGCAATTATGATATTCAAGTGGTATAGTGCAATATAAATATAAATATACATATACGATATACGTTATCACTCACGGCTTCTGTGTAGACTTTTTAGCTTGAAATTAAGCTGAATAATCGAACAATTGATACGAGTATTTGCCAAGTACAACTAAGTGGTTCGATTAATTGCAAGTGTCGCAAACTTGAGCATACATTGCAGCAACTTTAACATGCGTCTAACAGCTGAAGGGTATTCAAATTCTGCTTAGCATATTAACGTATACACATTTCAAAACATTTCCGAATGACGACAATCTTTGACAATGGAAATAGTAAATAATGTCGCTAAATCATATGAAAGTCTGGTAAGAGTTCTACGTATTCAAGGAATCCAACTATAATTTATTACACGTCTGTTTTTATGTACAAGTCAAATATTTAGCACGCAATTAGCGTTAATTGTCGTTTAAATTTTATACTTCTTATACCCTGTGCCCCTTACAAATAGGCAAACGTGGGTATAATTGCTTTGTGCAAATGCATGTAACAGACACACCCTATAAAGTATATATATTCTTGATCAGTATTAAAGGCCGAGTCTGTCGAAGCTGGCGATACCCTGTATACCCTATCCAGATCGAGTTTATTTTTAATTTTACAAGTCATCCCCCATCCACTTTAACCATAAATTAACAATAAAACTAATTATAGCATATATTTATTGGCTTACACACTCACAACTTCACAGATGCTTGATAAATAGCATATACAAACACTGCTAAAAGTTTCATAAAGATCGCTTTACAAATAAGAAAGATATTCAGAAAATAAAGAAAATAAATTTGTGTATGGAATAACTTGCGCAATGTTCTTTGAGGCCAAAACATGTGTGCGAACGAGACAGCGATTCATATATGTATAAAGAGTATGTATACCTATAGATCTATAGATTTTAAGCAGCCTGCTACAGGGTATTATACTGTCGCGCGCGCTCGACTGATCCGCTTGTTATTTTTTTTATCGTTTTTCGAAATATTATTTACCATAAAGATAAGCCGAGAGTTGAACTACGTCATGAATCAAGTAATTGGTAAGGCCGTAAACGTTTGAATATTCAACTGCAGTTTGTTGAAGCAACTTAGTGTTGCCCTTGACCTTCGCATTAAATCAGTTGATTAATTGTAGAGATATCATATTAAATATTAAGAAAGTTTATAAAGGCATCTAGCATCTGTATAGTTTCTTATTACCACTTTACCAATTAGATTTTTCTTTAAAACATAATAATGATTTTGTAGACAATTTCCCAGACGTTGATAATAACTTTTGTAGGCCCGTACACCTGCTCCACCCATTTCCCACACTCGGGTGTAATTTTTTGTTTGCAGTCAATGAAACATTTATCAATTCACTTTTAGTATCGACTTGACTGTTAATGATAATGAAAATTAAGCTGAGCACTTGAAGCGTAAACAAGTTAGTCGCTCCCTTTAGGAGGTAGTAGTTTGAAAGTGCACTTCAAAAAAAAGTACCTACAACGACTGATTGATTAAAAGATCAGTAAGGCTGAAGGAGGCGTGGCAGACCCTATAAATATATATATATATATTCTTGATCAGCATCAACAGCCGATTCGGTTTGGCCATATCCGTTCGACCGTCCGTCCTTCCGTCTGTCCGTCCGACCTTCCGTATGAACGTATAAATCTTGACGATCATAAGAGTTAGAGGCAACAAATTTGGCAGAAAGGTTTCTTTTCTTGTTCCTTCCGCTCATCAAGTTTATTTTAAACTTTGAAAAACTTCCCTCCCTCCCCACAAATTGAAGAAGAAAAACTAATTTTATCCCATACTTATTGACGTAGACACTTTAAACTTAACAGATGCTTGGAAAATAGCATTGCCAAACAATCCTGAAAGTTTCATAAAAATAAGTCCACAAAAAAGAAAGTTATTCGAAAAAGAAATGCTTGCATTGTTAACGCTTTTACAAAAAAATGCACACTTCTAAAAAATTTAAAAAAAAAAAGAGTAAAAACGCAGTAAAATTTAGGTTGTAACAGAAAGCGAGTTCACTCAACAAATTATTCAAAAGTGAAGTAAATATTAATAATTAATTTCAACAATTTCAACTCGCAGCTTATTTCGCGCAGTGTACTATGGGTTTTTTTGATGTTGGGCATCTCTTTCAGGGGCTTGGGCCCTCAGGCAAATAATTATACGGATCCACATAGCTGACAGGTTTTAAAACCAACTTTAAATTTGTTGTTAATTTAAAATCGCTTTGATTTTTTTGCATTTGAAATTTATACAAACATTCGGGGCTAAAATTATGAATAATAATAAAGAAGAATATACGATAATGGCTGGTTTTATGATTATCAAATTCCAATTCAATTCAATTCCATTTGGGGCAGACTACACTCAATGACCATTTAATTACACACATTATACTCTTTAATTTTGGTTGATACGTTACGATTGAGTGATCAGCATTCAACAATTATGAGAATGAGCAAAATTATAAGGTAACTGCTAGTCTAGCACATGTGTGCATAGCATCCTTGCAGTAAATACTTCATTTATATGTATTGTATATACGACATTCACAAACATTATGGATGTACATATGTATGTAGTACTTATCGCATCTAGCATAGTTTACGATCATTATAAAGCGATAAATTCTTCTTAACGATAAATCGTATTTTTCTTAACTTAATCTTATCGGGGTCCATCTATATTTGTATATGAGTATATCCATAAATGTCAACTGTTAAGCGCCATAATAATCCGCTTGCCAAATATTTGGGGCATCTCATAAAATTCCATTGTTAAAACGACCATAACTCACATATATACATACATATACACATGCATATATACATGTATATACATATATATATATCTTATAGTGGCCAATTAACCATGGCTAATTTGGACTTTAAAAGTGCTTAATTCCTAAGTGTCGACAGGTGCTGAGCGATAAACCAACAAAAGAACTGCAAATGCTGAAAACAACAACAACAACAACAACAACTACAACTACTACAACTACAGCAACAACAACAACTACAGAAATCAATTAGGAAACTATAACGGTTACGGGTTCTTCCGATAACACACATTGAAAAAAAATAAAAAACAATATAAAAAAAATGTAATTTCCTTTTGCACAAACTGAAATTACATGTAAGTTATAGTTGGCATGAATTCAAGCTGCAGCAAGACTTACGCTAGACACATACCCTGTAATATGGCAAATATATATATTTAGCATTTGCAATTTATTATGTTACTATAAGAATTTACCACAGGAAACATTGCAAAATCAATTGGCAACCACAACTGCTTGACTGATTCACATTAACATTATAATTAGAATTGACTAATATACCCCATTGGCACTCTTAGATGCTGGGTAGGCAATCGCAACACAACTCTGATTGGTTATGATACTCAGGTACAAGGTCTATTTGCCTATTTTTTTTTTTTTGTTTTATTTGTTTTTGTTTTTGTTTTTCTTCTTTTTTTTTCCATCCTTCTCGTGTTATTTGATGATAAAGAATTGTAGTTTTATAATAGACTGCCATAAATCACATATCATAAGTCTGCCATTCACAGAATCAGCAAAAGTCAATAAACAACAACATATAAAAGAGAAAACACCTTAATTATCACATTTTCGACAAGAACAAACGCAATTAAAAGCCGCAATGAATTCTCTTAATTTACATATATATCTAAATGCACTATATACAATAAAATGCTCAACATTGTTGCTAGAAATTTGAAAATATTTAGTTTATGTTTTTCCATTTCTAGTTTATATACATTTTTGTAAACAATTTAAAATTTTTCTATTTTATATCAATTTATTTTACATTTTACAGCATCATAGAATAAAATTCAATTCTTGATATGTACTATATAGATATAGATATATAGATAGCAGTAAACTTAACACTTACCTCATTTTTACACCTTTTTTTATTATTTATACTTAAGCAACTCACAAAATACACAATAATTCAATTGAGAAAACTATCACGTCTGTTCATTGAACGGTTTTCAATTTCAAAACAATAATAATAATATTAATAGTAACAAATGCAAATGTGATTTTCAAGGTATTTATGCAAAATATATTTATTTGTATTTTTTGTAAATGAAGGCAAACAATTACGGTTAACACGTTCAAGGAGAAGCTTGTTCAAAAAATATGCAACAAACCAAGAATGGAATTGTTTGTAAATTTACAACAACAAAAAAAATAACAAAATCAGAGCGATGATCACGAATTGTCGCAGCAATGTCGAAGAACGGAGACCAAAACAGGTAACCGAGCACCTGACGCGTTTGACATCGACTGATGTCGTTGGGGAGCGCACGGCGCCGCATTACTTTGTTTCGATTCCATTGTACTATTATTTTCTTCTTCTTTTTATTATTTTGCTATTATGTACGTAGTATATGCACTTTAGTTTACTAACTAACTGTTCTTTATCGAAAGAGTCAGGCACAAATTCACGCACACACAGACATAATCGTCAGAGAGCGAGAGTTATAAAATAAAAATAAACATGAGCTGCGGTGAGCGAGGCAAACTTTACGATAAACATACATGCATGTGTGTGCGGGTGTGTGTGTGTGTGTAATAGAATGCGAAAATAAAAGAGCAGCTTGCGCTAAGCTCAACACTGTATAAGCATGTCTGTGAGTGTGTGTGCATAATAGAATGAGCTATAGCTTGCGCTGAGCTCAACACTGTGTATGTGTGTGTGCGTAAATCAATGAGCAAAGAGAGAAGCTTGTTCAACACTGCATATGTATGTATGTGAAAGAGCAGCCTGCGCTTAGCTCAAAGAACAAACCTTATTGGTTTCCAATTAGATTCATAGCTGTGTGTAATTGTGACTGTTGAGCTTGCAACACAAACACCGCTTGGAGTCTAATGAACAGCTGTTTGCATTTTTTAGCTGGAAATAAAAATAAGTGCGCGTAATAATGTAATAATAATGTGGTAATAATAACAGCATTAAATGTTAATTGACATGAAGTTAAATCACTAAAATTTAGCTTTAATTTGTTTCACATTCTAAAAAATGATTTGTATGCCAGGCAAACTGTTCACTTTAACGCCAACAAATTAAAATTGCTCCAATTGCAAAGTTCGTTTTCTTTTTTTGAGTGATTCTTTTTTTAGTTTTTTTTTTTTTTTTTTTTTTTTAGTTTTTTATGTTGTGTATCGGTGTGTGTGTGTGTGTGTGTGTGTATGTCTATATGCATGTGTGTGTATCTTTGTGTGTGTGTGTGTGTGTCTTTGTGTGTGGCTCTGTGTGTGTATGGCTTTGTGTGTGTGTGTGTGGCTTTGTGTGTGTGTGTGTGTGTGGCTTTGTGTGTGTGTGTGTGTGTGGCTTTGTGTGTGTGTGTGTGTGTGGCTTTGTGTGTGTGTGGCTTTGTGTGTGTGTGGCTTTGTGTGTGTGTGGCTTTGTGTGTGTGTGTGTATGTGTCTGTGTGTGCTTGGTCCGCATTCATCAACGCCAACGTCCCATTGGTCCAGCCACCTTAACGGTATATTTGGTAGCACGTCTTTTGGCCTTCTGCTGCTGTTGCTCCTGCTCGATCATCTTGAGGGCAGCCGGGCCAAGTGCCACATATGGCATATTTGGATCTGGTGTTGTATGCGCCGGCAATGTGCCCCTTGGCATGCGTTGAAAGTTGGGCAACGGCGTGTTCTTCTTCTCGTGCGCCAGATCCGTGTAGCCAAGCTTGCGTCTCTGCTGTGGCGTTATCTTGTTGCAGTGGCACAATTGATGAATGCGCAATGCACGCTCCAGATCAAAGATGCGATCACAAAACTTGCACTGTTTCCCAGCAGCTGTAATCGTTGTGTTACTCTCACGTGTGGCACGTCGGCCACGGAAGCGCACCTTGAAGTCATCGTCATGGGTGCGACGATGGGCACCGAGCAGAGATTTAATATGGAATTGAGCGCCACAGGAGCTGCAACTGTAGGTGGGGGGCTTGTGCATGTGCTTGATGCTCAGATGACTGCGTCGATTTGTATGGCCCAAGGTCAGGTGTTGGTCCAACTCCTCATTCATCGAGCGATTCAATTTACCCTCATCATCGTCCTCTTCCTCCTCGATAATGTCACGGGGCGACAAACCATTACGACGTGGCGATTGCAAAAAGTCTGTAGAGATTGTGAAAGCATAATGGGATGCACTGCATCAACATTTTACTCACTGGCAATGGTGGACATCTTAGGGCGTTGAGTGTTGGTCACCTCATCTTTTAGCTTCATCTGTGATATCTTTTTGCCATGCTTGCGCCTTTGATTATGGCCGCCGCTGCCTCCTTCGCTGGATCGATGGCCACGACGTCTGACGGCCCGAACGGGAGCTACAACATGATTGGACTCGGACAAATAGTTTAGTTTACGCTCGACCGTTTTGCGGGCGTTATCAACATCCGTGGCGGACTTGTCAAATGTTTGCAACTTGATGTTGCGTTGGTGTGGCGTGGATTTGTTATGTTTCATCGTGAATTCTTAGTATTTTATTGAACTTTGTGGCCGGCAAAGTTCATTGAATGTATGTTCTGTTTTGTAAAAATTTCTTTAAGATTGTTTCACTTTCACAACTGTAAAGTATAAATTGAATATAAGTAATAAGATATAAAATCCAACGCATGTTCAACTACGTATTTCAAAATTTTCGAACTACTGCAGTGTTGAGCAACATCCGACTATTCGTTAGCGCATAGGTGGCGCCGTTGTTCTTACATTTGTAACGTGGTGTTTTGTAAAAAACAAAACAAACATCAATTATGTGGACAATAAATTTGTATTCATATTGGCAATGTGAATATTTATCAAATTTTGCAACATGCATTCACTAGAAGAATGAAATTAAAGTTCCAATATTTAAATAACATTCTTATCGATAAGCACTGTTGGCGTTGTGACTAACATTACGTTGGTCTTTTTGCGCTTACGTTGCTCTTTGTTGCGCTTTTGCGCTGTGGCTATTACGTGCTGTTACTTACGGCTGGCCGCGTGCATTTTTTTTGGCAGCCAACAATAAAGTAATTGCAAACCGCGGGAAGTTAACAAAAGCTTAATATTATTACATATTTAGCCACGACGCTGTGCAGATTTGCGATTGAACAAAGTGTTGTGTAGTGGTACTGTTATTATTGTTAGTGCTGTGGCTTTTGGAATATGAGTGATACGCGTGAACAGATTTTGGAACAAATAAAATTACAAGGCGATCTCGTGCGTCAGCTGAAAGCATCGAAGGAGTCTAAAGAGAAGGTCAGTACGAGACCCCTACACACATACACTTGCAGGCTGTACATACATACATACATATACAATAAGTGCAGCTATCTATTGTATCTGTGCACATATTTGTGTATATAGATAGAGCCATAGCTTGCTAATGCTTTTTTGATATCCTGTTGCACTTTTATCGAGTATGTACACAAGTAATTTGAATTATGTATTTCATCAGCCTCACGTACTTATGCTTGTACGTTATTTTCAATGTAAGAAAACATTCTCACACAGAATCCAAATCCAAGCACGCAACATAATGACACATTCGCTTTCGATTCCCGCTCTTGCTGCGTTGGCAGCTTCATTATTGAATTTTACATTAGACCAACTCCGTAATTAGATTGCATGCACATAATGGAGAGCTTAATTGACGATGGCAACAACAAAACAGAACTTTCACATTCGAGTATTACTGTTGTTGTTGGGATTGGCTATTGTTGTAATTGTATCGTTTGTTGCTCTTGCACTCTCTCTCATACTGTAAATCAAAGTTTTGTCTCTCTGTCAGACAGTCGAAGTCAGTTTGCCTTTCAATACATAAATCATGAAGAGCTTTTTGTGCCATTTGCTCGCCAGGCTCCGTGCTCCGTGCTCCGTTCTCTCCTCATCTGCAACTCCCATTGTTTTTGCCCCTTTTTTTAAATGTTGAGCATTTGTGGTCGTTGTTGTTATTGTGATTATTCTGTGTTCATGACCGACTGACTGGCCAAGCAAGAGGCACAGCGCTGTTGCTGCCGAAAACCGGCTTAGCAACAAAGGTGTCCATGTGAGTGTGCACGTGTGTGTGTGGGCGTGTGTGCAAGCAATATTTAAGTCAGAGCAATTGCTTCATTTAATGATTATTTAATGCGTTCATTGCATTCAAGAGCGCTGAAATCAGCTGTTATTGAGCCTTGACAACAGTTGCAAACCTATCGATATATCGATCATTTAAAACTGGTTTTAAGTATAAATGAATATTTTAAATAATATTCATAGCGAATATTATGGATATTTGAATTGAATATAACTATTTACACTTATATTTATCATGTTAATTAGGCAGATTTGTAATAAAAATTGCGAACTAGTGAATCAATGGAACTAGTTCACAGTCACAGGCAGGCTAGGTTAAGGATTTGGGGGAGGGAAAGTATTTCATAAATTTGACCAGCATTTACACCAAATTAATTTATTGTTGAGCTTGCGTGAGGTGTCCTTGAACTTGCTAAAGCGGCAAGGTCGTCGCGTCTTCGCTTTTCCAGTGCGTTTCCGTTTCAGTTGCAGTTTCGATTTCAAGTGTTCAATTTAATAAAAAGTGTCAAGTGTTTGAAAAGATGTTTCAATCCCAAAACGATCAACAAGTAAACAAATATAATGAAAAAAAAGTACAGTTCAAAACCGGCGGTCAATAGAACGCAATAATTTGTTGCTTTTTTTGTTTTTTGTTTAATTCAAGCATTTAGTTTAATATTATTTAATAGATTTTATATATTTTGTTGTTTACTTTCGTATATTTTATGCAAACACTCACACGCACACTATGACACACATACACACACACGCATTGGTTTTTGTACATTTAACAATTTCACTTCTTTCGTAACTAACTTTAATTACTTTAAAAATCGCAAAAGTTGATAACTCTTATGAAAGTTATAATTGAGGAAAAAAAATCAACTTTAATCGGTTTTTTTTATTGTTGTTGTTGTTTATTAGGTTTAAAAAGCGCAAATGCAAAACAGTTGTTGCAAAGAGTAAAAAAAAATAAATAAAAAGAAAACAGAAAAATATTCAAAACCAAAAAAAGTCAAATCTATAAATGTTGCGTTCAATTGGCCGCCAGTGGCGCTGTAGTGCTGCGTTTCAGTGCCGTTGCCTTAGTCCTGCTCGCCGGCAGCAGCCGCTGGCGCCATCTAGCGTCGAGCGCGCGTTATCAACATCGGTTGGACAACATGTCAAAGCACAACAACAGCAACAACAACAATTACAAGAACAACAACAACAACAAATGCATAAGGTTAGCATCTAAGTGCACATATGCAAGTAAATGAAAATTTACCCATAAATCATTTTCTCTGTTTTTCCTTCACTTGCAGATCGATGAGGAGGTCTCACGTCTGTTGGCCCTAAAGGCCAAACTTGGTGGCGATGCGGCGCCAACGAATCAAAAGTTCACGTTGAAGACCCCCAAAGGAACGCGGGACTATGCACCACAGCAGATGACGCTGCGACAGGGTGTGCTCGACAAGATTGTCCAGGTGTTCAAGCGTCATGGCGGCGAGGCCATCGATACGCCCGTCTTTGAGCTCAAGGTGAGATAAGATTCAACTAATCTTTGATAAATTCTAATTCATATTCAAATTGCTATTCCAGGAGGTGCTAACGGGCAAATATGGTGAGGACTCGAAGCTCATTTACGATCTAAAAGATCAGGGTGGTGAGATACTATCGATGCGATATGACCTGACCGTTCCACTGGCTCGCTATCTGGCCATGAACAAGATATCCAGCATTAAACGTTATCACATTGCCAAGGTCTATCGGCGTGATAATCCGGCCATGACACGTGGCCGCTATCGGGAGTTCTATCAATGTGATTTCGATATTGCCGGCACCTATGATCCCATGTTGGCGGATGCCGAATGCGTTAAGATTGTTGCCGAAGTTCTCGATGCCCTCGATATTGGGGATTATGTGATTAAGCTCAATCATCGCCAGCTATTAGACGGCATGTTTGAGGCATGTGGTGTGCCAGCTAAGGATTTCCGTGCTATTTGCTCGGCGGTCGACAAATTGGACAAGGTAACTATCAAACTATCAATGGAGAACTTCACTTATTCTCGGACTAACGTTATCCTTCAATTGCAGTCACCATGGGAGGATGTGCGCAAGGAAATGGTTGATGAGAAGGGCCTCGATGGAGCCACCGCCGACAAGATTGGCGAATATGTGCGTCTTAGCGGCGGCAAAGAACTTGTCGAACAGCTGCTGTCGGATCCAATACTCAAGGCGGTGCCTAATGCAGTCAAGGGACTCGAGGGAATGCAGCTGCTGCTCAACTATTGCTCACTCTTCGGGCTTGAGTCACGCATCAGCTTCGATTTGAGTCTGGCACGTGGCCTCGACTATTACACGGGTGTCATCTACGAGGGTGTACTTAAGTCTGAGCCTGATGCGATTGGTTCACCCGCTAAAGCATCACCGGTGCTGGAGAATGGCAAACAAGTGACGGATCCGGGCAGCGGCGGCACCGTTGGATCTGTTGCCGGCGGTGGACGTTATGATAATTTGGTTGGCATGTTTGATCCACGCGGCAAGGCTGTGCCCTGTGTGGGCGTCTCCATTGGCGTGGAGCGCATCTTCTCAGTGTTGGAAGCGAAATTTGCCGCCAGCAAAGTAAAGTTGCGCACCAACGATGTGGAGGTGTATGTGGCATCCGCCCATAAAGGTCTACACGAGCAGCGACTACGCGTGCTCAATCAACTCTGGGATGCAGGCATTAAGGTGAGTCATCTGTCTTTCCACCTGACAATGAATCCCTAACGAATTCGTTTCATGTGCAGGCGGAGCATTCTTACAAGTTGAATCCCAAACTTCTGGCCCAATTGCAACATTGCGAGGAGCATCAAATACCATTGGCCATCGTCTTGGGCGATGCCGAGTTGGCCCAAGGTGTGGTCAAGCTGCGCGAAGTGACCACGCGGCAGGAGTCCACAGTCCCGCTGGCGGAATTACCCAATGAGATTCGCAGTCGCCTGAATTAATAACTAAATATGATCTACGTATCTGGCCACTTCTCGCAACGTCTGGATATTACAACTACGCAATGATGTTGTTTTTTTTTTTTGCCTAATTTATCAACGCATCAATTGTATTTTTTTTTTTTGTATAATTTTTAATTAATTCGTTTTTATGTACGAAATGTATTTGTATTTTGTTCTCGCGGGGGAGACACCTTGTGCTACTATATTATATGAACCTACTGTAAAACGTAGGAATAAGTTATAGACAACTTATACCAAAACTGGAGACTAAAAATAAACTGCAAACGCATTCGCATTTAAACAATTACAAACTGATATATATTTATATATAGATATTAACAATATATTGAAGAAAGAAAAGACGAATCAAATGCGTTCTTAAGATAATGTATTACGCATTTTTATTTGGCAACAGGGTTCACAACTTAATAGTGGATAACTTTAGGGTTTTAACTGATGCAACTAAAGTTAACGAAGTGAAATTTAATGCGGCTTTAAATGGGCTAGTTAAATAATTTTCAATTTCATTAATCTGAAGGGTTTTATAATGAAGAAACTGATGTGTTATCTAAACAATAATCGGAAAATGTTCTTGAACAAAAAACCAAAGGGTTTTAAAAAGAAAGATCAATGGGAATCTATATAAAATGGTCTAAGGGGTTCCTTAAAGAAGAAGTAAAGTAGAATTCAACGAGTTCTATTGAAAGGAAATCTTTATATAAGAATCTAACAAAGTTCTATAATAAAGAATCCTATAAAGAATAATCGATAAGTGTTTTAAGTATAAGGAATTCAAAGTATATATAAAGAATGGGCTTGAAATGTTCTACAACGAACAATCCGAATTGTTGATATGTTAATATTTATAATTATATTTATATAACTTTATATTTATATTTGTCGCGAAGGATTCAAGAGAACACAATTCAGAGAGTTCTTTAAAGAGAAAGTACTCGAATAATTTTATAAGGAAGAGATCAAAGGTTTCCATATAGAAGGATGCAAAGTGCTTTATAAAGAAGAATCTAAAATGTTCTACGATGAAGAATCCACAGTTTTGATGGTAAAGGATCCATACAGTAAAAGTTCGTCTCTTATCGTCGCATAGCAATGCAGGTGTTAAACCCTAGCCAATTAGATGTACATTTGTAAACCATTTGAAAGCCCTTACTTCACATTGTGTTGCTTTTGAGAATCGATAGTAAATCATTAAATATTATAAAGACAAACATAACTCATATCATTTTAGCGCTTCCCGGGCGGCGCTGAGAAGAAGAGGGAGTTGCAACCACAACAACAAGAAGAAGGAGAGCAACAAGTGTTGATTGAAGGTATAAGCCAAGATGCCGGAAACATTGCCAGCAACGGCAACGGTGACCGCCAGCAGCATAGATTGCACAGTTGCGGTGCTTAAGGTGCCGACACCCACCATGCAACTGCCGCAGGCATGCAACCTACAGAGTCTGGGCCTCATTATGGAGCCCAACAACATCAACATCGAGCTAAATCCCGCGGCCACAAGCTCTGGCTTTAAGGTGAGTACACAATCATTATCAATTATCGTCAGCCTAAACTTATAAATAATTTAAATAATATAATAATAATGTACGTTTATAATTATATATCTATACGAAAGATTAATCCTCCCTGTCCCAGCGATCTATAGTCCAACTTGTTAACGGATCAGCTAGTCCTTCAATTTGTTTTCCACAACTATTAGGAATTACTTGTAATAGAAGGAGTATTTATTCCCATTTCTATAAAGTGAACTAACTTTATCAATAAATTAGAAAACTCTATCAACCGCCTACATTTCTCAACGTAGACTGTTCTAACTTAACAAGCGCATAAAGAATATTATATAGAAGAAATTCTGAAAGTTTCATCAAGATCGGTTTATAAATAAGACAGATATTCAGAAAAGAAATAAAAGTAATTTTGTCATTGAATCGTTGCGCTTTGTGGACAGCACATGTGAGCGAGCGAGATAGCAAAAGACTGTGATACGCGCAGAAATCAATGAAGTGGCGCTTTGCGCGCAGCACATGTGAGCGAGCGAGACAGCAAACGACTGCGATATGTGCAGACTTACTACTTCTTATTATTATAGAAACCTGTACAGGGTATTATACTGTCGACTGCGGTCGACTGCAGCCTTTTCAATTGATTTCTGTTCACGTTTTCTTCTGAAAGAGAAAATTGAAAGACTTTTCTTGCGAGATCCCATCCAAACCCCAGAGGAACTAGATTCATTCTCAACTATTAAAAATATATAAGACTTTATTAAAGTAATACAATACAATTGCTTTAATAGGTCAACGAGTTGGTTTTCATTGGCTCACGGGCTGTCACCTCGTTTGGGTCGTCCTCCCGTTGGGTATCGAACTTGAACAGCCAACAAGTTGCGCGATACGAGTAATCAGCAAGTGCGGACAATGGCTCATCGATGTTTGGGCCAAAAAGTGTGGGCGATAGATTGGAATTATCTGTGCATACGAGTGGCGAAATCCGTCCGAACATATTTTTAACACAATCGTGTAAAGCATCACGACATTTCTCCATATTTGTGGCCGGGGCCCGGGGTTGCCCTAGCGGTGTGTTGATCTCATTCCTATTGGGAATCGAACAGAGAGAGAAATCGTTTGATGTGCTTGAATAGGTCAATGTGTTTAATATGGCCGGTATTCTCGATTGCTTAATGAATTCCCATTTCCCTGGTATTCCACATTTTCCAGCCTCTATTGATTTTTCCGATATTTCCGAAATTACCGACATTTCCGATATTGCCGATATACCGGGTTCTAATATTACTTCTGATTTTCCCGATGCTCCTAAATTTTCAAATATTTCCGGAATTTTCGATTCTTCTAATATTCCCGATACTTCTGGCATTTCCGACTTTTCAGATTTTCCCAATCTTTCCGATTTTGATGATCTTTCCCATTTTCTTGATTTATCCGATGTTAATGATCTTTCCGTTACGGCTCCTCTTGCCGTTTGTTCTGATCTATCTAATGTTTCCGATCTTTCCGAATGTGCTGATCTCTCACAATTTCCCGATTTTTTCAATTCCACTGAATTTTCCGATTTACCAGATGGAAGTCCTTTATCATTGGCCCAATCACCAGAGCCCGCATTTGTAGTCATAGATGCCAGCCCCCCAATTTCCTCACCACCCGTCAACCTAATCGTGTAGTTCTCCTTCTCCTGCTTCTTCTTCTCCCTCTTCTCCTGATGTCGGTCAACCGAACACTTTTTAAGATGTTTCGGCTTGAACAACAGTTCGCTTACCGTATTTCTGAACACAGTATCGTTTAGTTCATCATCTGGTTTATTGGATACAAAAATATAGTGAATGCCGCCATCTGGCGCTGTATCGTAATGACGTGGAGGATTCTGGCTCCAGCGATCGAAGCGTTCCTCCAATTCGTCGAGTATATGCTTGTTGAAATACTTGCTCATGGTTTCTCTAAAGGCAAACTAAGACTTTCGCTAATTTTGTAGTTAATTATTTCTAATAATGAATTAATATTTAATTCTCAACCGAACTGATTTCTTTGGGTTCAGTCTACGTACTGCGAACTGAGATGTTTTCTTCCATACAAATGGAATTTACCCCGATGACTATGATTATGTTTCTTTTGTAGCTTTTCAAATTGTTTGGGAAAACTCATAGGCTCCTTGACTCCAGAGCATTACAATTAAGTACGCTGCTCCAGTTTATTGACAACTTTCGATGATTTTCACTTAAAACGGAAATATACCGGGTCTTTGGTAGTCGTGCACACTCAAGTGCAGCATTTTTATTTAACAAAATGCATTAATTAATTGACCAGATTATGAGAAACTCAAGTGCAAATGAAGAAGAAGAGCAGAAGAAGCAGAGATTGTCATACATTTGCTGCAACCCTGAGACTGCTGCAACCCTGCAAGTCTCTCTCCCTAACCTATATATTGTTATATTCCGTTATACAATTGTTGCAGTCGGACATAAACGCTTAAAACTTACACCAGTTGTTGATATCTATATGCTTTTAGTTAAGTTTACAGGGTATTTTTATGTACACCATATTTTGTTATTAAGTTTAATTGTGGTAAGCAACATAGTAGGTCTTCATAGTTCCTATTTCTGTCTTCTGAATTGGTTAGTCAGACTCGGACATACCCTCGAAAAATTGGCTTTGTTGTTTCTACCCCGCCGTCCTTTACAGAATACTTTATAATCTATAACGACTATAGATACTGATATGCCTTTAGTTCACTTTACAGAGTATTTCCATGTGCAGCATAGCTGCTTGCTCAATTGGAAAAACTTACGTTCGCACATTATATACCCATAAATACATACAATATATAAAATACATTCATATTAAGACACATTAAATGAATAAATTGGGTATATCAACTCTCACATACCCTGTACAGTTTGAGCTTATTAAATAGTTGAACTTTTGCTCCTTCTCAAACCGCTAAAGTAACTTGAAATCAAGAGTTTGTAAATGGTTGAGAGTTATTGATTTGGCTTTAGAGTACAGGGTATCTCATTAGGAGCTGCAGTATTATAAATATACATATACATATACATACATATATAATTTGTTCCCCCTTGTTGCTGCTCATTCCCCTCGCTGGCCGTTGCGTAATTTAATTATGCACACGAAAATGTCAAACGGTCGCGGCAACTCCTCGCAACGTTTTTACACTCGAATTGAGTCCTGCCACTGCCACAGCCACTGATGTCTCGTCCTGGCTGCCACTGCTGCCACGGCTGCTACTGATGATGATGCTGCTGCCTCTGCTCCTGTGGTCGCCGCATTTTTCATGCTTCAGTGCGTGCAATTTGTTTGTGGAGAAGGGGATAAATATGGGGGGGGGGGTGCCTCATTCAAATGACCTAACCCAGGATGCGTTTCTGATTTTGACAGCCAGTCAGCCAGCGACGTTGACGTTGACGTTGACGTCGACGCAAGCAGCGCACATTCTGGCTAATACAGTTTTAATATAAATTTCATTTAATTTTATTTCGTATCGTTGCGTTGCGTTGCGACTGTCCAACATTATGTTGTTGTTGTTCTTCTTGTGTCATCCTTCGTTGTCTTTGTCGTTGACATGTCACTGACATCACACAGTGCACAGTGGTGCGCATGTTATTGATTATGTGACGCATCATTTGACATTGAAGCTAAAACATGAAAATGTTGTAATGTTTTAATCTTTTAATATATCTTAAAAATATAGTTAACTTAATTTAAACTATTAACTGCAATATAAATTTTTTATTTAAATTTATACACATAATTAAATAATTTTAAATTAATATTTTAGCTAATTTTAGCATATTGTCTTCAACTATAAATAATAATAAAATAAAATACGAATATAACTTTAATTAACAATATTTTAGCTAACTTACACATTATTTTTTTTAAGCATTTTTGAAATGTTTTCATTTATATTTTAGTTCTGATCTCCAAGCTGATTCTATATATTCGTATTTCTTCAGATTTTGATGGCAATTAGTAAAATATAATAAAAATTTACATTTTGTCGGGTCTCTGAAAATATTTTGGGTTTTTTGAAAGCAACTGAAAACAGTTTCAGGAATACTGACAATTGATTTTGGCTTCTTACAGATTTGCAAAACATGTTTTTATTTAATTTTTGAATGAATAATAAAGTCCACAGGTTTGAGAGAACTTGAACTTGTTTATTGCATTTTTCTGCCAAATAAAATCAATAAAAATGGGTTTTGTTCATAATTTATATAATTATATATATAATAAATATATCTAGATAAATAGTTGCGACAAACGCAGAATCATAAATTTGTAATTTAATATTTAAATTTTTTATATAAACATGTAGTAAATATATAATTTGATTATTTTTCTCTTATATTTATATATATATATATATATATATATATATATATATATTTATATTAATTATACCCTGTACAGGGATATATTAACTTTGTGAAAAAAATTTTTGTAACAGGCAGAAGGAGACATCTCCGACCCTATAAAGTATATATATTCTTGATTTTAACTCAATTATGTATATTTTTTTATTATGTTGTATTATTTTCTCTAAATTTAGAGATGATTTCAAATATCAAATGTCATTTTCATCAACCTTTGCACACTGTGCAGTGCAGTTGCTGGTGTTGTTGTTGTTGTTGTTGTTGCTGCTGCTGCTGCTTCTTTTGGCTTGTGGTGGTGGATTGATAGGATGGGATGGGATGGGATTGAGTTTGGGTTTGGGATTGCCCTTCATAGTTGACGTTGTTCTGCAGTTTAACTCTCAATGCATATGTGTGTGTGCGTGTGTTTGCGTGTGTGTGTGTGTGCGCAGTGATTTGTTGCAGGGCTGCAGGGTGCACTTCAAAAACGCGGCTTGTTTGTCAGCACCAGTTTAGACGATTGGGGTGAGCAAGAAGGGATAGAGGGAGAGGTATTGAATGACGCTGCTGAGCAGGGGCGGTGCAGAGAGACAGAGAGCGAGAGAGAGTGAGTAAGAAAGATGTGAAGAGGGGGGAGGGAGGCGCAGTCAACCGGCCAGTTGAGCCTGATATCATTCAATGCTTCTAATTTACGGATTAATGAAGGCGCAATTTTACATATTGAAATATTCGTTGTGCGCTCGACGATCGTGGGAAGCGATTAGTGGGCCGTGGCCGTGACAACGGCAGTGTCACTTTTGCCACTGCCACTGCCACCGCCACCGCCACCGCATGTTGCCTATTGTGCCCCCTTCCCTCACCCTCACTGGGCCTTCTTGCTTCTCGTCTCTTGAAATTTTCTCTGCTCCGGCTGTGGCATTGATGGATTGCCACATAAATTTGTGATTTGCTAAGCTTGATTTTCTATTTTCTTTTCCCCAAAAATGCGACAAACTTAATTTGTATGTATAATTATGCGTGTGTGTGTTTGAGTGTGTGTGTGTGTGTGTGTGTGTAACGCATCGTGCCATTGCTTGCGGTGAGTTGGGTAGTGGGGTGCATTTGTAATTGGGGTTGTCGTTTGTATGAAATTATTGTTGCTTTGTCGCTTTGCTGTTGTCGTAGGTTGTGGCTGCAACATATTTGCATAATTTCAAGTGGGTCGCATGTAAATAGTCAACTAAGTTGTTAGCATTGCAAAGCGAACTTTCTGCTCTTACTTCAAAGAGTATAAAAGCTGTTAAAATGTTAGATAAATATACCTCTCTGCCTAAGCGGGGCTTAGGGGGGGCTTACTTTCTCACACAGTAATTTCGGCATTGTTATTATATACCTGTGTCAATGTTATTGGATGTAATTAATACTTAAACTTCTCCACAAAAATTACAGAGTAAAATAAATAATTACTATGATAAACTCTAGTTATGAGAGCCACTTTCAATCATTCTCAAATCTTTCGCTTCAAATCAACTCTCGCTTTTGCCCCCGCCCCAAAGCTGTGTCAGATCATGAATCCTTCGTCAAGTTTCAGCAAATTTACAGTTCAACGCCTCTGGGAAAAAAAAAGAGGCAAAAGAGCGAAAGAATAAAAAAGAATACAATAAATAAATAAGGCAAACGGAAGTCAGTTGCTTAGTGCAAACACTAATAATATTAATAACGATAATCACAAAGAAAAGAATCTGCCAATCCGATTTCAAGCCATAAATACGTAACGCATTCGCTTAACTCAATTTCGTTCTCACTCTCTCTCTCTCTCGCTCTCTCTCTGTCGCTTCCTGTTCAATGATATGTAACTTTGATGCATGTGTGGAAAAGAGACAGCTGCATTGAGCGCTTCCAGTGGCGAGGCACGCGTCGACAGTTGCTTATCTCGGGTGACCAGCGTGCCACGTGCGATTGCCAATACCAATTCCATTCATGGGCTATAGTTTTTGGCACGTATGTATGTATGTATATGCATGTGTGTGTGTGTGTGTGTGAGTGTGTATGATCGGATGGAAATGGAAGGGAAACTGATGCAGAGAGCAACAAATTTGCGTGCAATCGTTAGCCTCGCATTTTTAATGACTTTTTCGTTTCAGTTCTGTTGGCAATGCATTTAATTCGATTATGATCCCTGGTGCCCAGTCTGCCAGAGGGTAGCTTTAAAAGTAATTGAAACGAAACTGTAAGTGGAGCGCTGCGCATTTCCCAGGCATACACACGTTATACATACATACATATGTATGTATATATGTATGTATGTGTGTGTGCTTGTGTGCGGCCAAGTACAACTAATGTGGGTGTTAACGGTGTGTTAAGTGATTTTGCCATTTGTAAAATCGAACAATTGCTAAAGCCGCTGCGATAACTATCGATGTCGATGTCAGCGTCACGTTTTGCCCATATTTCAAATGCTCAAGTTGAAAAGTTTGATATCCGTTTTAAAATTGCTGCTATACGAGTGCATAAGCATTTCAAAAAGTATCGGCTTACGTTTCTTCTTACGTTTTGCTTCTACTTCAGCTTCAATGTGCCATTTACCAGGGCTGCCTCAACTGATTGCGTGTGAACAGTTGGCAACGCTAAATAAGAATAATGAATTCTTTTGTTTTGTAATATGTATAAAAGTATACAAGTTTGCGCTTTTAACAGTCTTAATTTTAAATATGTATGTCTGTGTGTTAGCCCATTATATGGCCGCCTGTCGTCCCTTGTCGACCCTGTCCACTGGTCCACCGGTTCAGTCCCGTGGCCGGCAGCGGCTAATGAAAACTAAAAACTTCAATTACCAAAAGAGCAGAATAATGCGTTTTTAAACCCAAAAATGTAAGAACAGTAGCAAGAAATTGTGATAGATGAGGGTATGGCAATGCTTTTTACGGGCCACTTGTTTGTCCCTCGGCTGCTTATAAACAATGCGTTAACCGAAAAGCACAACACAGGGCACCAAGAAAATGGCAATAAATCAGTGTAAGCAAAGCCAACACACACACACACAAACACAAACACACAGAGACAAATAGTAAAGTAATGCAAAGCAAAACTAAGAGAACGAAAGGGTTTCGATTGTTGTATTTGTTGGACTTTCCATGAAATTTCCCAATGGGGTGATTATTTAAAATTGTGCAACGCATAAATAGCAGACCAAAAGTAGACAGCGGGGCAGCAGCTGTTGAAACCCGTTCGTATGTGTATGCCTATGTGTGCGTGTGATATAATTGTTGCCAACTTTTTGTTATCAAAGTTTTGTAAACAAGAACATTTCGATGCTCTTAAAAGCATCTTAATATTTGCAGACGTCATTCAGCTCAGCTGTTAATGCGGCGCAGTTGAGATCACAATCATAATTGGTTGAAAATTGTTATTTATTTACATAAAGCTAAATTTGAATACCAACATGTCTGTATGTATTTGTATTATCGGCAAAAGCCGAAATTTAACAGAACATATTTTGAGTATCAGCTGTAAGGCTGCTACTATGCTCTTTTGGCACTGTTATCCTGCTGTGATTGCCAGTTAAATTTGAGTTTGACCTTTTACCTATAAATTAATCGCTTAGCATAACCACCACTTTTAATTTAATCAATTATTTTGTATACTGATTATGCTACAAAGTGCATTGGGAAATATATTTTTATGAAAAAAGCAAAGAGTAACGGCGCTTTTCCAGTAAACTGCCCAGCTGTGATTAACATAACAGCAACATGTTAAATTGAGTTGTGTGCCATATGCCTGTATTTCATGTATATTTGAAATTAGCTTGTGAATAATGGAGCTGGAAGTTGCTAACGAAATGTCGATCAATGTGAAACATGAACAAATGGATAGCAACGAATCTCTGCGTATGCTCGTTGAAGACATGGGCTATCCGGTAAAAGAGGCGCGACGTGCGCTTAAATACGCCGACAACAATATCGAGATGGCGGTACAATATCTGCTGGAAGGTGATGCTTTGGATGAGACCGAGATCTCCGAAGTTGCGTTACAGCGACGCAATCGTCGGCGCTATAGACAGCTGCGCAATTGCCTTATGGACAATCCGGCCTTGAGCGATTATGCTATTGCGTCATTGATGAAGAAGCCGCGAAATGCCGAAGCTTTGCGTGATATGGCCGGCAATCATAGTGTGCAGTTGCTGTCTTCTTTGCTGGAATCTTCATCTGATGAGGAGGAGGCAACTAAATCGCATAATGGTGTCCATGTAGAAAAGTAGACATTAAAATCAATTTAACCAAAAGGTAAACTGCGTTTGTTTTTGTTGTTGTATGCCGCTGCTGCTGCCGCTTCTGTTACTGCTTCTGTTGCGGTTCTTGTTGTTGCTGTTGTTGTGGCGCCGGTCAAGCCACCCTTTGTGCGTGTTTTCTTCCTACGTTTCGTTTCGTTTCTTTATTTTTTTTTCTGTTTTGTTTTGGTTTTTGTTTTTGTATTTCGGGCACTGTCGAGCGTGTCAACCCTTTTGGTTTTTGGCTTGATGATTAATGATCGTTTTTTATTTTACTTGCTGCTGTTTTGTACTGATTTCAATTTACCGCTAACCATATACCCTTACAGAGCATAAGCAGTTTAGCTATATTATCAACTTGGACAATATTTCTGTTAATGTAGAAAAAAAAAACAGTTTAATGTGAGAATTACCATACACTAAATAATACATTTTGCTCTTTTTTTTATAAAAATATGTTTTTAGACATAAGCAGTCTGCACGTCTATGTAAGTGTGTGGAAACTTCGTTGTGACAGTGTTAGGTTGTAACTTTCTTCATTGCTTGCTGCTGTTGAAAATTCTAATTAATTTTGACTTGCAACCGTTTGCACTGTCAACCGCAGCCACGTTGCCACGCTGTTGCCAGGTGTCGTTGTCAACGCTTATCGGGCATTTGATCGGCGTTGCGGCGTACCGCAAAATGCGACGGTAACAGCAACAGCAACGGCAACGGCGACAACCCTTGACGCGCGTAGGCGTCGTCCTATCATTTATCATGGGTTGCAAATGCGACGCTTAAAAGTTGCTACCGTAACTGAGCTCAGACCAAAAAGGCAATTTTAAAGTGCATTGTGCACCCATTTCACAATACACATTTCACATTTCGCATTTCACAGTCACAGTTAATAAATTACGTATTGAAATTGGATATCGTTGTTGTTGCCTTGCTTCTTGCTGTCTTGCACAATGCAATGCAATTAGGAGCATTGCAAACGCAGCTTGGGCAGCCCTGGTATCTGACCGTTTTATTTTCCCCCGTCGCGTCGTTAACATATTATTAACAAAGGCAATCAATATGTTGACAACAAGCAGCTATAATCATTACAACAACAACAGCGTGCGAAAATGAGCTACAGCAAAAAAAAAAATTAAAATTAAAATAAAAAAAATAATAATGCGAAGGCAACGCGAAAACGGCGAATTTAATTGCGCTGCAATTTAGTGTGTACACACTTGCAGACATACATATGTGTATGTATGTGCATATACGCATACATATGCAAATGAATTGGAAAATTAAAGACGCTGTAAGCTGCAGGCGGCCTTGGCAGCCATCTTGAAATATGTCAAAAAAAATATGAGGAAGAAATTACTTTTTAATATGGCGATTATAGCATACCCTGGGAATGATATTAAAATGTATTTAATATGTATTTAAATACATCATATATATATATTTATTTATTTATTATATTTTTTTGCACCATGCATGTTATTTATTTTAATCTTTTATTTGGACAAAAGTTTTCAACGGCATTTCTTTTTATTTATTTTGAATATTGTTTCTATTAATGATTTTATAAAATAAAAGGAAAATCAGTAAAATTTGATAAACTTCAAAAATTTGAATTTTAACGAATTCTCAAGGAATCTGCATCCTTTAATAATAATAAAATAAATAAAAAATAAAATAATTCATTTTATTAATAATAAATAAATAATTAAAATGGAAAAAAAAAAACAAAAAAAAAAAGACCATTATTGTCTGGAATGTCAGATATTGTGACAATATAACGAAGTTACTCAATAAAGTTTACTGCAGAATAATATGATCATTTTTGCACTACAAAGTTTATAAACACATGATTAATTTGCAGTATTAAAAATGTAGATTTGTTGAATATTGTACAGCTTAACAATAAAAAAAAAAAAATGTGTAAAAACGGAGTAAAATGTGCAGATGTAAACCATGTAGAGAAGTTATTAGTGTTAAGTTGAAAAAAAATATTCAGAAATAAAATAAATAATATAAAATTTATATATATAAAATTCAGAATGGGTTGCTATAAATGTAAGAGTTTTCATGGAATAAATGCTTTTCGATAGATCATCATGAACAGAGATAAGTAGTTTTTATTTTAACCAATTAGACTTGCTTTCGATCACATTCGAGCCCAAAGGCCAATAGTCGTGCCCATAGGTAAATCAAACAATGAATTTACATATTTATGTCGAGCGATGAGAACCGCATCCTTGGTTTCATTTTTTATTTGCAGAAGTGCTTAATTGTGTTAAGGGGAGCGATGTCCTCGTTTTGGCCAGCAGCTGCTGAGGGCTGCCAATTAATAGATGAAAATGGATTTGTGTAAGAAATATGCGTTGCCATTTGCATGCAGCAGCAGCAACAACAACAACAACAACAACAACAGCAGCAGCAGCATCAGCAGTGGCAACAACGATGCGTGCCACTGACAAGCCCCGACCAGAGACAATTAGGCAATTATTTGCGCAAAGGATCAAAACCAAAACAAAAAGCATTCATTGCCATCGTCTGTCTGTGCCTCTCCCCTCTCCCTCTCTCTCTATATATATATAACAAACACACTCTCTCACTCTCACTCTATCTCTTGCTCGCTGCGCTGCGCTCTTTGCTCGTCTTGTAGCTTGTTGCCAGCACAGTCGATTCAGCTCTTTTACCGTCAAATTTGGCTTCTTTTAAGTTTTAGTTGGCTATAAATGGCTGAAATTAGAGTTTTTAACGCCAGATTTTGCAATAAAATTTTCTAAATAATAAAAAATAATTGCAAACAAATGTCGAAACTTATATGATGAAGGAAACTTAAGTTTGAAATCAATTGGCAACAAATAAATACAAAATGAATACATTTATTTATTACTAACAATAACAAAATCTATTAATATTCATTAAAAATAAATTAATTTACATTTAATTTTATATATAAAAACATTTTTTTTTTTAATTTAAAAAGTAAACTATAAATCAATTTTTTATTTATATTTATTATAAATACATTTATTATTATTTTTAAATTTAATTTTATTTAGTTATTCAGGTTACTTTTTTTTGTTATATGTTTTAATGTATTTATTTGTTTTTAAATCTAACCAATTTTTATTTAGCTTCAATTCATATTATTTTATAAAATAGATTTATTTATTTGTAAATTATAATTTATATTGCATAGTACAAATATATATATTTTTTAAATTAATATTCAAAGTTTTTCATTATTTTTTAAATTTAAATATTGTCTTTTTTATTTATTTTTTAATTTAATTTAATTAAAATTTAATTTTCATTTGCATAAAAATAACAACAATGTAATTTATAAATACACAAAATAATGTATACATAATTTACTGTTTGATCAAATTAGGTTTAAATTAATTAAAGCGACATTTGGAGAGTTACTACACTGCTGCGAGGGTGTCACAAAGCTTGACTTTGTCCCTTCTCTAGCTTTATTTTTTATTGAATTCTACTGAAAGTGTGGCAACGCTGTTTTGTGCGATAAGCTCACAGTGTGTCCAAATTCCATAGCGTCGAGGCGATGTGTGTGTGTGTGTGTGTGTGTGTGTTTGCTGTAGCTTCGATTCATTTGATTTGATTTTGTTTTGTTTGGTTATCGTTTCGAGTTTGCTTTTAATTGAACATAAGCAATTAGCGTGCAATTTGTTTCGCTCGCAAAAATGCTAACGGTAATTGTGGGCCATCTTTTCGCTATGTCTGCCTCCCCATTCACGTGTGCCACGTGCTTTCGGTTGGCCAAAAACGCACTTGAGTAGAATTAATTTTAAATGCTGCGCTGCACGCGGCTAAGTGATTATAAGGAACCTTACCATACCATGCCATACCGTGCCATACCATGCCATACCGTGCCATACAGTGCCATATTATGCCATCCACCCGAGCAATTGCTCGTTCGCTCGCATGTTTAATTATAATTAAAGCGAAAAAAAAAAAAAAAAAAAAATGCCTTGGCTCATCTCTCGCCATCCCTCTCCCTTGCTCGCTGAGACACATCTCGCTCGCACATGCTTCAAACATAACCTGGTCCCATAAACATTAAAATGGTTAATTGAGTGCTTAGTGGCCGGGCTAAGGGCTCAACTTGCAGCCGTCGTCGTCGCAGCCTCAGGATCTTGAACTCATCTGCCTTGTCCATTGTCAGAGCGAGCGAAAGAGCGGGAAAGATAGAGACAGAGAGAGAGAGTGAGAGAGCAGACCATGCACTCCATAATATTAATTATTTTAATTGAAATGTTCATTATTTTACATCTAATTTAGCGCTAGATGCGTGTGCGACTCCCCCCCAAACTCCTAACCCTCAATCGAACTACGTTTCAACCCAAATACAAACTTCAGCTCCACATATATTGTAAAGGACACACGACAGACGGCGTACAATCAGTCCTGTGTACAATTCTCACATGCTTTTAAGCTTTCACTTTGAGTGCCGTTTGGCACAGTGGTGCAAGAGTGTTGCACACTGCCTATGATTATGATAATGTCTATATTACGATAGAAAGAGTTATAAAAATTATTTTAATTAAATATCTTATTTGCAATGTAGTTGAGTTTATTTTCCCATTTCCCATTTTCCCATTATATATAAAATAATAAAATATATTCGTATATCTTAGTATATTGCAAAAATAGTAGAAACTATATATATATATAATTATTATTATATCATATATTGTATATATGTATATTTTATAATGATCACATAATGTGAAAAATACTTCAATCTTAAAAAAAAAATCAATTTTGTAAAAAATATATTAATTTGATCAAAAACAATTTATTTGTAAATATTTGTGGTTCAAATAGAATATGAATTTAATAGCTAACGTTTGCTACACAGTCTGTGTCCCTTTCTTAAATCTATAATTTGACAATAATATGCTGATCAAGACACTTTAAATAAAACAAAAACACAATTTCTTAACTTCAAATGAAGTCACATTAGACAAATTGATTGCGATCTAAGACAATTAATTTGTAGTTTATGCGTTTCATTAAGTTGAGTCCACTGTGCACACTGCTTGAGGTGGCTTACATTAATTTTGTTTTATTTTATTTTTTTCTTTCACCCATTTTTTGGGGGTTGTTGCATTTGGCGCGGGGTTTATTATAAATTTTTAATTGGCTTTTTATGTATGAATAATGCTGCTCTTTGCCAGCAGTCGTCCTGCCAAGGGGATGCAGTCCAAGGGGGTTGCGGTGGATGCGCTACTTCGCAATCTATAGCAGTGTGTGCGAGCCTGTGTGTGTGTATGTGTGTGTGTATCTGTGTCTTGGGTGCGTGTGCTATGCTTATCCTAAGTAGTTTGAGCCTATTATTTATGCAGCCAATTCATTATGTGGTTACCGTTTTGCTTTACGTTATTCTATTATGTGTTATTATTATAATTTTTATTTTTATTTTCATTTATTTCCTTTTTTTTTGCAAATTTGTTATGGATTGTGCTGAGAAGGGGTTGCAGGGCAGAGAGATAACGAAATATATATATATATGTGTGTGTGTGTGTGTGTGTGTGACAAGTTGATTCGGTTAACCGACAGGAATCAAATCAGTTCGAGGTGCAAAATAATAAGCTAAATGCCAGCAATAACAATAACAATAATAACAACAACAACAACAACAACAACGACAATCACAATAATAACAACTCTACCCCATGTCAAATATAAAAAATTACATTTTTCTCAACTCATTAGAAACGTGTTGATGATGAAAGTGCTTTGAAAAGGGTTTGTCATTTAATTAAAAATTGTAGAAAAAGGAAATGCGATCAACTTTACATAAGCAACGTAAGCTCCACCTACACAGCATACATATACATATACATACAGAACTACTAGTAGGTAACTACTATGTGTTTGTCTGTATGTGTAGCGCTCGCTTGACAGCCCGTTAACAGAGCGCGCGCCTACGCACAGGTGCGCCTTAACAGTGCACTGTTAACGGGGCTGCGGTTCTGCGGCTGCTACCCTCGTTGACCGGCACCTGCGATAGGCGGCTGTCAGGGAAATGCCAAACGTTTGGCATCCAATGGCAGCACAGCCCCAAAACCTAAAAGCAACAAAAAAAAAAGAAACAGCAATAACAACAACTATGCCTCCCCACCACCCTTTGGAATGTATGCGCAAGAGCCAAAACAACCCTCGCAATAGCAGCGGCAACATCAGAAAAGGCAACAACAACAAATGCCGGTCTCAGCAGCAATAGCAACTGATAAGCCAGTGAGAGCGAGAGAGTGCCAGAGCGCCAGAGCGCAGGCTGGCCCAACCACCTAGCACACAGACATAGCAGCAGCAGAGACGGAGGCAGCGACAGCACCAGCAGCAGCAGCAACAACAATAATTGCTGCTTTTCGGTTTTCATTCATGCAGCCTCGTCGCATTCGTCAAGTGAACTTCGGCGCTGGCGGTCGTGTTGTGTGCGCAGGCAGCAGAAGCAGCAGCAGCAACAACAGCAACAGAAAAATTACGTTACGCGAAATTCAAATTTTTTGTGTGCAAAAGAAAAAATCAAAGTGCGAATCGCATTGTTTATTATTAATTTATATATAAATAAATATATATATATATATTATTTTTTTTTGCCAAACATATTTATATAAGTGTTTTTGTGTGTGTATGTGCATGCCACAACAATAATAACAAAAGCAACAGCAACAACAACACGAAGATCTTGTGTATTTACGCCACCTCCCTTGGCGTTTGTGTGAAGCAATAATTTGAAATATGCAAATTTACGAGCTAACTAATTGAGTCGAGTTCAGTTCGCAGCAGTTTGCGTGTGTTTTTGTGTTGTTGCAGGTGTCGGCTCTCGCTCACGCTCATAGTCGCACTCGCACTCGCACTGGCACTCTCACTCTCGCTAACCGCTCACTTCGTTTACGTGTGTTGAGTGATCTTGTTACGCTAGCGGCGTCTTCTTCTTGCCATCTGTACTAATTCAATCAACGGTAAATCACGCGCGCATATTAACGGCAAAACGGCATACGGCATACAGTAAACCGCTCTCCCGCGCTCTCTACCACTCTTCTCACACACTCTTTCACTCTCTTCACGTATATCTATCGCAAACGCACACACACACGTGTGCAGTGTGCAGTCCAAATACGAGCAACAACAATTTTCATGCGTTTAGTACGACTATTAAAATTCGCACTCAATTAGCGCTGAACAACAACAACACCAACAACAAAATTCATAACATAAACAAAAGGAAAGAAAACTCAACAATAACAATAGCAACCACATTCCTGTGTGCAAATTGTACAACAAACAATGCTAAATAAATACTAGAAAAATAAATACAAAAGAAAAGCAAAAAAGGCAAAGCGAAAGAAAAATATATAGAACAAGAGAAAAGCCTTTCTGCAACCAGAGGCCGCAAAGAAGAAGGAGAAACGACAACAACAACAAGAACAATAAGCGATTGGCACACACAAACGCACACGCACACATACAGAGAGAAAAAGAAAGAGAGACCACCACCCTCTGTCGTCTTCAGTTTCTTCGTCTACATCAACATCTTCCCCATACGTCGTCGCAGCAACAAAAGCAACAATTTTCTGCATATGTAAGTCGAAACTTTTGCGCTGCGATCCTTTTTAATTAGTTTACTTTTTAGTTTCTGCTGCCTGTTGTTTATTTTTGCCATTTGTTTTAATTAACATCGTCAGCTTTGTTGTTGTCGCTGCTGCTGCTGCTGCCGCTGCTGCATTTGGCAAGCGAGAAGAAAACGAGCGGAGAGACTTGAGACTCGAGACACAAGAACAACAAAACGCAAATCTTTTCTGTTAATTGCTTGAGTTTCAAGTTTCGCTGCGATTACGTTAAAATATCAACAAAAACAACAGCAAAGAGACACAACAAATAAGTATCTAAGTGTATGTGTGTGTGTGTGTGCATTAGATTATTTATATGAAATCAATCTTTTTTTTTTTTATAATCATTTGAGATACATAGATTGAGATACTCTTGCTAAGATACAAATGTATCTTGTCGGCAGTTAAATGTCAAGAAGTTACTTGAAGAAAGAAATATTAAGCTGCCTTGCTTATTGATCAATTAATTGTATGGAATTCCAATTGGAAATACAGGTAATCTGTTTAGAAACTAGCAGCTCTATTGTTTATCCATTTTTAAGTATGAAATAGCGTTGTTAGCCTCAATTTCTTGCTTGTTTGTTCAACAAGAACTTTCAGGAAATTCCGAATCTGCCGTCTGATAGTGGGGAAAGTTCATAAAAAAATGTAAACAATATTAAAGAGAAAAGCAGTTAAAATATTATGGTAGAAAATTATTTCATTAAAAGAAATTGCTGCATAATTCTGTGCCCCTTCTGGCTGAAGTGTCTATAGCAAATCTGTTAATTTCTATGAAAATTGTGGGATGCTCTTAAAAAAAATAACTAGTTAAAATAGAATATTTTTTATATATATCAGATATCAGATATCAACGTTTAACAGCTCTACAAATCACTCAATTCGAATTATGTCAAATTATGTTGCTGATAAACTTCTTTACAAAACTTTTAAAATTTTAAAAAATTTCAGATTCAGATTCTTCAAATTGCAATTGTATTAATTTGTCTTTTTTTCTTACGGAATTGTTAACTGTTTCATGCTTAATGAGATAATTATCTCAATATTATAGCTAATTAACTTTGCACATTATTCAACACTAACAGTTTTGCATATTATTATTTTTGAAATTAAATGAAATTCCCATAGTTTTCGAATGCTCATTGCTATGACACAGGCTTTACAGCATTGCAAAAGCTCATGCACATGATATGATGCTCTCTCTCTCTCTCTCTCTCTCTCTCTCCCTTCGTGTTATGCGACAATTTATCATTCAGCTTCTTCTGAAGTTTTGGGAAGCAGCCGCAGAGCTTAATTAGTTGCCCCTTTATCAGCTTGTGTGGCAACCCCAATGATCTCAGTTATCATCTAATTGCAAATTTTACGCATTTGCATAGCTCTCTCTTGCTCTAACTCTATGACTGGGTTTTCGTTCACTCAACGTTGGTGCGTTGGTGGTTGACTTTTCTCCCACAGTTGTTGTTGTTGCTGTTGTTGTTGTTGTCAGTTAACCAACCCATTAATGCCAAATGCGTGTCTGTCAAGTTATAAACTCAGACTCTGGGCGTCTCGCTTGTTTTTGGAGCGTGTAAAGTGGAGGTGCAAAAATAAAGAAAGAAAACAAAAACAAAGATACAGAGAGAGAGAGAGAGAGAGAGAGATAGGTAGATAGAGAGATAGAGTGAGAGAGAGAGAAGAAGAAGTGCAGGCAAGTGAAGTGGAAGTGCATTGGCTCAGTTAACGACGCCTGGTCCCGTCTCGTTTCGTCTCGTCTCGTCTCGTCTCGAGTCGCGACTCACGTTGCATTAATTAACATTTAAACAATAATTAAATTATTCATACAAATGTGGCAAATGTAAGCGAAGGCGGCTGCTTGAGGCGTGGCTACGCTAGAGGAGTGTGGCGAGAGAGAGAGAGAATGAGAGAGGGAGGGGGGGGAGCATAAAAGGAGGCACCTTCATCAACTCCATCGCTGATGCGACCGCCGATTGTGGCCGACAGCAACAGCCTATTAGTATGGCTTATTGCCTTGCTACCGATCCGATCCGATTCTGCAGCCTCATTCCCCCATGTACGTCTGTGTCTCCCGCAATGTTGCCACCATCGCCACAGTCTCCTCTGTTGCTTCTCTCCTGCGGTCTCCTGCCCGCAGCCAACGATCTTATCGCTTGCAGGGCGCGCACGCGCAGCTTGCGGCTCGCACAGTAGCAACAGACGAGGCAGACGCACCTACATATACACACACACACACACACACACACACACACACATACATACATACATTTGTATATGCTCCTACATACTCGCTCATCTGCACATGCAACAAACACCCCAACACCATTGACTCCAACGCCGCATTGACTGTTTGTGTCGTTGTTGTTCGCCAGTTGAATCACACTGTGCCACGTAGTTCCGTTCGACTTTGTTATGCATTATATTTCCTTTTCTTTTTATATATGCTGCAAAATATAGTAATATACTAATATAATAAGGGCTTTACAAATTTAAATAAAATAATAAATAAAATAAAAAGAAAATAAAATAAAAAATTAAATAAATAAAATACAATTAATAATAATTTATTTATTTTGAGACAAATTTCTAAAACATATTTAAAGTAAATTAAGGCTATATATTTTTGGCCTTAATTTACTTTAAAATTGGTTTAGAAATTTGTATCAAAATAAATAAATTATTATTATTATTATTATTACTATATATTATTAAATAATATAAAAAAAAAATATAGTGCTAGCATTAAAGATCTATCATCTTAACATGTGATATAATGAAAATTATATATTTTGCTTTGCTAATTAAACATGTAATTGATTGAAAAACGATTTTAAAGGTTTTTGAATACAAAAATAATATTTGAATAAGTTATATAGTTAACTATACTCATAATAGTTTCCATATATGGAGACAAATATAATAAAAACACACAATTTGCAATCCTAAGAACAGCAAAGAATTAGAGCTGAACTTCAAGAAAATGACATAAATTTCTAATAATAACTTTGATAAAGAATTTCGATCTTGATGGATCAAAAAATGTTGAAATTGATATTATTTATTGGGTATATATATATATTTAGTGATTGCACAATTTCTATGGCACAAATTGCGTATCTGTATAAAGTTTGAACAAAATATCTGCACTGAGAGATGAGTTCGCTTAGTTGAGATTAGATATAAGATTAATGTAGATATGAATTAAATATAGATAGATAGATCTATAGATTATGTAGACAGATATGCGTGTAAATATATATAAAGATATACATATGTATGTGTATATGATATGTGATGCATTGTAAAAACTGGAGAGATAGCTGACAGTATATAAGTAGATCTAGAAGATCGAAAACCCAACTGAAACTTGATGAAAGTAAACAGAGAATGTATTTCTAATATTACAATTTATCTGTTGACAGAACAATGATCTGTTTAGCTCTCTCTCTCTCTCTCTCTCTCTCGCTCTTCTACTTTTTGTGTGCTGCATTGTTGGAGTCTTAAACAAATCGCTGCCATGTAGCATAGTGTAATTGCCACACATTGTGCGACGGTCTTTTAATGCTAACAACTTGCTTAGCCAGCGTCGCGTCGCTGCTGCATGCAGTTGCTCTCACAATCTCTCTCTCTCTTTCTCACACTCTCTAGCCAACTTGCTGCGTTGCATGCAGCTGCCGCTTGCCGCTTGCCGCTTGCTTCCTGGCCGCAGCAAGTAATCCTTTAATTTATGACACTCGACAGAGTCAACTAGAACTTGGGTCCAGCTTGTGGCATGTAAGCCAGAGGGGTTGCCACATGACAACAATTTGCAAATATTTTATTAATAAATGGGCATTGCCCAACTGGCTGCTGCCACATGCCGCGACTGGCCAAGAGCTTTGCAACTAGCCAAACTTGTTGTTTGTGGCAGAGAGAGAGAGAGAGAGAGAGAGCGAAAGAGAGCGAGACAGAGCTTGCGTCTCTTGACTTGGTGCAGCGATGCATGCAACGACTTTGCAGCTAAATTAAATTAAAATAAAAGTGCGCTAAGGTTGCGCCCAATGCAGCAAGCGGCAAGCGGCAAGCAGCACGCACGGTGTGGCAAGCTGACCAAGCTGGCAAACGGTAACTCGGTAACTGGGCGACGCGACGCTACGGATCAGGGACTGGGAAACAAACAAGCAACAACAACAACAACACGCTTCAGGCCAGTTTTGTGGGCAGCGTGTGTGTATTGTGTGTTGTGTGTGTGTGTGTGTGTGTGTGTGTTGGCTGGCAAATTGAAATCGAAAAAGAAAACTCGTTAATTAAAAAGTTAACATGTTGGTTTTGGCCTGGCCAGAATCAGAATCAGAGAACCAGAGACGCTGCTCACTGTTGAGCTGAGCGGCAAAGTTGGCTTTGCAATTGGTTTTTATTAATAATTAAGAGGCAACGTCAGCGCGTCCTCATCATGAGCAGCAACATTATCAACAACAACAACAACAACAACATTATCATCAACATCATCATCATCATCATCATCATCAGCTTCATCATCTTTGTTATGGGACAAAAGTTGTATATTGCGGCCTTTCGATTCGCCTCAACGCTGGCTTATGCCACATTTTGCTGACGCGTCGCGTCGCAGCGTTGCACGTTGCACGTTGCACGTTGAACGGGACATGCAAACCAGCAGAGAAAGGAGCAGCAGGCAGGAACAGGGCTGACCAGACCGGCTCTTATGCTTTTACTTGTTGTTGCCATTGTTGTTGTTGTTGTTGTTGCTGTTGTTGTTGTCGTTGTTGTTGTTTGTCAAAGGAAATGCGTCGCGCCAAAATGAAAAATGAAGTGCGCCCGGCCTCTCGCACATAATGTGTTTTTATTATAATTTCATTAAAAACAAACAGTCGATTGGAATGAGAAGCACTGAGCAGAGCTGAGCAGGGCTGTGAGCAGGGCTGTGAGCAGGGGTGAGCAGGGCTTACCAGGGATAGGTAGGGGTAGGTAGGTAAGCAGAGCGGGGGGGGATAAGGCATGACAAGTTGTTGCGTTTGACTCCATATCGCGAAACATATTTAAAGCAGCGATATCAACTGCCAAAGGAACAGTTAGCTTGCACACGCCATTTGCTGTCTCTCGCCTCATCCTCTCTTTCTCTTTCTCTTTCTCACTCACACTGTCTGCAACTTCTTTGGCATTTCTTGTGCCTCATTTGATGTGCTTAACTTTTCAGTTTATGTCGTTGTTCTATTTGTCAAGAGATACATTGATTGAAGATCGCATTCTTTCCCTTTCCCTGCCCTAACTTTATCGCTCTCTCTCTCTCTCTCTTTCTCTTTCTTATATCCAACAGTTCCCTTGGATTATTCGATCTCAGACTTATTTCTCGCCATCTTACTCTCTCTCTCTCACCACCCGCCCTCCCTCTCTCTCTTTCCATTTGACTTTCTGTCTCTCTCGCTGTCTCGTTCTCTTCTTTTCTCTCTACCTATTTCTCTGTTTCTCTCACTGGATGTATATTTCTTTAACTATCTATCGCTCTTTCTCTCTCTTGGCATGTTTTTCTCTCCCCTTACTTCCTATTTATCTCTCTCCATCTTTATCTGTCCGTCGATCTCTCTATTGGGGATAGAGACTCCATTTCTGTCTCTCCCTCCTTATTTCTCTCATTCTCTCTTTTGTTGTCTCTTCATTCTCTCCTTTGTTTTTTCTCACCATCTTTCTTCCTCTGTCATTCAAACTCCATTTTTATCTCTCTTCATCTTTCTCTTTCACCAACTATTCTCTCTCTCTCTCTCTCTCTCTCTCTATCGTTCTTTCTCTCCACCCTTCTCTCTCTCTGTCTATCTGCCTAGGCATTTTCTTCACTCCATATTTCATTCTATTGACGGATAGTCAATCCTTGTCTGTCTTTAGCTATTACTCTCTTCCTTCTCATTCTCTCTCTTTCTCTGTCTTTCGCTCTGTATCTTTCTCTCTCTTTCGTATGCTCTATGCTTCAGCTCTATCTACTAGTTCTTTCAGCTTCAATTTGCCTAGTTCTTATATTAAAAATGCCTGCTCTCTTGTCTAACCTAAGTCTCTTTCCGCTGCTTCACCTGCACTCTCGCTCGCTCTCTTCAGCCAGTGCCGTCTCTCTTTGACTTTTGGCTCATTTACACAGATTCTTATCTGTGCAGCACACGCACCTGAAACCGAAACCGAAACCGAAACCTCAACCAAAGCCGAAGTCAAAGTCAAAGTCAAATGCCGAGAAACCAAACTCAAACTCAAACTCAACCTCAACCTCAGCCTGAAGCTCAACCCCAAACGCAACCCAACCCAATGCCATCCAACCCAACCGAAGTCGAGCCGATTGCAGTGGAGTGAAGTCGATAGCTGCGTCCTCAGCTCTTGAGATCGCTTTGTTTTATTTTTGTTTTTGTTTTTATTTTATTTTTTTTTTTTGTTTTTGTGGTCGTTTTCTTTATAATTGGTTTGAAATTAATTTGCCAATTACACGATCTCACATTTAATTGGCTTACCCCGGCGGCAAGAACGAACGTTGCCTCCGCGTGGTGCGTACGAAGCGCATCCTCGCACACCGCACACCGCACACCACACACCACACACCACACACCGCACACCTTGTTGCCCCTTTAGGTTTTGTTTCTGTTGCCCTTTTTTGTATGTGAGCTTTGCTGTGTTTTGGTTTACGCTTCGCTTGGTCCCCATGGCGCAGATCTCTCTACCAGTTGATAATGATAATGATGATGTTGCTGCTGCTGATGATCATCATCATCATCATCATCGTCAAGATCTTTGTTGAAGCATCGCGATCAGATCTGGCAAAACATCATCATTAGCAAGAGCTGCCCCTAAACATTGTCGCTTTCAATTTGAGTAAATGAGACAAACAGTGCGTGCGACATTCGCTTTATGTGCCGACAGTCGTTCTCTCCCCTCCCCCCACTCACCCATCTACTCTCCGCTCTCTTCTTTTTTTTATATCTCTGATCAGTCGCTTATCAATTTGCAATATGCATTTTTGCATAATACGCCAGCCTCCCATACTAAATTGTATGTCATTCGATCCCCAAAGATGCGGGCACAACACGAGTGAGAAAGATAGATAGAGAGCGGGAGATAGAGAGAGAGAGGCAACAAGTTGGGGCAACGTGTAGGGGCCATAGCGGTGCAAAGTTGGCAACGCGTTAATTGGGTTGAACGTACCGCGTTGGATCTTTTGTTGAATATCCGCTCTCGATATATGAAAAACCAGTTCTGTTGGCTTTCAGTTTTCAATTCTCAATACTCAGCTCTCAACTCTCAGTTCTAAGTCCTCAGCTCTTAGTTCTCAGTTCTGAGTTGTCAGTTCTGTGTGTTGCAATTTTCAGTTATTCAGTTTCGCAGCAATTTTAACTAAAGCCTAAACACTTTTAGTTAAAATGCCAATTAAAATATTTTTTTTTTTTTTATTTTTTTTTTTTTTTTTTTTTTTTTTTTTTTTGTATTCTTTTGGCCGTGATCGATGTGGCAGAGCAGCTAACTAAAACCTGCGACACCGACTCGTTTGGGGGCTGTCGCAAATAAATGCAGATGTCAATTAGAGCCTCATTAAAAAATGCGCAAAAGCGCAAACTTTCAACTTGCAATTTGAGAACGAGAGCCACTAACCACAAGCCACAAGTCACAAACCAGAAAACCCAAACCGATACTCAGATCGAAAGGCAAACCCAACCCAAAGTCTCAGGTCTCAGGTCTCTGGTCTCTGGTCCCAAGTCTCAAGTCTTCATCTCCATCTCCGTCTCAGATTCAGATTGAACAGCGTCCAAGTGTCCCAAGTGCCGGTCTAGTGACTGAGATTCATTTGGTATCCCATCTTCTCGTCTTCATGCTGTACATGAGCATCACTTGCACTTTTATTTGAAAGATCTCGACGACTTTTGTGACTTTGCAACTCACAAGGCTGCCGCATTCCGTTTGCTTAGTGCGCACAGTGCTACAAAATCTATTTGAATTGTCCAGTTGCTGACTAAAGACTAGTTTATTCTTAAGTGCTCTTTATAAAAAAATTTAATTTGCTGCTTCCTTTATTTTACGTGTCTCACAAATGAAGACTAAAACGTAGGAGCTCTTTATATAAACATGATATTTGTTTTTCTCTTGGCATCTTAAGTCTTTATTTGGATGAATTCTTGAATTTATTATGACAATTATTTAAAAATTAGTAAATGATTTCGGAACATCGAAAATGTTGGTGTAAAATACAAAAATATAAATTTAACTCGTATAAAAACTATATTTCTATAAAAATTGTTAAGTTCTTTACACGAAATCTTTTTATTCCAAAGTAATTGAAGTTATTTTATCAACAATATTAAAATAATATGTAGCTTAACTCAAGAACTGAGCATTCACCACGAAGATCTTAAAATGTTTGTCATTTTAAAGTAATTAAAAATACTATAAGAGAAGTATTTCGTTTTAAATTTACTAGAAATACTATAACAAATATTTGTTAAAATATTCCCCCTAAAGATCTTATAATTCTCTATAAATGTTTTTCAATTAAAAGTAATAATATATTTTTGAATTTTCACTTAAATTTTAAATAAAATCAGTTACTACATTTCCATATTGTAAAGTTAAAGCTGACACTTGGTTCATGGACGGCACCACTGTGCACTGTGTTAAGTGCCTTTGCCACACTGTCCAGTCCGGTGGAGTCCAAGAGCGACGTTGTCGCTGAGTGAAGGTGATTTAAAAATTTTGTCACATTTTCAGTACAAAGATTTTTGGTATTTTTTAATGAGCTCTCGGGGATTCTGAGGCAGCACCAAGCCAAAGAGGAACTCCAGAGGTTGCAGCAACAGTTCCAGGACAGCAGATCTGTCGGCGGCACTGGGATGCTGCTTTTGGTTTCGGGTTCGGGTACAAGTTCTGCTTCTTCTTCTTTAGTTTTTTTTTTTTTTTTTTTTTTTTTTTTATTTTTTTGTGCTTTTTGTTTTGTTTTGTTTTTGAGCTCTAAAGCGGGTTCTTGGTATGCTGCCTGCAAAAGTGCAAATTTTGTTGCATGTTCGCGATTCGAGAGGTTTTTTTCTCTCGATGTTTGTGTTGTTGTTGTTGTTGTTGCTTCACTGATTTTGTTTGTAGTTTCTTCCATAGTTTTTAGTTGTATTTTTTATTTGCTCTCTCAGTATGCGTGTGTGTGTGTGTGTTTGATTGTGTCTTTCTCATTTATATTTTGTTTCTTGTTGTATTTAAATTGTTAATGTGATGCTTATTGTTGCTTGTTGCTTGTTGTTGTTGTAGCTGCTGTTGCCTTTGGGGAATTAGCACTGCTTTGTTGTTATTGCAACTTGTTAAAATTCCACAATGCGTCCAATGCGGCATTGCCTATATGTTCATGTTCATAAATTCAACACGCCGATACGCGACTTGCCTATGCGTCGATTTATCACCATTAACACACACAAACACACACAACCAGTTGGTGTTTAAGTTGTCTTAGTTGGTCCGTTGATATTTTTAATGTTTTGCCAATATTTTAAATTATTTTTCTATATTTAAACAATTATACTCTTATTATTTAGTTGACAAACACAATACAATTCCATATTTGAAGTGGTTTTTTTTTTTTTTTTTGTTTTAGTTTTTATTCAAATATATGAAATTGTCTATAAGGTAGAAAGTTATTTGATCAGCATGTTAACTAAGTTTTATTCTTATTTCGAGGGTTACATACATTTTTAATTTTGTAATGCATTTGCTTTGATTTTTTTTTTTTTTTTTTTTTTTTTTTAGACTGTCTTATAAATATATATATATATATGTATATATATATAAAATATAAAAAAAAATAAGCTACTGACATGGAAATCATACAAATAGTTTTTCTTGGCTTTTTTTAGCTTTTGCATTTTATTATGATCATATTTGATTGGCATGAGAAAGTATTTTCTACTTGGATGTTCTTCATCTCGATTGTGCGTCACATAAGCAGAGTTGAGTATGTTGAGTGGAGAAAGCCGTCATGTGCTACAAAATAGGTGCCAGCATTGGCTTTTAGGGAAAATGCGTGTGGAGGATCATCATCGCACTGTAGACGTCCAAGTACATTGATCAGTATGCCGTCATAAAATTTGGGCTGAGAGTCGACAGTAGAGATAATTCACTTGATCTTTTGTATACTAAGACTTTTAATTTTATCCAGAATCTTAGGCGCTCCCTGTATTTGATATACTTCGAAGGTCTGTTGCACTGCAGCAGTTGACCACATCAGTGAGATTCGCTGGATCATCGAAAATGCTATAAAAATTCTGAACTTTTTCAATCTCATCGTATTGTAGGTTTAGTGCCATGTTTAGTAGTCTACAGTTGTTGATAGATTCGAACTTTATGACAAAATTAACAATATTTTAAAACCCTAATTTACAGAAGAGCAAACGCAAAGCTAACTAGTCTGAACACAAAAAGGGAAGTGGCCAACAACTAGCAAACAGCTCAGATATAGACTCGACTTTGGGTAAACGCTTAGTTAAGGAGCTAATATGGGTACCTTAATGATATTTGCTGGAATTCTTTAAACCCATCTAAAATTTGTCAGTTTATTTTCTATTAGATTCTCAGGAGTCTACCTAGTTTTAGGTCTGCTCATTTTTATAAGAGTCATTTGGCGAATTATGCTATAATTTTAAGGGATCTATCAAGCATATTTCTTAAAAAATGCTAAAAATTTAATGTTTTATTAGAAATATAAATATTTTAGTATTATTATATATTAAATATATTATATATTTTACTTCATGTATTTATTATATTATTATTATTATATATATATTTTTTTAATATTTATATTAAAACAATTTTAAATTAAACTTTCAATTATAATATTTATTTAAACAACAAAATTAATAAAATTGAAAACTAAATATTTTCTTAATTATTTATTAAATATTTCATTTACATAAAAAAAGTCAAAAATATACACCCAAAAGAAAAGCTCGTAAAATGTGTTAGGGCCAAGGAAAACTAGTGGGAAAATTCAGGGAAAACAGTTCGGAAATATAAGCATAATTTGAGGACTGTTTGCTTATGCTAGTTTGGCAAGAGATCAATAAACTTGTTGGCCATAAGCCTGTGCAGTATTAAATGTATGCCAGTTAAATAATTGGAAAATGCATTGGAAATTGTTAATGTATTTAACAACTGTTAAAATGCTGTTATGTAACAGAGAAGGCAACGCTGCGTATGCGCAATAAAGGAACAAACAATTAAAACAGCAACAACAAACGCAGCTGCAGCTGCAGCAGCAGCAACAACAACTGCAAACGTGCAACGTAATTAATTAACGAATTAAAAGCGTATGCAACAATAATTATAAAGCCAAAAGGCAATTATGCAAAAAAAAAAAAAAAAAAAAAAGAAATACGAAGGCAAAAGAAGAAGAAGAAGAAAAAAAAACATCACAAACGGAGCCACGCAATGCGGATGCAATTGTTGCCTTGTTTGTTGTTGTTATTGCAGTTGCAGTCGCGGCTACTGTTGTTGTTGTTGCTGTTGTTGTTGCGATTGTTGCGGTTGCCGTGTTGTTGTTACAACGCATTAAATTAAGTTGCCAAAGCGCGCAAAAAATGGAAATTACATGCAACTTACACACACAACACACTTGCACACACACACATCACAACACACACTCATTAGAATTAATTGACTTTCCATAATTGAGAAAACAATGCGGTGGCGTTGACGACGGCTTCGCTGTCGACGTCGACGTCAACTAACTGCCTACCTGCTGCCTACTTGTTGTTGCCCTTATACACTTACAAATGCCAAAGACTACATAGTATTTTCAGCAAGTTGGCAGCCCACATATTTGTCTAAACATAACTCGGCTAAGAGTGCAGCTAGCTTACTCAAATTTCTTATATAATTGACTTTAATCCTGAATATGATAATCAAATTAAGATCAACAATTTGCAACACTACAACATAGAGTTGTAAAACGCAAAAAAAGGAAAACCAAATTATTATTATTGTAATACATTTTCATTTTAAACGTTATTCAAATTAAGCAAACTATGAGTAATTACGCTTAATAGCCCAATACAAACTATCGTAACTTGGCTTAGAGTTAAGCTAGAGCCATGAAATTTTTTCTAATGATGCGTTAATGTGAGAAGCGCAGACAACTTAGCTTAATGTGATATCAAATTGAAGAACATATAAATTAAATTATTATAAACTATTTAAATAAATCTATGATCATTTCAATACAGAATATATATTAAAATATATGTCCTAATTTAATATTAAATGCAATTGAAGAGCAGGTTAATTAATTAATTAAACTATTAAAATATTCAAAGCTATTTCATTAACTATTTAAATGAATTTATGATAATTTCAATATAGAATTTAAACTAAAATATATAATAACTTAATGTTAAATATATGTTGAAGAGCAGGTTAATTGTTAAAATAAACTATTAAACTATTGAATTATAAAATATTAAACAAAAATAATATATAATATAGAAAACTACAATACAGCAAGCGAATTGTTAGAGCATCCAAAATTGTATGACTTGAGGGGTTTAAAAATGTATTTATTAGCTGCATTAATTGCGCTTAAAATGAACGAAACGAAACGGACGAAACGAAACGAAACGAAACGGAATGAAATGAAATGAAATGCAAATAAATTGCATTACATTTGTTCAAGTTGCATGGAAAGGGGGCAACTGCTGCCAGTTAAAAAGTCAGCAATTTTAATTGGTTTTTTACACGCATTAGCATAACTGCAGCAGCAACAACAACAACAACAACAGCAACAACAACTATAGCAACTATAACTATAACAATAACAACTGCAACAGGCGCATCGTCACATTGTTGCAGCAAGTTGCATTGTTGCTGTTGTTATGATTATTGTTTGTAGGCGGTTGCAATTGCTTAGATGTGATTGTTGTTGTCGTTGTTGTTGTTGTCGTTGTTGTGTGCTGTGTGCCGGGTGTGTGTCTTGACTAAGTGAAATATGTAAAAAGTTAACAAAATAATAAAAAAAAGACACAGAAAAAAGGCCGAAAAAATAAATTATTTGTTATGCATGGCCAACAGAAATTTAGTGAAAATGCATTTAGCCAAGCGCGTAATTCAATTTTATTTTATGCAACTGCAACTGCCACAGCAGCGACAGCAACAGCAATAGCAACAGCAACAACAATAATATTAATAACAATAGCAAAATTAGCAACAATAGCAACAACAATTGGCACAAATTGTTTAACGCGCCGACGGTTGCTCTCAAATTTGATTGCTTCAATTAATCAACAACAACAACAACAACAACACCAACAACAGCAACAACAACAGTAGCAGCAACACAACAAGCTACAAGTGTTGCAGTCAACAAATACTTAAACTGTTATATACCCTGTAGTCAGCGACAAATAAAGTGTAATCAGAGTAAAAGAATTCAGTTTCTAGTAATTTTTGATATGACAGTTGTAGAATATAGTCAGCTGATTTAGTTGGCATTGAATTGGTTTCTATATAACTTATAACTTTAGTTACTTCAATTTCAAACGTTGGCTCCTATAACAGCTACAAGATAGAGTCAACTGATTTATAAAAAATATAGTTTGGAATTAGTCTATGCAGAAGTCAATGAAATCTTCAAATTTGTAAGTTTGTGAGGAAATTCATTCAAATAATTTAATAACACACACAAGAATTATAAGCAGCCGATTGTTCCTATGTCAGCTATAAGTTACAGTCCACATATTAAGTTTAAATTGAGCTCTACTCAGACTCCTTCCATTAAACCTTCCAATTGTGCAGCTTCGTTAGGTAAGTTGCAAAATCAAATGAGTTTCTTATATTCAATATCAACGTTGAAGCGATTGTTCCTATGGCAGCTATAAGTTAATGAAATTGCATTATACTATACATAAGTTAAGGAAATTGGCTGCTTTTGAGTGTGGTTGTAACATTTCCCATACAACAACTGATCGTTTCTCTGGTAGCTAAAAGATATAGTCAATTGATCTGATTGAATCGGTGATATATAAGAGGTATACAGCGCTAAAAAGCAGATAGAACTAATTTCAAACAAAATAAGCCCTTGTACCCTTTGGGTACCGGGTCTAAAAACCTTTTATACTAAACAAATGAACTGCTGTAAAGTTGAAATACCCTATAGAAGAGCATAATCAAAAGCTTAGACTTAGGGACTACATAGAACATGTCAAAGTCAGTTTAAACAACTTATGTTTAGGTAAATTGAAGTCTATAAGCAAGCTACCCGCCACACATACTTTGTATACAGGGTATATTTAGTTTAATCTATCATTTGGTAGCTCAGTTGTTGGCCCGTCGAAGGCGGCGGACCAACACGTTGGCGATCGTTTTAATTAGACCATTTCTGGGCTCTGGCAGTAGAACAATACAGCGACAGCAACAACCATAACAACAACAACAACAACAACAACAACAGCAGCAATCATTGCAGCTGTTGCCAACAGTAACAATAACAATAGCAACAATGTTTATGTATTTTAATTAAACCTATTTAAAATACGCGACAATGTTGCCAGTCATTAAACTTTTAGAATCGACAACTAAAATTTACATCCACCACACAAATTTGTCGCTAACGATATGCTATCTGGCACATCAATTTGGCAAAGCAAAACAAGCAAATATTGTCGAATAAGCGTTAGATTGACGCTTACGCGACTAGCATATACCCTGTAATTAAGTTGAAATACATTTTATGCACATTATATGTTTACAGGGTATGCCACTGCTGTGCATTGAGAGAAGTGTGCTTAATTAGTAGTTGAATTTTGTGGTCATTATATATATAAGAGGAATGCACTTAATTTGTATGTTTACACCATGAAACAAATCATGAATTTCATGCTATAAGCAATGAAATCAAAGTTACATATATCTATTTGTATGGCCTTTATTTACAAAGCCAGACAGTTCAAGGCATAAACATGTTTTATTATTTGTTGTGTGATCCAAAATATCGCAGTCTAAAGTTCATGGTGTAAACATATATCACTGATTGTAACTGTAATCAATTAGATCGACGAGGTCTTCAAATTGCCTAGCTAGCATTAACATGCTACATTTGTCTGCAAAAGAAATGAGAATAAGCGATTACCCAACACTGTCCGTTGTGTGCAAACTGTTATACATACTTATTTAGTTACTGATTGTAACTGTAATCAATTAGAACGACGAGATCTTCAAATTGCCTAGCTAGCATTAACATACTACATTTGTCTGCAAAAGAAATGAGAATAGGAGATTACCCAACACTGATCGTTGCATATATTAAACTGTTAGCAAACTGTTATACATGCTAATTAAGTTGGCTGCGACTGACGCTCACATGTCATGACTTTGTCACAATCAACTAGCTATCAAGCGTATTATCTAATACTGCAACTTAAAGGGTCGTCTATAAACATATACATACTATTTATGATAATGATGATGACGATGACGTTGATGTTGACGTCGACGTCGACTTCGAAGTAGACGATGATGATACAGACTATATATAGAGCTGTGAAACAGCTGTTGCATCCTTGACCCTAATGTGCAACAATTAATGAGCTCAATGTGAATATAAAACAAAACTAAAATCGATTTAGTTTTATGATTGATTTGTTATGATTACAAAAAAGTGCTGCTCCTGCTATCATTAGCACGTTTCAAGATAGACCTCAACTTTATAGTATATATGTATATATATATACTATATATATATATATATATATATATATATGTATATATTTATGTGTATAGTATGCTAAATAGAAATCTATTAAATTGCAGTTTTGCTATAAAAATAATAATATTTAAATTTGCGAGACAGGCGAATGGCGAATTGACTCAACGCTGATTGCGTTGCATGTTGTTCAGTTGTTGTTGTTGTTGTGGTTGTTGTTGTGGTTGTTGCATTGATTACATAGATTTACACTTAAGTCATTGCCCAACGATAAAAGCTCTAAGAAAGCATATAAAAAATAAAAATACAAATAAATACAAATAAAACAAGCAAATGAAATCAATTTAGCTTGTAAAACGCTACGATTACTAATCAGTTGAAATTCCTGAATCGTTCAGCTGAATGGGAATATTGTGGTGTCTCTTATCCATAGACTTCTATACCATCATGATGGAGCATATTTGGTTTGGGAATTCTTATCAGATTCTCAGCCATAAACCATAAACACATTTATGCCATTTATAAAGCTAACCAACTAAATGTATTAAAACTTGCTTTTAGCCCGGTCATGGTGCTAAAAAAAAAAAGCTTTGTTGAACAATTTTTAGAGAGCTATTCTGGGGTAGGCAGCACTTAGATAAGTCTGAAATGAATGGCAATTTCATCTGAACTTCATTAAGGTTATATATTATTCATAGTAATAATAGTTGAATTACACGCAAATTGTTAACTAGCTCGTCGTACATCTCAATTCAGTTTAAAACGTTTATATATCGTTTATATATAATTCTATAGATTAATGTAATTTATATATTTTATTGAAAATATCAATTTAATATTTGATTTACGTTTTCAATTCAATTTCCACTTTATATTCTGAAAATTTCATAATGTTCAGCTGATAAACACGCAAGCTACAGATCAACTGCTTTAGTGCTTCTCTAATTCTCTTACTTCTTGCATTCATTAGACCCAAGAAAATATACTCAATAATTTAGCTAGCGCTTTGATAATTATTTAACTTGTCTATTGAACTTTCAGCTTAATATTCTCAAAATTTCATAACAATCGCTGGATAATTTCAAAAATAATAGAGCAACGGCTTTAGTGCTTCAATAAATCTCTTAGTTTGCCCATTTAAGAGATCAAATTAACAAACTCGATATGATAGCTTGATATGATAGTCTTGATATTTAGTAAACTTTAAGTGTCTCAAAATTTCCTTATGAAAACCTGATATATTTCACTTAACTCACCATTCCTTGCAATATCAATAATAGGCTCAATATTTCAGCTAGTATTGTGATATTTAATCATCGCGTTGTATTAACTTTAATCTAGATATTCTCAAAATTTCATAATGATCACTTGATGAACACAAAAGTTGTTGTCAATCACTTCAATCTGTCTGAAGTAACTGCTTTGCTATTTGTCTAAGCTCTCCATCAATTGTGCTGTAGACTAGATTAGAGTAGAGTCGAGTAGAGTAGAGTATAGTGTAGAGAGCATAAGTTTTACAGGGTATGCGCTAGTCGTGCTAGCACTCGCTTGTCCACACTTGACGATTGCCCAGGGGGATCTGTGTTATGGATCATCATCATCATCAGCGGCTCATCACAGCTGTCGAGTTAACTTTTGGGCTGCAAGCTAAGCTGCCGCTCTATTTTCCCTCCCTCTGTTAGTTGCCACTCAGCCCCACCCTGCCTGGGCATACATCACCCCTCCCACCACCCCCCTCTCCACTCCCCAATACAAATGTGAGCTTATATGTTTTGCCAATTATCGATGCAGGCCATGGATTGGCAGCTAACTGCCATCGACTGGGGCACCCAGTTGCCAATTAGCCAGGCTTACCGACTGTGTCTTGACTGTGTTTTGCTGTTGCTTTTCTTATTTGTATTTGAGTTTTTCTTTTTTTGTATTTTTTTTTTTTTTTAATTACAACTCGAGCAACTGGCAACTGTCTGCGAGAATTGCGTTAAAGTGCAACTGCAACTGCAACTGCAACTAAAACTAAAACTAAACACCGGACTCAGCTCAAGTGAACTCAACGCAACTCGACTTCGACTTCGACTCGAACTCGAACTCGACTTGAGTTGAGTTGACTTGACTTGACTCGATAATTGCAATGAATGAATGCCAAAAGCCAACAAACAATGCAACGCAAATGGGCCATTTAGTGCAGTCATTAGCATTTATTGTAGCCACACGTACAACAACAGCAACAACAACAACAACAACTAAGATAGCACTCTACATGCATCATTACTACAATTAAGTCAATATTTGTGCGCTGCAAACTGAGTTGTAAACCGAAGTGATCGTCGCCTTCGTCGCCTTCGTCGCTTTCGTCGTCATCATCATCGACATCGTCATCGTCATCGTCTTGGGGCCTGGATAAGCAAAGCGCTTGCAACGTATTAACACATTTTCATCATTACACTGCACAACATGTGATTGCGGACAGTGCCAGTGTAAATTGTTAAATGTAAAACAACAACAAAATTAATCATTTATAAAATGGCTGCTGCTGTTATAAGTACGACGCTTGAAGTGAACATGGAGGTGATTGTCTGTAGCAACCGAGTCTGTTAACATCAGCAAACTGAGCTATGAATGTGACGCTGGAGGTTGACTACAAATGTGTAAACTTAATAAGTTTATATTTCATTTAACGCATAACATTTTAAGCAATTTAAAAGACAAGCACTTTGTATTTGAATGGCAGTTAAACTGACCATGGAGGACAGCGGGGGATTAAGCGAACTTAAATGCTTTGACTTAAAGTAATCTGTTGCTTAATGACTTGAATAATAATTATTAAATGTATTTAATAGTATTTTCCATGTAAAACTGTTATCGATTATTTAGAAGAGCGATTAAAGTGAACATGGTGGAACAATGTTTATACAGCTAACAGTGTGTAAGAACAATTTAGCGAATTTTGTTTATTTATTTAGGGATTTACAAAAACTATCGATAGTATTCACTAATGTGCAAGAACGATCGATAACTATGCTATGCAGAACAATTGTCGATAGTTGTTCGAAAAGCTGCGTGCACAGTGTGACTCAAAGTGAAGAAGCAGGCAAGAGCGAGCTAGAGGGAGAGGGAGCTAGATAGTGATAGAGAAGAAGAGAGTGGAGTGTGGACAGAGGGGAGGGGCTGATGGGCAGCGGGAAGTGCAATGGAGAGGCGTGTATGTCTAAAAGTAGTCATCATTAAAATTCCTGCAGTGACACACAGCAACTAGGCAGCCAGGCGAAAGAGTAGAGGCATGGGGGAGGGGGGAAATGGAGGTAGGGGGATTGTGGCAACTGCGACAATGGCCAACAAATCCCCAACTGGGCGGCCGGCTAAGCAACAACAACAACGGCAACAACAACAACAACAACAATGGAGAGGCAACTGTTGCCACTGCGCTTGTTTCAATTTTCGTTAATTATGTTATGAAAACAAAATAAAAAAAATGAAAACCAAAGCAAAGCAAAGAACGCGAGCAGAGGCAACTGCCGGCATCTTGGTTGCAACTTGCAACTTGCAACTTGCAACTTGCAACAGGGGCACATCTTAATGAGTGAACACAGCGCAAGCGACACCCAGCGACGAGGCAGCTTCAAGCAGTGGAAGGCGACTGCTTTAGATTTATGGCCATGCCATTGGCAACATACATACACACAACACACACACACACACACACACATACACACACACACACACACACACACTCACACAGCACACGAACACAAAGAACAACTGAGAAATGCCAAAACGAAAAACCCCCAAAGACTGACACAACTAGATGAAGCCCACAGACGAAGCAGGAAAAGTGCGACGCGTGGGTGTTTGGAGTTTTCCTCTTTCTCTTCTTCATCTTCTTGCTTCTCTTCCTCGCTACCTCTGCTGCTTCCTCTTTCATTCGAGTTGCCTATTTTATTCCATTTGTTATTGTTGTTGCAAGTTGGCTCTAATTAGCATTGCAAGCATAGAATGTATAGTGAATGCCGCCGCACGTTGCCAACGATCTTGCGGCAAACGCAACAGGAGGGATACACACAGTTTTTACCATTTTAAGTGACAAGTAATGCTAATTACGCTCCATACTGCAGATCATATGACGCACCCAATGCAAGTCATTAAGGTGTGTGTGTGTGTGTGTGTGTAAAGTCTTGCAAAGTCACCATGACACTGTGAACTAACGGAAATTTCTCTTAAGTCAAATGTGCTTAATTGCAGTTGCTCAATTCAATTAATCCAGCTAACAGCTTTCACAAAGCTTTCAAAGCTTACTATTATTTGTACTCTTTTCTAATGAATGCTTAGTAAGTTGCATATCATATTGAAAGTAAAACAACAACCTTCAGCTCTAGGTGTGTTGAATTGAACTAATAGCTTTTAAGGAGCTTTCAAAGCTGTTGTATACCATTTTTTTTTATAAAAAGTCCTAAACATGATTAAATACTTTGCATAAGCCCATATTTGGCAGCTTTCAATGAGCTTAATTATGTTTACGAACGTCAATTGATCGAGCTTAAAGCTTTCGAAGCTTAATTGACTATTATTTTGCGATTATTTATGCTTAGATTCTAAAGGAATTGCAAGTTAGTTAATAGCTTTTTTGCTCGTTTTAATTAATCCGACAATGAACTTTCAGAAAGCTTGGGCTAAACTTGAGAAATTGCTACTTGCTACAATTTCTAAAAATATATTCACCTAAGAAACATATTAACATTAAGCAAACTCAACAGATAACCTTAACAGACTGTTAAGCTGTCAACATAACAGTGGACCATAAATAGCATACACTCTTAAGACTGTTAATTAACATTTGCGTGGAATAGATCTTGCAGATTACTCATAATACTCATTACTCGTAAACCTTAACTTTATTATCGTTGTCACTATAGTATATATACATATACATATATATTTTAATTAAATTTGATGCGATCATTGCTGCCGTTGTCGACTTTCATATATATATTTTTTAATTAACGCCTTTTTCTCAGTCGCTCGTTTTGCCTTGCTTTTCATTCTGTATTTCTTTTGCTTTCTTTTGATTTTGATTTTCTTTTTTCTTGCTCTGCGCTGCGCCAAGTGCATTAATTGTTAATTAATAATTGTTGTTGCCCGCGAATGCAATTAAAGCGCAAAGCGCACAATTAAATTATTGAATTGCCTTCCTTGTTATTATTGTTGCTGATATTATTGCTTTTATGTTTGTTTGTTTTATTATTAATATTATTATTATTATTATTACTTATTGTGTGTATTTATAATTATAAATTGTATTTATTTATTATTTGTCGATTAGTTGCGCTGAGCTGAGCTCTCATAAATTTAACAAACGTCACTAGAGTTCGCCTTCCCGCTTCTCGCCCCGCCGTTCTGGGCCTGTGTCTAATTTAAATAGAATAACAAACTAATTAATGTTGATATTTTTCAACATTTATACAATTCCCTCTCTGCCCGCCCTGTCTCAGTTGCTCCCTCTGGCCTGGCCTGGCTGGGGCTTTGCTGTGGGCAATCACGATTCTTTCAATTTATTTTTATTTTAATTGAAATTGCTTCGGTTTGTTGCGTTCGCTTCGTAATTGATTTATAACTAATAAAATTTTGCTATTGCCTTGTTAAATGTAAATGTGCCTCGACTCGACTTGCATAAGTAATCAAAATGCTCAACAACAGCAACAACAATATGCAGTACTCGATTATTAATTACAAATAATTCATTCGATGCTTAAACATTTTGCAGTATATCATGTCGAAACTTGCATGCTCTTCTTTTTTTTTTCATTTTTTATCATCCACATTTTTTTTGTTTGCAGCACAAAACATTGCTCTTAATACAAATATTGATTGTGTATCGTAAGAGCGACAACTGCACTTAACATTGCATGTGTACAATGTCAAAAGCTTTACGTGCTCAAATGCTGGTCAAAGCTTTTGGATTAGCTGTGATGCCTGCACGCTTATGATTGGCTTAGGCAGCGACGTTGCGTCGTCGCATTTGAAATAAACGGATAATTTAAATGGCAATGCGCGCAAACGCAAAACGATTACGACAGAATGAGAGGGAAAAAGATAGCCAGCGAGCAGATCGAGATATGCTATGTGTGTGTGTGTGTGTGTGTGTGTAAATATATATACACATATATGTGCCAGCAGCATGCCAATTAGGCGTCGTGCAGTTAATGTCAACGTTAGCAGCGCTGCCGACGTCAAATTACATTACGTACTGATGAAAAACTTACAAATTTCGATCAATTTTATTTTTTGAATGATTTTGTCGTGCGCTTTTAATGTTATTGTTATTGCTTGTCTCAAATATAAAAAGCTATCTTATTTTTAGATAGTTGAGTGCTAGAGAGGGAGAGAGCGAGAGTGCGCAAGCAGCCTGACAGCTGACTTTGTGTATGATATTCGCTTTTTGGGCTACATTTATGATTGATTGATTGTGGAACGTATGTGTGTGCGTGTGTGTGTGTGTGTGTGCGTGTGTTTGTGAATGAATGAGTTTGAATCAGTGTGAATGAATTTTGTTCGCTGCACTTGGCAGTGAGCCAATTGAATTGTACATACATACATATGTATACATATTATGTACATAAGAAAATCCACACTGTAAACTGTTGATGTACATATGTGTCAAATATGATTTATAGAATTGACATACGGTTGACATGACAAAATGATTGAATGAAAACTTAACTAAAGAAATGTTTAAGTAATTAGTTCTATTTGAGATATTGTAATTAGCTCTTAACTCATCAAAACAAATTTGTATAACAATAATAACTAACGTATTCTTATTTTGTTTCTGTTTCTTTCTTCTTTCTAGGTAAGTTTCTACAGTCGTAAGCGCATAATCAAGACAAGTGAGCTTTACAGAGAGCATTACGCCGTAAGACTTCCGCAAATTGTATTAAATCATAAACTCTTAATGTGTACGATCATTAACTTATCGCTGTGAGGCGTTGAAAACAACTCTAAGGCATTGAGAATCGCATATAGAGGCGCGCAATCGGTTAACTGTAAAACTTGTGACATTTTCAGACGTTTGTCGACGGTTCTATCTTGTCAGTGCAGCTTTTTTCGGTTTATTATGCCAAAGCGCTTGTTATAAAACCAACAACAACAACATTAACAACAATAACAACATTAACAACAATAACAAATACAACTTATATATGAACTTAGACACACACACACATACATACTTTAATACCAGCAGGCATTTTAATCAGCCAACAAATGGAACCTTGTGCATATTTTAAGGCTAATTAAGCCACAAATTATAGCCAACTTGTCAGCGTGGGTTTCTACAGGCTTAAACATTTGCCTTTACTTCGTTTTCTTTTTGTCTTTGTTTCTTTTTTTTCTACGTCATTACGTGTATTACGGGTAAGACGTTAGGGGCTTAATGCTTGAATACCCTACATACCCTACATCCATAAATGTGGCAGGTATGTACGTTCTGTTAATACATAAGCGAGTTTCTCTGAGGGCTGTAGAAATCGGGGAATGAATGTGTTTGTACTTGAAAGAGAACTATGCAAATTATTATTATTATTAATATGATATAGGATATCTATTCGATTGATTTTAATCGATAAAGTGATTCAGAAGTCAGGGAATAAATAGTTTAATAAAGCAATAATGTAAATCACTATGTATATGAAATAATTCAACATATTTCATACAGAGATATGGAAGTTATTCCATTCTAATATGATATAAGGGTTCGAGTCGATGGAGATTCGGCATCATAAGTCAGCGAATAATTATTTTCGTGACTTTATTTTATTAGAGTCGATATATGCCTATTATTATATGTATGTATATCAACATATTTGATAAAGAACTATTACAATTATTCCATTATGATGTATAAATTGAATGAGAAGTCGAGGAATAATTTGTTGAATATTATTATAATGCTATTATCTATGTGTGCTGAATATTTCAACATATTTGATTGAAAACTATAAAAGTTAATAATATTGACATGAAACAACAGTTGCATTCTATGGATATAGGTACTATATATATATATATATATATATATATATATATATATATATATATATATGAACTTTTTAAACCGTATTAGTTATGTTCAGTTGTTACATATATGTATATATTTATTTATCGATAATGCCATGACTTCAGTTTCGATTATCAATCTCTTTGATATCGTTTCGTTTCCTATGTTTCCGCAGTATTTTTGGATCTAACAGTAATTTGGGGGCGTTCTTCCGTCAATTGTTGTCTGTGTTGTTGTTGCTTTTGGTTTTGGGGCGTTTTTGCTGTGACGTTTATAATGTGTTGTTGTTGTTGTTGCTCTTGTTGTTGTTGTTGATAATAAAACCAGGTGCGGTTTCTTTTTTGTTTTTTGTTTGTTTTATTTTGTTTATGTTTTTATGAGATGTTTTATAAATCTGTGTTCACAGCTCTGGCAATAAATTTGATGATAGCAGGAGGCACTTGTTGCCCGTTTGTTGTTGTTGTTGTTGTTGTTGTTGTTGTTGTTTTGAGTTAGCGTGAAATGTGTAAATTACTCAGATTAGTCACATTTACTGATAAGTTCAATTAAAATTAATTAAATATCGACAACGAGCACAAGCTTGCAAATTAGAGGAATACCAAGTGCTACCTCCTCTCGCTCCTCGCTCTTATTTTGCCCCACTGTGCAGCCATGTATACACACACACACACACACACACACACACACAGACCCTTGAGGTGGGCCCATTAAATGCAACACTGACAAAATTAATTGCCACTTTTTCGCATTTGGCAGAGCAACAAACGAAAATGTCAAGAAGACGAAAACGAAGACGAAGACGAAAACGAAGACGAAGACGAAGACGAGGACAACGATGATGATGATGATGATGATGATGATGATGATGATGATGATGATGATGATGATGAGAAAAGCGAACAAAATCAAACGTATAAAAACAACAAAAGCAACAGCACAACAAACACACAAAAACACAATTATGCGCCAAGCATTTAGAGTCATGCTGCGACAATGATTGTGGCCAGGGGTGGTAAGCAGGCAGTGCAGGGTTGGGGAAAGGGGCAAGGGGGGAAGGGGGCATGCGGCATGCGGCATCGTCGCTTGCATTGCAAATTAGCAATTGCTGTCAGTGGCGGCAACTGTTTGCTGCCAACTGAGCGGAAGTTGCCGCAAATTTGTGGAGGAAATGAGTTTTGGCCCGCCGCATTGGAACTTGCAACCGATGACGTTTGGCTATTGGATTAGTTGCAATTGCTTTGTTTTTTTTTTTTATTTTTTTATTTTCAATTTGTCAATGTGAAAAGATAATGTACGAATAAGTAAATGCCAACGATGTTGCAACAACTGGTTGCTTCCATGTTGCAGTTGCATTCAATTAAGCCGAGCTTCATTTCAATGCTTCGTTCAGTAAATTTCCCAACTAAAAAATGTCCCCTTATGCATTGCAGAGAAGCTACATAAAATTTCCCTCACAAGTCCAATATTCCATATTCCATATTCCATTGTGATAGAGTTGCCAACTCTTTCGCGCTCTTTCATGCTCTACAGCATCGTTGGCAACTCTATACTCTTGGCATATGCATAACATTCATTTGTGAATATTTTAGACCCAAATATTACTCACCCCCACCCACACCGCCTACCCCATCCAACCTGCTTCTGCGTTTGTTACTTATGTCGATTTTTTTTTTGTTGTTGCTAATGGACAACATGTTGCACGCTTCGCAGCGTTGCATGTTTTTGTTGTTGTCAAATGTTTCGTTCTATTGTTGTAAAAACAACAACAGCACATAAAAACATTATGTCTGAATCATGTTACAAAACAATTTAGCAAACAAACTGTCAAAAACATGACAACTTAAAGCGTTGCCTGAGACGCAGACGTCGACAGCGACAGCGACGGCAGCAGCAACAGCAGTAGCTGCAGCAGCAACTAAGTTGTTGCTGTTCCAGTTGATGCTGAAGTTGATGTTGACGTTGATGAGTCGAGCAGATTGTAAATGACATTTGAGAGTCCACACGAGGAGAGAGAGAGCGCCAGTGTGGAAAGTGAAGAGTATTTTGTGGATGTAATATTGTGGATGCTGGTTTGTGGAATGAGCTAAGCTTTTGTGCTTGACAAATTATATTTGGTAATTCCTTCTTTTTGGCAATCACACACATGCACAGATTTGCAGGCATCTCTTCGTCTCTGTGCCTGGCAATCTGACTCTTCCTTAATGCTGTCGCAGTCGCTGCTGCTGCTCACATGCAAAGCGTTTGCGTAATTAAATCAAGGCGCAACCCTTGACAAGCTGCATACCATGGAATGGGCGTTAGGTAGGGTTGCTTACATTTTGAGCGGCGCTCCACATATTTTCACACACCCTCACCCTTAAGTTGGGCCATAAATTTTCAGCTGAGCCATATAATTTTTTAATGCCATTTACGACGCTAAGCTGCCAAACGCCCCACAAGATCAACCGCCTCACAGCGATATGCCGCAAAGAGTTGCGACTTTGGCTGCAATTAAGTGCAGCAAGCTGGCAACCCTTTGCCAACACGCAATGCCATTAAACACACACACACACACACAAACATACGTATACACAAACATATGTATGTATATACATACTCTACATACATAACTGCACATGATAATGTCATAAAATTAAATGGCCACACTTATTGTTGTTGTCGTCGTTGCTTTAATTAGAGTTTTTCCAGCCGCTGTCGCTTTTATTGCACACACACGCAAAACTGCTAAAGAAAATTTCCTTTCCTTGTTCCATGGTTGGCAGGCAGGCAACTGCTATAAATATTATAATTATCAAAAAGTGCAGCCAACGACGTCCACATTCACATCCACATCCACATCCACATCCATGTCCACGTCCAAGTCGACCGTCGACGAGTAATCGTAATTGAGTTAATTAACACGCCACAAAACGCGCCAGGCGACGACGCTAGAGCGGCATAGGTAAACACAAAGAAAGCAAGTGAGAGCGAGAAGAAAATAGGGAAAGAGAGTGAGTGCAGACGAATCGGCAGCAGAGCAACAGAGCAGCAGACATTTAATTGCTTGTACAAAATAATAACAACAGCAACAAAACAGCATGCAATTGTTGTTGCTCAACTGTCGCTCTTCTTGCCGAGCCTAGTTACTCTCACTGCTTAAGCTTTTGGCGCTTACCATATATACACATGTATGCCCAGAGAGAGCGCCAAGAGAGAGCGACTGAACGAAAGTAGTGAGCACATGATCCAAAGATGGACGATTGTCGAAATGCTTGAAACTCTTGTAAACTGGCTAAATTAATAATATGAAAATCAGTTTCAATTCATTGAAATTTGCTTTTATTTATGTTTATAAATATGGCGTTGTTATCGTCTGTGGCATCCCAAGCTTGCCATGGTATCCATTTAGCTTGAGCCCTGGCAATGACAAGGCTGCAAAACTGATGACTAGCACACTTGGCCAGCCTAAAACAACAGCAGCAAAAACAACAATAACATCCACAAGCGAGTGGACAACAACAATAATATCAACAACGTCGACAGCAACAACAATAACAACAAAAACAACAATGACGACGAGATCATTAAAAGTCCAAAAGCAAAACAATTATGGAACTCATTGAAGCCAATTATTAATAAAAACAGCAGGCAGAGACGACGCGTCGCTGCCGACGCAACAAGTGGCAAGTGGACAACGAAGTGGCAGCATCAGCAGTGGCAAGCAACAACAACAAACAAAAAGCAAAAACTGAAAGGCCTGCAACAAGAGCGAGCGGCCTTCGTCTTCGTCTCGTCTTCATCCGAGTGTGTGGCACAGTAGCAAAAACACAACAAAAGACATGTGGCAAAAAGGGCAGCAACAACAACAGCAGCAACAGAAACAGCAGTAGCATCAACAACAAACATTGTTAATGAAGCTGCAAAGGAATGCAGACAAAGAACGAGGAACGACGAACGACGAAGAAAACGACAAAGAGGAGGAACTGGGCGTGTAGAGCGCACAACTTCACACATAAATGGGAGCAACATGTTGCCAATGATGACGGTGATGCTGCCGCTCATGTTGCTGGAAATGCGACAGCGAGGGTGGCTAGAAAACTTTTGAAAAATGTCGAGTTGTTAGCCAGCTTGTAATTGTTGATAAAAAGCTAATCAATAGCTCTTTATTGATAATATTACTTTGCTCTTACATATATTCATTTGTCGCTATCGATAATGTTTGCTCTTACTTTGGCATTTGATATTGGAAAGAGCGCATTGTGCATGAAGCTACTATAGGCAACACATTCCACTTGCATTCCACTTTACTCTTAAGCGCATTCGTCACTCTACATTGCACTTGACTTCCACCTATAGCAGCAATTCTATGAATTTGCTTACTCTTATGCCACACCTCGCATATGCAACATGCTGTGCCATTGTCGTCGTCGTTGCGACAATTAAGTTTGTAAACTGCACATAAAAGGCAGGGAAGATGTCGCCAGCCGAGCAACTTACGAGTATCATGGCCATGAGATGCTGCTTAATAATGTCATAAAAATTAGAACGGCGTATTAATTGGCAAGCCGGCAGGCATCCAGAAGCCAGCAACAGCAGCAGCAGCAACAGTAGCAGCAACAGCAACAGTAGCAGCAACAGCAGCGCAGCAGCAGCGCAGCAGCAGCAACTGCAACTGCAATTGGAACTGCGTGTGGGAGCGCAACATGTTGCCTAGTTTATATTTGTTGTTGTTGCTACTGTTGCGTGCTTGCTTTGCTTTTTGTTTTGCTGTCGATGTTGTTGTTGCTGCTGCTGTTTGCGGTGCAATTTCGCGCAAATAAAATAAATTGGCAGCCAATTAAGCGAACTTCGCTCAGAACAAAAGCATAAAGGCAGCAAATTAAATCGAATTGTATAAAATGTGGTCCACCACCACAGGGCGGTGAGGGGTGTAACGAAAAATAAGAAATGCATACAATAATAGGTAGCTGACGCTACAGATAGCGGAAGCTGACGAGCTGCGAAAGGCAAATCAAATTTAATTAACGGCATAAAAGTCTAAATATTAGAATGTGTGTGAGAGCGTGCACCAAAGAGATCAAAAGAGTAAGAGAGCAAACGAGCAAGAGAGAAGGAAATGGCCATGACTAGGGAAAGAGAGTGTGAGAGGATGAGCGAATAGTAAAGCTTAGAATACTAAATGCCAACTGTATGTTAACACATTGCAACAGCAAATACACTCAATAAGTCAGTCAGTCATTCAGTCAGACAGTCAGCCAGTCAATGCGTCAGTATGCGCTCAGTTAGTCAGCCAATTACATGACAAAATCTTATATGATCGTGCAAATTGTATTTTTATTGCCAATTATTTATTTATTTCGTTTAGCTGACGGCACAAAATCGACAGCTCAAATGTTATGAGAGGTGTCGCGTCATTGGTGGAGTGTAGTGATTGTGGATGGAGGGGGCCAAGCAGCAAGAGCAACAACAGTCTAACGCCGGCGTTAACATACTCTGTAAAAGTAATAGAATCCACATTGGCAGTAAATTACAAGCGATTTACATATGTTAATGTAAAGAGCACGGCATTAACATTAAAGAGAGTGGGGAAACGTTTAGTGCATGTGATAAGTCGACTATACGCTGGTGTTGTTAACTCTTAGTCCCTGCTTGTCAGTTGCCATTTGAAATTCAAAAATTGTATTTAATTAATTGTCATTTTGTTTAGTGTTTGTCATCATTTTGTTAAATGTTTTGCGATCTTTATATGTGCATGCATAAACAAATATTTGTCTTGCATCACAACTACAACAACAACAATAACAACAAAATTACCTGACGTTCATTCATTAATTATCAGCACACAATCTATAATCTTAATTCGTATTCAATGCAATTAAAAAAAAAATAAACAAAATAATAATTAAATTGCTCAGTTTTGTTTAGATTTTATTAAGCTGTTGAAAAAATATGTGTGTTGTTGTCGTCGTTAATTCATATTATGTATTTATTTTGCATTCAAATAATTATTATTGAGAATGAGAATTAATTAAAAATGCCAATTAACAGCGTATGCTCACTGTTAAATGGCCTTGCTGTTAAATGTTAATGTTAAACAGCTTACATTTAACATTGCGCTGTTTAATGTTACAGCTTATACCCTGTTAATATAAATTGTATAATGAGATTACATATGCATACATATATGTATGTAGGCATATTAAATATATACATACATACATATATACTATGTACTGATGTTGCGCCTATCTTTTATGCTTAAATAAACATTGAACAATTCGATAAAATGCCACTGTAAATGATTGTGAAATTAAATTAATAAAAAATATTGTGGGTAATGGCATAAAACAATTTGCATATGATAATTAAATAAAATAAAATAATAAAATGCAACAGATATTAAAAAAAGTGTCGCATGGGAGAAAAAAAATAACAAAAACAAAGCTCGGCGTAAATAACAGTCGGTTGCACTTGAGTAATTTCGCATAAAACATAACCAAGTAGAAAGGATATTAATAAACCGACATAAAGCACACGCACACATGCATACAATCACATGTATATACATGCACACGGACAAGTGGCTGCCATTGCCAGTTGCCATTGTTGTTGTTGTTGTTCTTGTTGCTGCTGCTGCAGCGCCATCAAGTAAATCAGTGTCCAATGTGTAAATAATTTCCATTTGAATGAGCAATTGTGCATTTTTCATACGCACACACACACACACACACACACAGCCAAGCAGACTCGCATATACACATGCATAACTGCTGCTGTTGCTGCGCTTTTCATTTGCAGACGGGACGCGTCGACGTTTAAAATCGCATGAAATTTTATTAAAATGAAGTAAATATGGTGTAAACGTGCTGATAAAACGGTTCGTGCTCAGCTATGTAGAAGAAATGAATGGACAGCAGGGCAGAGATGTCGCTACGACTGCGACTGCAACAGCGACTGCAGCAGTGGCTGCGACTGCGGCAGCACCCTGTGGAATGTGTAAGAAGAGAGCAGGAGCGAAAGTTTAAGCGTAGCTTTTGGTCACCGAGTGAGAGACTAAAAGGGGCAGCGCCGCTTAAGAGCAAAGCGATTATATTTATGTGCATATACAATGTGTGTAAACATGAATGCATGAATGCATGTAGTATGTGTGTCTGTGTGTATGCATAATTATTGGTTCAAGTAACTAGCGATCAACACGGTCAGTGATTACAGCTACCAATTAGTGGTTAATGCATATGTAACTATCGTTTTACAGAGTTTACATGAGCTGATAAGTATCTCTCTTTCCTGCTACAACACTCTCTTTGTGCTTTCTGCAATATGGTTACCCGCATGTTGGTAGCGCATACAAAAGTCGCCACGCAGAAAGCTTTCTGAGGCGGCACAGCATAAAATCGCTTATGCAAATAGGTGTGTGTTTGTGTAAATTGCAGTGCAGTGCAAACTCTGTTGCTGTGTATGTTTGTGTGTGTGTGTCAGGTGTGTGTGTGTGTGTGTGTGTGTGCATTGTGGTCAGTGTCGTCCATGTTGGACGTGGCTGCTCTGTTATTAATGACGTCGCAGTATGTTGAGAGAGAAAAGAGCACATTGTCCTCGGCCTTTGTTGTTGCTGTTGTTAATTGTGAGAATGATGCCAGCCAGTTAACCGTTATTTAATGGGCCCACGAACTGGAAATGTGTACGTAATTTTCATACGACTCGACAAATGTAATTAACTGTAATGTTGAGCCTCTCTCTCTAGCTCTGAGCCTGTGTGTGTGTGGGTGTGTGGCCAAAGTATCAATATGTACACAAGTACATATATTCAGTTATATGTACATACATATGTATGTATGTGTGTATGTATGCATGAATGTCAAGTGGGCAACCACATGCATTGTTTTTGTTGCCGCTTTCCTCTTTATCGACTGCGTCTTCAAACAAGCAAATTAAAATCATTATTATTATTATCAATGTTGTACATGGGAAGCAGCTCCTAAGTGTTGGCCAAACAACAATTGACACAGTTCAACAACAACAACAACAACAACAACAACAACAACAACAGCAGCAACAACAATTGCAAATATTTTCACGTGCAATCAGTGTTTCTTCTATGCAACTCATTCACTATCGGCATTGCTCCATTTCTTTCTCACTCTCTCTCTCTCGCTCCCTCTCCCGCTGTCTTTCACTTACAGCAATTATCTTCAATTGGCTTCTTTAATTAATTAATAACAAAAGTCTTAATAACAGTTTCTTTTAAACTCTTCAGCTTACACTGTCCTACAATCTAAGCGTTACACTCAACAACAACATTAAGACAAAAAAATGTATTTTTTTTTATGAAAATCTTAAAACACAGTTATTAAATATTTTTTAACAAATACTAAATTCATATACACAAAAAGCGCTTAAATAAAATTTAAATCATTAAAATTAAAAAACATATTTCTATAATTAATAAATATGAAAGTAAATCCAAGATAAGAAAATTAATACCAGATAATAAATATTAATTCTATAAATTGATTGCAAAATATAAATATTAATTAATTAATACTTAATAATAAATATATATAATTTCTCTGATTAAAAGTCTCTATAAAGCTTCTCACACGCAATTTCTCGCAGTGTACATAGTTTAATCTATAATCTCCACGTAAGCGATTCGAAACTCATTTCGTATCATTAACAATAATCATATCCATAGACAGGTTAAGTTGTTTTTCTCCTCATTTTCTTTAAGTATTTATCTCTGTCTCTCTCTAACTCCATTTATCTCTCTCTCTCTCTCTCTCTTTTATTTTTTTTTGCTTAGCACATTCGTTACGGTCTTGCCATCCCTGTCACTTGACAGTTTCAATTAGGCTTTAACACTCTGCTAGCACATGGCTCGAACTTTGGCTAATACAGCTAACAACAGTCAATAGTCAATAGTCAATAGTCGATAGTCAATAGCCAACAAGTCCACAAGTTGCAGTTGCAGTTGCAGTTGCAGCTTCATCTTTAGCTTTAGCTCCATTTGTGTCTTGGGGCGCTGTTGGCTCTCAAGTGGCTGGCAATTACGTTCAATTAAGTTGGCCAAGTTGGTAACGGATGCGAACTGCAGTTGGCCAAATGCGTTGCGTCTGTAATTAAATGATGCTGCCTTCTCGTCTTGCTCGACATTCACATCGACATCGAGTTGGACTTGAAGTTGAAGCTGAAGCTGAAGCTGAAGTTGGAGATGTAGCTGGCTAACTGCCGGCATGCCACCTAATCATAAGTGATACCAAAAGGAAATGCTTTTCAAACATTGCAACCTCGCATGGTGCACCTGCAACAGCTGCTAGTTGGCTAGCTGGGAGCTGGCATCTCTGCGAGCCACTAATTACATTGATTCTTAGACGATTGCAATGGCAATGGACATGCCAATGCCAAAGCTGCTGTTACCAACGTCAACTTAATTAATTGTGCGTCCGGCCGCACGCCCGGACTTCTCTCTCCCTCTCTCTCTCTCTCTCTCTCTCTCTCTCTGTCACCCTCTCTTCCATTTTGTTGCTGTTGCTTTGCTGTTTTGTTTGGATAATGCGATCGCAACTGGTTTCTAAGGCAGCTCATTGCAATTTCTATTTGCGCGTAAATTGCTAATTTTGTGGAAAACACATTAATTAGCGCAAAATAAGCGCGCCAAGTTGCAATCCAGTTGAAAATGCCGCGCTGCCACTGCTTCATCATCAGCTTCACCTTCAGAGTCTCTGCCCCTGCCCCTGTTGTTGCTGTTGCTATTGCTGTTGCACGCCGCCTGCTCATGATCATCAACACGCTCCGTGTACAATTTGGTGAATGCCCCCTTTGATCATTTCCATCATCATTCAGCACGTGCAAATTCAAGTCAGATAGTTTTTGATATTTCAGCCAATCAAAGACTCAAGTAATTCGTTCAGATCAAGTACAGATTAGTTAGAGATGGGTGCGTGAGTTGATGCAAAATAGTAGTAGACATTGAAAGAGATTAACTGAAATTGATATAGTACATAGAATAAATAAATTATAATTATAAGTTTATTTTCACATTTACAGAAATCTTAAAAATATATTTTGATTTCATTACACTGAGATATTTTGTGATTTTGTATGTGCATAAAACGTGGTTTCAGTGTATGATCACTATACGAATGTTAAACGAATGTAATGTTATGGTTATTGAACTTAATTCACATGCTCAGCGCACGTGAAATGTTCATCTCTTGCACGTAAGAGAGCAAAGTGTGCGCTCTCCATGGATGCTTTCACCCAATTAACGCCGCTTGACGGCAACTGCATTCGGCATTGTGAGGCAATTAAGCTCCGTTTGAAGTTGGCTGCGCTTAGAGTGAGCGCTGGGAGTAAGCGTGCACGCATTGGACTCTCTTATTAGCGCAGTGGGCTTTGCACATGACAATGGCGACGTTAGCGTCGCCGTCGATGTCGATGTCTTTGTCGTTGTCGTTGTCGATGTCAAAGTAGCCGTGGCAATCGACGTCGCCGTCGCCGTCGCAGTCAACGTCATTGTCATACTTAACGCTTACCGTGTTTTCCTCATCTTCTTCGTCTTCTTAGCTTAGTCCATAAAAGCGCAATTTGTCGTAATTGTTTAAGCAGAAAGAAATAACAGCAAATGGCAAACTACACAATACATAAAACAACTTAATAAAAATTCCAGTGCCGTGTTGTACATCAGTTGACAGCAGAAGGAACGAGCACTAAGAGAGCGGGGTGTTTAATGGGAAATGTCGCACAAATCAAACTGTTGGCGCAATATGTCGCTGACGCGGCCCAAAACTAAGTGGCGGGTCCGGAAGGGGGGGGCAGTATGCTGTAAGCATAAATCTCACTTAGACTCGCCAGCAGAAAAGAAAAATCTGTACAAATAGATTAACAATAACAACAATAACTACAAATACTTATGTACAAGCACAACAAATGCTCTGCCCCATATGTTGCCACAATAATAAACACCGTATCAGCAACAATAACAACGAGAGTAACAGGAACAGCAACAGCAACAGCAACAACAATAACAACAATACGCATAAATCAAATAAGCAATGCGGCCGAGGGGCGGTGTCGATTCTGACTGCATGTGGCAGCATTTGCTATTTTTTCCCATTTCTTTTTTTTTTTACTGCTAGTTATTGAGATTGAGTGAAAAAACAACAACAGCAACAACGCTAAACTTTCGATGGCACTAGAAACAGGCGTAAACACAAACACGACACTTACGCACACAAACAAACGACATCCACACACGTACACTGCTCCTGCTCTGCTGCGAGCAATTTACAGAATCCAGGCGACAAAATTGTCAAAGATTGTTATGCATTTAACTGCAAATAAATAATTGAAATTGCTTACAATAAAAAATTGTTGTCGTTATTCATTAAATTCATATTTGTTTTCCATTGCGATAAATTGACATATTGATTAAAGTTTTTTATTTTGTCGCCTGTCTAAAATGCATGTGTAATCTGGCAGCACAAACATAAAAATCACGAGAGCGAGCTGCTGCTGCCAGTGACATTACAAAGTGTCAAGTGCCAAAAAAGCTCCTTTACAGAGAGTGAGGGAGTGAGTGGTGGAAGGGGGAGAGCGACAGAGGCTGCTCGTGTGTGCATTTGATTTTGATTGGTATTTATGGCAATTTAAGTACATTGAGAACACGAAGATTGTGAATTGTTATTGGACTATGATTCAGGCAGAGCGTCAGATGTCGTTGACAGGCCGAAGTTAAAGGGCAGCACATGCACGGCTTGATCCTTAATTAAGGCAACTATAACAACAACAGCAACAACAAGAATGATGACGACATAAAAAATTGTAAACGTTGCCATTTAATTGTTGGCCCGGCCACTTAAAAGCTCGTTTTGTGTCGCAAAACTTTATTTGAAGAGCACAACAAGAAACAAAGGAAAATGTAAAATAATAAAAGAAAATAAAAATAATATTTATACACACACACACACACACACACACACATACATGCATATGCACGTACATGTATATAACAAAGGACATTAAACATGGACCAGGCACAATCGCAGTCCTGACGTGACGCTCGTCCTATTAGAAGTTGGGACAGACGATGGCTGGTGGGGTGGGGAGGTTAACTTATTCCTTGTCGCGCAACATGTTTGCCATTACGTTGTTGTAAAGAGTCTCAACCCCAACCCCAACTAACTTGGCACTCGATTGCGATTTCTGTATCGTGCACAGCTTTGGTGACCATTTTTCCACAACTCTCTTCACTCTCCCACTCGCTGTCACCCCACTCTCTTAGGGTCCACTCTCTTGTGCCGTTTTTATGCCTGTGCAAAGTCTTCGTTTGCATTTTTATGGCATAAAAATTAAAAATGAATTTTGATTGTTTTCTTTTTGGGTTTTTTTTTTTTTTTTTTTTTTTTTTTTTGTTTTGTTGTTCACGTCTTCTTCTTCATCTTCTTCTTCTTCAACTACTTCGTGCCTTGTTATATATTTTTATTGTGGCATTGTTTTAGTTTTTTTCATATCGCGCACTTGACTTTTTTTTTTTCGTATGCCTCCATTGTTGCTTGTAATTTGTTTTTGCTTTTTTCCCCATTTTCTTGTTGCCATTGTGCTTGTTGTTGCTGCTGTGCTTTTTTCCGCTCTTTTGTTTTTCTTAAGTTTGGTGTACCTATATTTTTTTTTCTTTTAATTTGCTGCGCGGAAGCCTCGCATGGTCAGAGGACATTGAAATTGGACTTTTGCAGGTGTTTTTATTGGAGCTTTAAAGTCCACAAAGAACTTTAACATTGACCAAGCAGATTTCTGAGATATTAATGTGGAACTTAAGTTTTTTAGTATTTTAATAATAGTTGAAATGACAATGCACAAATCAATTCAATTTAAATTTTCGCCATTAAATAGACAATTAAATATAACAAAAATTGTTATGCAAATGATTAATGAAGTGAAAAATATGGAAAAACTGATTAAAATAATATTAAGAATTAGGATATAAAAACAAATATTATTTTATGCATATTTGAAAAATGATTTTTAATTAATTATTTAAATATTATTATTTTTATAATTATTAAATATGTTTTTTTTTTATTTATAACTTAACGAATTTCTTAGCTCATCTATACAAATAGTTAATACGGATTTCAAATAGTTTTTTAAAAAGCTTTTCTTGTAATATTTAAAATTAGTCGGATTTATTTTAAAATTAAATTCAAGTTTATTTTTAGTATGCAAAAAAACTATTTACGTATTTTATAGCGAACAAAAAATACTGAAAATCAATTAAAATGATTTTTTATTTATAAATAAATGAGTTTCTTAGCACATCTTAAGGCGCCCTTAAGGCCATCGTGCATAACCTCAAAACGTGTTACTTTATTAATGTTTTTATCGCGCCGTTGATTATTTTTTTGTTAAATTTTTTTCATCATTTTTTTCGCATCAATTTGCGCGTGCACAAATTAAATTGATGTGATTTTTGTGCGGCAATGCAAATTTACGCAACGCAATGCAGACAGACGGATAGACAGGCAGGTGTGGTGCGGTGTGGTGCAGTGTGGTGCAGGGGCTGGTGGGCGTGGCCTTTGCACGCTCAGCACGTTTATTCGCACTTAATTCGCACTTTTTGACACCTTTCGGTGTCCGTCAGTTGCACGAAGCGACAACGAACCGAAAACCCAAAACCAAATAAACAAATTGCGTTTACAACAGCGCTCTCTCTCTCCCAGTCGCTTACTCCCTCTCCCTCTCTCTCCCTCTCTCTCCCTCCCTCTTTCTCTCTCTCTCTCTCTGCTGTCAGCAACATAATGTACAAAAGCGAACGGCGCGAAAAATTATGCAAAATAAATTAATTACCAATTAAGGGTGAGCAATGGCAATGGCTTAAGGGTTGTGGGTGGCAAGCAGTGGAATGGGGGGTGGGGGGAGAGATATGTTCGCTGGAAGCTGCAGCAGGCGCACACACACACACACACACACAGGCTCTTTAGGGCAGTTGGGGCTCCCGATTTGCAGCTGTTGCAGGCATATGCAGAATTATGCAGCAAAGGGTTGCACTGTCACAGTCTACGGCAGGAAGTGAGTGGTAGGGCAACTTTGGGGGGTGGTGGGGATGGCTTACTGCCAAACGAGGGCGGCTTGACGTAGTAGCCGTAACGCGTTTGTCACATGAGCCTCGGCCACTAATTAGTGTCATTAAATGCGCTCCACATGACGACATGCGACAACATTTGCCATATTCCTCCCCCCCTCTTAGACACGCACACACACACGCTGAACAGCCCAGCTCAATCTCTTTTCACTGTCTCTCTCTCTCTCTCTCTCTCTCTTTCACACACTCGCAGTTGCATTGCCTACATTTCGGGGCACATGCATAAAACATGACACAAAATTGCTGCACTTGCCCCCGGGTTGCAAGTCGTAAACCAAATAAATAAACCATAAACATAACTGACCACAAAATCAACTTAATTTCAGATCGTGTGTTAGACTGGGGAGGGGGGACGTAGCAGGGCAGCGACAGTTTCTTATAACCGAAGTAACTTCCGTTAACTTGCGTGCAAACCTGTAATTTTCCTTCCTCCCTCCCCCACCCCCCCTCGCACACACACACACACACACCGCAATTGGGGTTAAAAAGGGTTTAAGTTGCGACAAGAGACCGCGTCTCTCCACTACCGCAACCCCCATCCCCATCCCCATCTCCATCCCCATAACCAACCCCAACCCCTTAACTTCAAGCACATGCATATGCATAATTATAGAGCCGGAACCGAAGAAAGAAAGAAAGAAAAAAATATATATATATATAATAATACAGGTAACGCAATCGCCACTTGAGCTGACTTTTGGATGAACACAGGGGGCTGGCCGGCATCCGCTTAGCAAACTAAACTGTGAAAATGCCCGAGGGCAGAGTCGGGCGATTGGGCAGGGGGCCCCATCAGGGTCGCTCTGACTCTATGAAAATTTGAATATTGATTGGCTTTAATGAGCGCGTTGGTCGCGCAATTAGTTTGCTCTGCTTTAGGCCTGCCCAGGTATTGTTGACGCTTCCGTTTCTCAGCCCCTCCCGCCAGTGTTGGTTAAGGGTAAGAGCGTTGTACATGAAAACATTCCAAATATATCATGTTAAATATGTTTTATGACAAATTACTAATAGCGTTTCGTTATTTAACTTACAGACATATCTCACAATGCCGAAACTTATATCACAATTTTTAAACTTCTCATAGCAATGTTAGTTGAAAAGAAAACATGTTTATGTTGTTGCACACCGTTTGATTATCAGTTAAATATTATGTTCAGCAAGTTTCATTATGATCGGTTGAGGAACATGAAAGTTATTTAAGCTAGCAGCTGGCTACAGGGTATCTGACAGTCGCCTAGTGAAGCGCGCTAACGGCAATCTTTGCAATCTAATTAAATAATAAAAAATACGTAAATTTTGCATAATTAAAGTTATTTTTTTTGAAGTGATCGCTGGCATGGTATTGTGTGGAACGAAGTGGAATGGAACGAAATCAAATGGAATGAAACAATGCAGTTAAATCGTCAGTTAAATCGCTGGGAAAATCTTTTCAAAATTGCATGCAAATTGAAAAGGACTATTTTGATTGAGAGTGCGACAGGGGAATGGGAGGGGTAAGTTGAGTAGCTGCATAGTGTGCGGAGTGGGGGGGAGGGGGGGAAGCACATAAATGTAATGCATAAATTAATTGATCGTCCACACACACACACACACACACACACACACACACACACTCGCACAGCAAACAACAAACTATGAATGCTCAATGAATGCGCTGTCTCCGATAAAATGCGGCATGTGGCAACATCCCCACCCCTCATCGCACAGCTTGCCACAGCAGACAGGGCCATTGAATTGCATTCTGTGGCATGGCCATTGCCAATGAAATTCGAATATGAAAACGTTGCCGGCGTTTAGCATTCAATTCATTTTGTCTAAACTAAATAACAATGCAGTACGTAACAGCGGCTGGGGCTGGGGCAGGGGCAGTGGCAGCTGCAGTGGGGCATGTGGCAGCAGGATTTGATGTCTACCCAAAAAGTTGTTAGCTGACTTGGTCAGTGTCATTGTTTGGTTTGGACGGCGTTAAATTTACATAAATTGATTTGATTGAATTTTTATGAGGCGCCTACCCCGTTTGCCGCATGCCACATGCCACATGCCGCATGCCGCAGGCCATCGAGCAGTTGATGAGTTTTTGACACTGGCCGACGTCTAATTAAAGTCATTGCCAGCAGCTGCACGAGCAACAGAGTCGCTGCCATCTTTTCGCTCCATGCAACATGCTACATGCAACATGCAACAGCCACAGACTCTATGTGCGCCTCCCCAAGGCCATCGGGTCACAGTTGGCGCTACATGGCGCTACATTCACTGACGGCGGCGGCTTAATGCGATGCATTTGGCCATAGACGACGACAATTGGCGACTGGGGCAGACAACGTTACACACATGCCACATGCCACATGCCACATCCCACATGCCACATGCCCCTTTCTTGCCCAGCCATGCAACATTGCATATTTTTAGGGTTTCCCCAGCGCGCTGCAAATGGGAAATTTTTGCAACAAACTAAGTATTTAGCGCTTTGCTTTTGGCCTGCTTCTGGCTCGGAATTGTTTTTGGCTTGAATGTGTTTGTGGGCCTTTGGGTGTGGCATGCCCCATGCCATTCCGCTTGCTGCCGTTGCCCAATGCCAATTTGTCATAAATCTCGTTATTTTAAATCGTTGCTGCATCGATTTGTTGCTGTTGTTGCTGTTCTCGTTATTGTTGGCCATTGGCATAGGCCTTTGCTATGGCAATGTTTTGTTATCGTTATCGAGCCGCTGCAGTCAGCAATTTCCAGTGTCGCATTCACAAAAACAACAACAACAACAACAACAACAACTGACATCAATTGCACAACGTGACTTGTTCAGGTTGCGGTTGTGCTAAAAAGTTCAAAACTGCAAATTACAAATACGTTTCTTCAAAATAAAAAATAACAAAAATTTAATTTGCCTCCTGTGAGGTTTGAACTCACGACCCCTGGTTTACGAGACCAGTGCTCTACCACTGAGCTAAAGAGGCAATCTGGCCATCGCACGCCAGTTAGCCCCGCCAAGCCAATCAACACAAGGACTAACAAACGCCCCCGCTTCAAGTCAACGATCGAAGCTCGTGTTGATCTAAAAATAGAATTGAGCGCCGGTGTGGTTTTTTGTTGTTGTTGCCGTTTTTGTTGGTAGTTCGTTATTGATCGTGTCAAGGTTGCCTTTGTTTCGCAATCGCAATCGCAATTGAGTTTTTGTTTATGCCGGCGTCGCAGGCATCGGCTCGTTGGTCTAGTGGTATGATTCTCGCTTCGGGTGCGAGAGGTCCCGGGTTCAACTCCCGGACGAGCCCTCTATTTTAACACCTTTTCAAATTAATTCTTTTGTTTATTAAATTTTATTTTTTTGACTATTAGCATTACATATAGTTTTATTAAATAACTTCTTTGTTTTTATTCCAATTAATATTGGCATCGAAAATTCTTATTAATTGCAAGCGCTTAAAAGTATGCTATGCGAAAATATGTTAGATAGTTGCAGAGCGCCGCCGTCTGTTAAAGTCATTATTCAGCACTGTTAAGTGAAGTGCGCCTAACAGCTGCTAAATGCCGTTACATTTGCTCTTCTTGCACGCTGATCAACACTTGATGTGACGCTGTGACGACGCTTTGCCTGTGGCGCCTTCACTTTGATTTAATTTTATTTGTGTTAAACATTTATTGTTGTTTCTTTAGTTTTTTTTTTTTTTTTATATACTTTTTATTTAAATACTTAATAATCCGTTTAACCGTGTGACGATCGCGTTGGCCATGGCTTACCATTCAATTGATTTTGACTACGTAATCGATTACAACTATGATGAATTTGTCGACGTTCAGACTATTGAACGGTTTATTGTGCCCGCAATATCGCAGAATTTTGTCTACAACAGTAATGACAATAACAACAACAACAAACACAACAAGGACAGCAACAAAGACGTTGGCAGTGTGAACAACGAGGCATACTACAATACGGCGTGCACACACTTTGGCAACGTCAATGACGATGACAACAACAACAATAATAGCAACAACAACAACAATCATTATATTGACAGCAACAGAAATCATTTGAAAAGATGCTTTTCGCCCTATGAGCACTACTGGCTCGACATAAGCAAAGTTAATAATGTATAAATATATAAATGGAAATAGATTAAAGAATTCTCAAGCTAATCACGCACTCTCTCTCTCCTCTTTGTATTTCCTCTCTAGATGATGACTATGGATATAACCAAAACTGAACCCGGACTTGTCGGGCTATCATCGAATCAGCAGCAGCAACAGCAGCAGCAGTCGGCCCAACAGCAACAACAACAGGCGGCAAACATGAACAACAACGTGCAGAACAACAATGGCAACAACAATAACAACAATGGCCTTAGCAATGGCAATGTTGTTAACAACAACAATAACAACAATGTGCAGAGCATCGCCGCTGCGGCGAACAACAACAATAACAACAACAATGGCAGTCAACTATGCGCCGGCTGTGGCAAGCACATTCAAGACCGTTACCTGCTGCGCGCCCTCGACATGTTGTGGCACGAGGATTGCCTCAAATGTGGCTGCTGTGATTGTCGCCTCGGCGAAGTTGGCTCCACACTCTACACCAAGGGCAATCTAATGCTCTGCAAGCGTGACTACTTGAGGTAAGTTGCGACACAGAGAGAGAGAGAGAGAGATTCGATTAGCGTAATTTGATTTAATTTGTTATTGTTCTTGCCCTTTGCAGATTGTTCGGCAACACGGGCTACTGCGCCGCATGCAGCAAAGTCATTCCAGCGTTCGAGATGGTGATGCGTGCACGCACCAATGTGTATCATCTGGAGTGTTTTGCATGTCAGCAATGCAATCATAGGTGAGTTATCGATAAATCGATTGTTTAATCGAAATGAGCTTAAGCGTTTGAATTTCCATTTGTGGTTGATGTGATACGTTGAGATGAAATTGAAATGTTGAGATATTTATTTATATATATATTTATATTTATATTTATATTTATATTTATATTTATATTTATATTTATATTTATATTTATATTTATATTTATATTTATATTTATATTTATATTTATATTTATATTTATATTTATATTTATATTTATATTTATATTTATATTTATATTTATATTTATATTTATATTTATATTTATATTTATATTTATATTTATATTTATATTTATATTTATATTTATATTTATATTTATATTTATATTTATATTTATATTTATATTTATATTTATATTTATATTTATATTTATATTTATATTTATATTTATATTTATATTTATATTTATATTTATATTTATATTTATATTTATATTTATATTTATATTTATATTTATATTTATATTTATATTTATATAAGTTTAGTTAATTAACTATACCAAATGCCACAGTAAAACCTCTCAATAACGACAGCTTTCACCGTGATTCTTTCTCTTGCTGTCAATCGTTTTATGTTGTTGATCGCATACACTTGGGAGCAACAAACACCTACCTGCCACAAAATGTGGCACTCACACAGTGCTCGAGTCTGTGCTTCCATAAAATACTTATGCATTTTTATGGGCCATTTCCCTATCAACAAAAATATCAACACACACACACACACATGCTTACAATGTTCGAGAGAAATCCCTTTTTAATCTTTGGCCAATAAACATGGCCGAAATGGCACTTAGAATTTTATTATAATGCAGAAACATCAGCAATAACAACAACAAATTGACATCATTTACAAGCTTGTTGCCGTTCTTGCTTAAGCGAGGGGATGGTTTGTAGCCGGGGGGGTTGGGGTTAAAGTTAACCCCTTTAGTGCCATTGAATTTCTATGAAAACCGCATAAATTTTCGTGGCATATTTGATTCCTTCTTGTGGCGCAACCCTTTGGGGTGCCATCAAGTGCCAACTTGCCGATTGTATATATATATATATATATATATATATACATACATATATATATCTCTTTTTTCTGTATTATTTTGGCAATTTATTGCATTTGGCCAATTTCTGGAATGTCACTCTGGAGAGTTTTAAAGTCCAACCTCGGGCCTGGTCAACAATATATATTTATATATGTATAGTGTGTGTGTGTGTTTTTGTTGTTTTTGTTGTTGTTTTCTTTCTTTCATTTGGTGCCCTTTGCATTAATAATAATGCCGCCGCACATATGCTTGCGTCTCAGTCATGCCACATGCCCCGAACAAGTTGCTTGTGCAACGAATCGCATTAAATATTAAATATGCCGCCACACGGTATTGCCGAACAAAAATATTGAAATAAATGTTAAAACATATTGGCATATTGTTAAAAATCGTAACCAGTCACAATTTCCTCTACCTCTTCTATCCACAACCCCACAACCCCTCCTCCATCCCCCTCTCCTTTGCCTTTGCTCTGTCCCAGGCGCTTTTGTTTCGCATTGTCGAAAATTGGCTTTAAAAATGTAACAGCAGCAGCGTGCGGCAACTGCGCCCATATGCCTGTGGCCTGAGTGTGGTGGTGCAGCAAAAGTGGGAGCAGTTGTTGCACCGCCTCTTGCATGTGGCATGTGGGGACAGATTGCATTGAGGCCTAAATGTTTTTTTTTTCTCAACTATTTGACAGCAATTGCGACTGTCATACAGTCATACCCACCAATACAATCCAATCCAATTTGATATCATATCGTGTCCTCAACTACAAAATCATAATTTAAATTACATTTCTCTTAACATTTGCAATTTGCTAGAGTTGTTTGTCTGTTAACGCTTTCTCTTAAATGTTGTCTCTTAAGTTATTGGACTGTAGAAAGCTGCGTGCTGTAAGATTCACACAGATCTTCTTTAAGCAGCCATAACAGTTGGCTGTTAAGCTGCAACAGTTGTCTGTTAAGCGAAGTAAGCTCTTGTCTTGTAAGCAGCTGCCTGCTGCAAGATCCAGCTAGATCCTCTACTAAGCTTTAACAGTTGCCTGTTAACGCAACGCTGTTTAACAGTTTTTGCCGCTATTTAAGTCCCTTTTAATGCTTAATTTCATCCTACAATTGTTGTGAACGCTTCAGTTTTCTGTTGAGCTGCTTCTTCTTATTTTGGCCATTTCACATTGCATTGTTTTTTTTTTTCTTTTTTTGGCGAGTTGAAGCTAATCAATTTTTTACGTAAATTAATTCAATTGCCGAAAAAGTCATTGAGGCGTGGTTGCATGGCCAGCGGGTCCAGCGTCCCCCTCCTTCCCTTGTGCACCGCTTGGATTTGTACAATTGTTGTTGGTCGCACATTTCACATTAAAAATGCGGGCCTTCACTTGCCACACACACACACAGCAAGTGGCAGCAACAAAAAGTCGTTTTCCATGATTTTTTTTAATTTTTTTTTTTTTAAAGTAAAATGCATCAAATTTGTTGTTGTTGTTGTTGGTATTTTTATGCTGTTGCTGAAAAGTTTGCATAATTTCCTGTCGCCAGCATTGACGACGTCGTCGTCAGTTGAGTGGCAGCAGCAGAGGGGATAAGGTTGGGTTGGGGCAGGGCCAGATGGAGGGGCAGCAGAGCGCGAAGTTTGCCAGTCAATCTTTCGCTCTAGCAAGGAGAGGGAAGTAGACGGAACAGCGTGTGAGAGTGAAAGAGAGAGGGGGTGGGGAGAGGGGGGGAGATTCGAAGAGCGACAACAACAAGAAGAACATGCGCCATTTTTACAATTTTTGTATTTCCTGTTGACAATTTGTTGTTGGTCTTCGCTGCCCGGATGTGCGAGTCCCACACACACACACACACACACACCAATACACACATGTCTGATGTGGTGTGCATGTCACAGGTGCGTTCAATGCCATAGCCAAAAGTTGTTTGTTGCCTTTGCATGTTTTTTTTCTTTTTATTATTCCCATACTTTGTTGACTCGTGTGATTTTTTGTTATTTTGGTAGATAAACAAAGTGTTTTTCATGTAGACGACAACACACAACGCCATGCCACGCCCACATATGTGTATATATATATATTTATATATATGTGTGTGTGTGTGTGTGTGTGTGTAGAGTCAGTCCGTCAATCGATTTGTTGCTGCAACGCCAGCAGCCAAAAAACCAAAAAAAAAACTAAAAGAAAACAAAAAACGTTGACGTAAATCAAAAGCCAAATTTCATATCCGCTGTAAGTCTGCTGTAAGCTGCTTTACCCATGCCCCGGCCCTTGCCACACGAGCTGCTACCCTGGGGTACACTCCCCCCCACCCCTTTCTCTTGCTCTCACTCTCACTCTCGCCCCCTCCCTCCTTACCTGGCTGCCCCAGCTGGAGCATCATGTACTTGTCAAGCATAAAAATGATGTTGCACTAGAAAAGGGCTAGCAATGACGACAAGGCCAACAAACTGGACCTCATCGTAGAGTCGCAGTTATATAGGAGATATAAATATAGATATAAAAAAGAATAAATACCTTAAAGTATTTTTATTTAATTATGATTATTATAACTGCACTAAATACATATTAGACTTTGTTCATTGAAAGCATATTTCCTCTTTTACTTTGATATCGCTTAATAAATTCTGATTCATCAAATTAATGAGAAATTCAAAAGTTATTGAACATAAAAAATCACATAAATCTGTTAATTATATAAATATTATTTATTTTATATAAATAATAAAAAATATTAAATATTATTTATTTTATATAAATAATATTATATAATTATATATATATTTTTTATTTTATTTTAGTTAATTTATTATTTTATATTTTTATGTCTATTTTATATTATATATTATTTAATGTATTTTAAATTATACTAAATAATAGTAAATTTTTAAAATAAATATATTAAATTTAATTTAATATTTTAATATTATTTTTTAAATAATTAGTAATTATTAACGTTATTTTATTATATCTAATGAACTTTTAATTATTATACTATTATTTAATAAACTATTAAAATATATTAAATTTTATTTTATATTTAATTATTGTATTTGAAATTAATATTAATTATTAATATAAGATTGTTATATATTATTTATAAAATATATGTTTTGAAGCATTTTTATGTATTATATTATTAAAAATTATATTATTATATAATTAATTAAAATTATCCTTCGCTTGGACTTTCCCTACGTATAAAATCTAATTATTTATATTAATTATTATTAACTTAATACTAAATTTAAAGCATAGATTTCTGTTAGTACAGTGGAACTTCTCTAAAGCGGCCATCGAAATCTAAACGTCTTCAAGTGAAATAATTGCAAATGATGTAGAAATGACTTAGAAATGCAAACATTGCATTACTTTCGAAGAGCTCAAGCTTATAGTTAGGGTATTCAAAAGGTCGCCTAGCTGTGTGGCAACTCTTCTTGCAGTGTCTTGTTTGGTTTGTAATGTGAACTGTATTCGGGAAAACTCTTTCGATGGTCGTGAGATAGAGTGGGAAGGGGGGCGGGAAGCTTGTTCGTTCTTGTCATCCAATGTACAGGTGCTAACATAAATATTTTGACAAAGGGCTTCATGTTGCACACACACACACACGCACACACAGATACACACACACGTAATAGCAACTGAAATGGGCGACTTCATTTGCAATCGGCTGAATGCACTGCACTTCACTGAAGCGGAACTTGGAGTAAACCCCTCGGCATCACCCTTCCCATTCCTCGTCTGCACACACCTCAAGCTTTGAAGCGATGCCAATGGCAATGCCACAGATCCGTGCAGCATTTCCTGACATTGCAGCGACATTTTCAAATGCTTATCTGACTTCCTTGTGAGCGCCGTCATCAAGTGAACATTGTTGTGTCCCCTCATCGTGCCACGTTTATGGTCCTTTTAGCCTTGTCTTCATCTGGACCACCTTTTGTTTCAGGCTCTGTAGCTGTGTAGCTCTGTAACTGTTTGCTGGCTTCTCAACAGTTGCCTTTACAGTCCACCGCTGTCAATTGTCATCTTTGTTGTGTGTTTGTCGTTTGTTGTTTGTCTTGTCGCTGCTTGTCTCTTGTCTCTTGCCTCTTGTCTGTTGTCTCTTGTCTCTTGTCTGTCGTCTCTCGCAGGTTTAAGCATGTGGAAAAATCGTTTCCAGTTGCCAATTCCTGTTCCTGGGCGCTGCCAACTTGCTGCCAACACTCCTTAACTTTAAGCAACTAATTGAAGTTCCATTTATAACTGACACTGAAAAGTTCTTGCATTTCTAGATCATTTATGATTTTTATTAAATTTATTTATTTATTGTCTTAAATTATTTATTTATTAATTTATAAATTTTAGTTTAAAAATTAAAAAATATATTTTAATCTTATTTTATTACGAAAAAGAGAAGTACAAAAGAATTCGAATTTTAGTAAATCTCTCAAAACTCCGTATCTTGCGCTCTCTGTCTTTCTAAATCTATATTTGTCCATCTATCTCTTTGTCGCTATGTCTTTCTGTCTCATTCCCACTCTTTGCCTCTCCCTCTCTTATTTTTGTTCTCTCTCCCATTCCCTTTATTTCCCTCTATCTCTCTCGCTCTCCTTCTTCCACTGCTTAGCTCTCTCTTTTTCTCCCACACTTTTTCTGTTTCTTTCTCTCTCTTTCCTTCACTCCCATTCTATCCCTCTCTTTCTTCCACTTCCATTCACTCTATTTATGTCTCATTCTTGCCTTCCCTTTCTTTCTCTCTCTCCCTTTCAGCTACTCCCTCTCTCCTTCTCCCTTTCTTTTGTTCATCCCACTCTATCTTTCTCTCTCTCTTCACTCTCTCAATTAAATCTTTACTAAACTCTCCATTTGCTTTCTCTCTCTTTGCAGATTCTGCGTTGGCGATCGTTTCTATCTGTGCGAGAACAAGATACTCTGCGAATACGATTATGAGGAGCGTCTGGTCTTCGCCTCAATGGCCAATCATCCGATGCTGAAGCGTCATGTGTCGTCCCTGGGTCAAGGATCTCCGACTGGAGCGGCGGGCGCTGCTGGCGCTGCCGGTGGACTGCTGGGCGGTGGACCAGGTGGCGTGACTGGAGGTGGCAATGTGAATGGCGGCGGTGGCATGGTCAATGGTCCACGCACACCGGGCGATCACAACAACAACAATGGACCGCAGACACCAACTGGCGGCGGTGGAGTGGGTTCACCATTTGCTGCTGCCGCAGCGGCAGCTGCAGCCGCCGCGCATATGAAGAATCAGCTGGGGGCGTCCAGCTAAAATAAAGCCCTGGGCATGAGCGGCAGCAGCAGCGGTGTTGGAGGCGGAGGCGGAGGCACTGGCTCTGGCCAGCAGTTCTATGCATCAGCTGGCTTTGGGCTGCATCACCAGCATCAGCAACAGCAACAGCAGCATCAGCAACATCAGCAGCAGCAGCAGCAGCAGCTCATGGGCTTGGGCATGGGTATGGGGGGCATGGGTGTGGGGGGTGTTGGTGTCGGTGTCGGTGTCGGTGTTGGGGGCGTGTCGGGCGGAGGCGTTGGCAGCATGGGCAGCAGCTGCAAGCGCTACCAAAGAAAGTTCTACAATCGCAACTGAGAGATGGCACTGAGAACCCAATTCTAATCCACATCAATGAATATAAGCACTTCGATAGTTATCGATATTTATCGATATCATTATCGTCATCGATATATACATACATATGTGTAATTATACCTAAATATAAACCATAAAATGTTCGTTTTGCTTTGACTGAGTTAAAGTTTCTTAGTTATAATTAATATGTTCTCATTTCTATCATATACCAACTACTATATACTATATACTATATACTATATACTGTATACTATATACCATATACTTTATATACATATATATATATATATACAAGTATATATAACTATGCCCTAACAAGTTTCATTGCATCGATTAAATATACTTATTAACTTTTATCACTTTGTTCATTGAATCCATTTAACATTTAAGCGACAATATTCATAAACATTTATTATTTATGCAAATTTCCATTTTATTTTTATTCTTATTATAATTTTTGTTGTTTAAACATGTAAATATTTTGCGTGCAATTTGTGCAACAAAAAAAAAAAAAAAAAAATAAAAGAAAGAGAGAAAACTAATTTAATTATTATAAAGAGTAAAAAAAAAACTGTTAAATTTTAAACATAAAAAGAAAAAACAATTTTTTTTTTTTTTTGTAATTTTTTAAGCCACAGCACCGCTTTCTATATATATATATGATATATATATATATTTATATATATACAATATTTAAATAATAAATATTTTTTTTTAATTTTTTATTTTTAACGCTCGAAGCGTGCGGTGCCAAAACAAATTCAAAGCAGTGCCAAAAAAAAGCGGCATAAAAATTAAAATTAACAAAAATGAGAAGAGAAAAATAAAATGCAACTATTTCAAATGGTTTTAATTATTTATGTGTTTATTTCGTTTGTGAATTAACAAAACAAAACTTAAAATAATTGTTAAACATCCCCACCGACCAATAAATATATATTTTTTTTTATTTCTCTTATGTTTACTTTTTTTTTTTTTTTTTTTTTTTGGATTTTATTTAACTACATTTGGAAGCGAAGGCCGCCAGCTGTAATTGTAAAATTAAGAAAGCAAATGAATTGGCATTTTGTTAATGTGTAAATAAATATTTAAACATTTTTCTATATGTGTACAACAACAATTAATTTTCACGTTTCATTTTGAAGTCTGTTAGAGCCACATTGTTGATTATTATTTAAGTTTAGTTAGTGCGAGGCTAAAAGATCACCATCAACAACAACAAAAACGTCATGAAATCATCAATACGAATACGGATATATTTTTTTTTTGTCACTCAATGTAAAAATATAATTACGTTTAAGCGTAAAGGAAAGTAATAAACAAAAGTAGGGAAGGCTAGAGCTAAATATGTGTGTGTAAAGAGTGTGTAAGAAAATGTATGCAGAATAAATAAATAAAAGATATATGTATAAAAAAAAAAACAAAGAAAAAACAAAACAAAACTAGTTACAATATAAATGTATTTATTAATATGATGTAAACCCAATTTTTTTTATTATCATTATTATTATTATGATTATTATTATTATTATTCAATATGCATATTTAAATGTCAGCAACTCATGCGATTCCATTTAATCTATAAATACTACGAGAACTAAGCGTTAAATTAAATACAACAAAAAGAGACGAAAAAAAAAAAAAAAAAACAAGAAACGAAGAGAACAAAATAAACTAGCAAAAATATTAATGTGTAAACCCAATAAAAATATTATTACAAATTTAACGAAAATAAATAAACAAAAACATCAATAAGATGAAATCTACAATTGTAAGCAGTGAAAAGAAAAAACCAAAGTGTGTATAAGCAAATAAATTTAAAAAGAAAAGAAAACACAACAAAAAGAAACGAATAAAACGTAAAAATAAAAACTATTCAAGAACTATGCATTAACTACATTATAATACATGATAATACAGATACACATACACATACACGTATATATACGATATAAACAATACTACCTACGTCTATAACTATAACTATAACTATGTTAAATGAATGTAAAATGCATAAGCAAAGATTTTTTTTTATTGCGCAACGTAAAGAATCAAAACAAAAGTAAATATATAAATATAAAAAAGATATATATATATATATATATATATATAATATTTAAGTTACACATACAATGATATAGTACCGAATAGAGTGGCAAGAAGAAGCAGTGTAGAAGAGTGTGTGGCGTTGCGATCACTTCTAGATAAACGCAAAACAAATAAATCAAAACAAAAAAGAAAATGAAAAAAAAAACAAACACAAAAAAATAAAAAACAAAAACAACAAAAAAAAACATAAAAAACCAAACAAAAATAAAAATAAATGTAATTAACAAACATTTGAAAAACAATTGACTTTTAACATTGGGATGGGTATTGTACGTAAATGATTGATAAGGTTCGATTTGACAGGACGAATAGGTAGCTTATCTGATGGCAGAATTGCATCGAATGCAAGACCCTAAGGAGCCCAAGAGAAGGAAAACTTAAAGGATAATGTGCTGCGATTTTGCTTGCGGAAAATATGTATACTCTAACCAGTCGAAAAGGCTACAGTCGACCGCATTCGACAGTATAATACCCTATACAGGCTTCTATATTAAAGAATACCCTTTTGAAACTCTCATTTTCTTGCATATGAATTCTTTGCTTGCTTATAGCAGCTAACTTTCACATATTTATTTCACAAAAGCTAAGTGTTACTACACTTAATTTACTTAAGCTTGTGTCGCAGTAGTTCGCTATCTCGCTCGCACAAATATGCACACATGGTAAGCAGACGCATGTATCACAGTCGTTCGCTGTCTCGCTCGCACACATGTGCTGCCTGCTGCTCTGCGATTCCGTGGAAAAATAACTTTTATTGCTGATTATCTGTCTTATTTACAAACCGATCTTGATGAAACTTTCAGCGTTCCTTCTATATATCATTCTTAACATAATAATTTAAAATAAACTTGATCTGCGTATGGTATACAGGAACCTTCATGCCAAATTTGGTGTCTCTAGCTCTTATAGTTGCTGAGATCGACGCGTTCATACAGACGGATAGACGGACATGGCTCAATCGACTCGGCTGTTGATGCTGATCATGAATATATACACTTTATAGGGTCGGAGAGGCCTCCTTCTGCCTGTTACAAAAATTTTTTTCACAAAGTTAATATATCCCTGTACAGGGTATAAATATATTGACTGACAAAGGACATGGCAGAACACTTTCAATAGCTTGAGCTACTGTCGAATTTCAATATTATTTGGAGACTTCCTTGAATGTCCTGATTCTGAAGTACATTAATGCAGAACGTTCATGAAAGGATATAGAGAAGTATATTTGTTGAAAGTATTGATAGTTCTGTTTCACATAATGATATAGGGAAGTAAGTTTAGGGCTCCTTCTACATTACATAAGCATTCAACATTTAGATCGATCAGGACTTCAAAAGCATATAAAAAGGAAAGTTTAAGAACAGAGTAAGCCTAAGACTACTTTGACTATAAGTTATAGTCCTGCTGTGGTTTCATACAGATATAGAGAAGTATATTTGAAGAAAGTATTGATAGTTCTGTTTCACATAAGGATATAGAGATATACAGACGATAGATGATGATATAGACGATATGATATATGATATAGTATACACATAGATATAGTAGATACTTCGACTAGAAGTTATAGTCATCTTCCATGACTTCATAAGCATATAGAGACGTAAGTACTAGAGTTAGAGTTAGTCCTGTTTCACATAAGCATATACATGTCTATTATGATCTCTTAAGCATAGTATAAAATTTATGTTTGATGCTACTACGACTAGTATGGATAGTCTGGATATAGAAAAGTTTCCAAAGTTTGCAATACCCTTTGTTTGCAGCTTTGTCTAATGCTAGATGATGCATGTTTCTTTCGACTTTATGCTCAACGCGTGCATGAATCGAACTTAACCTCAATTTTGTTGTTTGCCTGCACTTCAAATGTGCAGCTTGTTGTTGTTGTTGTTGCTGCTGTTGCCATTGTCGCTGTCAATTGGCGTTTTGTCTGCATCCTCGTGCTTGACATTTGTTGACTCTTTCGCTTTGACAGCCATTAATCACGGCATTGTTGTTGCCAATTTCAAATCCACACGCAGACAGACAGGCAGGGCAATGAGCCTGCGGTGAGAGAGAGAAAGAGATAGCGGGAGAGGAGGCGGAGAGCCAACAAACGTGAAGAGCGAGAGCGAGAGCGTGAGGGAGAGAGAGTAAGAGTGAAACAGTGGAAGGGGCAGTCTGATAAATGATGCTTCATATTTTGGAGCTGCCTGCAATTGAAATAATAAAACGTTATGCCCGTTATTCCTCTACACGCTATTCGTTCGCTTCCCTCTCCCTACTTCATCTCCCCCACTACCGCACCATACCATTTGCCGTTGATTAATGAAACTTTAAAAGGGAACACGCGTCGTTGTTGTTGCTGTTGTTGGTGCTTTTGAGCTTTTGTCTGTGCGCAACTAAAGCGACCGCAAAACTTTCAGATAAGCGATCTTTTCAATATATCTATGCAAGTGTTTGTGTGTGCGTGTGTGTGTGTGCTATGAAAGTTTTGGCGTCTTATTGGTTTGTCTTCGATATGTGAAAGGAAGCAAAAGTATACGACGTCGCTGCAGGCCATAACAATAAAAGTCATTTATAGATTTCGATTTGGCTCATATGTGTGTGTGTGCCTCCCCCTTCCCACAGAGCACCCCCGGGGTAGCGTTGTGGAGTGAGCAGAACTTTGACGTTGCATAGTTTTAGGCTGCTTATCAGCACTTTTGTTTTATTGTATGCGGCTGCTGTGGCTCTGACTATGGCTGTGGCTGGCTGGTGGTTGCGGCCATAACCACAGGCTGGCCATAGGGATGGGTGTCTATGGTGAGTGTGTGTGTGTGTGTTTATGTGTGCCTTGCCTTTGTTTCGGCCCTGGTGTCATAATCAGTATAATGCTTATGAAAATGTCTTTTGTGCCGTTTGCTTATCAGCAAATGCGAACGTTGCGCTGTTGTCTTACGTCCTCCATCCTGCGTCGTCTTTCTTTTGTTTATGGTCCCGTCGCGTCACCGCTTCATAAGAATCTATAAAAATAATGTTTCAATTTCGCACGCTTTCAGTCAGCCAGTCCGTCACTGTGGCATTGCGTCATTTACTTTGTGTCAATCACAAAATATTTTGAAAAAATGTAACAAATCATCAAATAATTACACTGTGAAAAAATGTACAGCAGTATATATGTTTTTAATGGAATACAAAGTTCTACGGTAAATACTTGTACTTTGAAACGTTAGCTTAAAGAGCGCAACTCTCGACTCTTAACTCTTTGACGAAACTTAACGAAACCATGTGGAACGACCGAATTTCTGTTAGAGCGAGTAGAGTAGAGTATAATTCGATCTATGCGCTTGAAAAGAACGAAGAAACAATGAAAGTGAATATGTGAAATTTGTCACATTTAAGCGATATTTATTTTGTAGTGTATATAAAATATAATGAGGCCAGAAAAACTGCTGATGCTGAGCAAGTTTGTAGCTCTAGCTGACAGTCCTTCCCACTCCCACTCCCTCTCCCTCTCCCACTCCCACTCCCACTCCTTCACCCACTCCCACCACGCTCTGTGACACTCACTCCATCTCGTTGAGAGGAACAGCAACAACCACCGAGAGCAACAACAGTGTCAAGTGTCCATCGTTTTAATTTAAAACAAACAAAAGCATTGTTCAAGCAATTAAAGCCATAATTATTATGATTATTGCGATTCCATGCCGCTCCTCAGTGGCACAATCGTCAATCCTTAATACTCAACCCCCTGTACTAACCCTTACACTCATCGCCAGAGTGACTCGTAGCCGAGGCGGTGAAAAATATACAAGGAAAAAGGAAAGAAAAAAACGCACTTGACAAATTCCGCGCTGCCGCCGCATGCTTAATTAAATGAGTTTGCGCAGAACTCTTTTCATGTTTTAATTAGACAAATACTCGGCATAACTCAACTGCTGCTGCTTTGACAACATTAGCAACAACAGTAATAACAACAACAACAACAACAATAGCAAATGCAATAAGAAGCTGAAAAGCGACAAAATATGCATAAGATAGATATTTTGTCTAAGCTTACGGTTACCGGCATTGGGGCTTTGCTTTTGTAATGCGAGCAACTTCAAAGCGAGAATGTCGTCAAAATTTCACTTCACTCTGCCCATGCTACACTCTTTAACTCTCTTACATTACTCGCGTGTAAATTGTTTGTGTAATTAGTCCGCTTGCTTGGTTGATCAACGAAGACAACAACCAGAGCAGCAGCAAAAACTTAACGAAATGCGAAAGCCAATTGAACGACAATGAGCCGAAGAGGGAAAGAGATAGGAACGAAGACTTGTGATGCAGATCATGCTGTAAATATGTATAGCGTGCTCTGTCTGTAATGCTTTTTATTTCAGTTGCATTTATTTAAGTTTTTCAAATTTTTGTGTATTTAAAATTAAGTTGCTCTCTTTTATAATTTATTAAAATTCATACTATTTTAAAGTAAAGAACACAATACATATTGTAATGTGTAGCCAGCTGATTGATACATAATGTAAATGTGCCTGTAAGTATATTTGTTTGTACACACATGTAACTGTTAATAAATGTGCGCAGCCCACAAAGCATGGAAAGGCCAATCAACAGAAGATACCCCCCCAACACAGGCTACAATCCACAATCAAAGGACCAACCCCACCACCAGCAACACAAATCTGACCCACATGTCAACTGATGCACATAACTAAAGACGTTGACAGCGCTGAAGCTATGAGCTTACGGAGCAGTTGGGGGCGTCTGGTGGGATAGGTGGAACTTGGGGCCAAAGGCGTAGGAGTGGCCAAATGTCAAATATATCCGTTGTTGTCGTCGTCGTCGTCGTCGTCGACGTCGTGTCGTTGTCGTCAGCGTCTTGAGGAGAGCGCGCGGTGAGCGAGAGCAGCGCGTGCAAAATGTAAACGCCCACTTTTTGTTATTGCTTGTAAGTTGCTCCAAATGCCACCACCACGACCACCACTACAGAGAGAGAGACACACACACACAGACAGGGACATAAGCAGCAGCAGCAGCAGTTGGGCAGGCGCCAAGAAAAAAGCGTCAAGTGAAATGTTAATGCTAACAGAATGCTGTAATGTTAAGTTTGTGTGTCTGTTAACGCTGTTGTAGGCGTCGCCCTTAACGCCAATGACAAGAACAACAACAAGAACAACTTTAACTCCAGCTCCAACTAAGCATCGTTGTTGCAGTTGTTGTTGTTGTGGTAGTTGCGCTTTTGTTGTCTCTTTATGCTGCTATCTGATGCAGACAAACTAAGGAAACGGGGTTGCATTATCAAAACCAAGGGATGGGCTGCACATATAGGGGGGGGAGGGTCGGTGTACGAATAGTTAGGGTTGTGCTTACCCCTTTTATTTGTCTTGTCGAACGACGATTGCAGTTGCAGTTGCAGGTTGCAGTTACAATTATTCTCCTGCCTTTTTTCCTCTATTGCAATTTTCATGATTTGATTAAAACTTTTGCCCCTTGTTGCATGCAACGTTTGCCACTAAACTGAACAGTTTACAGCAATTTTCGCATTTTACCATATTACCTATCACTAAGTTATGATACCTTACGATATATTGAAAATAATAGCTGCAATTTAGATAATCAGTTATGTCTAACCATATTGTAATTTGTTTCGCGGTTTTACAAGACGAGTCCTTACTACTGTAAGGAGCATATAACCTCAATTATTTATGCACAAAGGAGTTCGCATTTTAAAGAGAAAATTCAAAAGGAAACCCTAAACGAACCACACATTGATTGCTATTATTAGATACACTCGCACATCTAAGGTTTTCCCGTTTATTAGTTTTTAAATGTTTTGACAATTTGAATTGTGTATTACAGACAAAAAGTTAGGGGAGCTTTGATTTTCCTAGGGGCTCTACTTCATTAGAGCGTAGCTAAGATGTTTGTGGAGTGATTTCTCAAAAGAAACTTGAGTGCATCAGCTAGATGTGCATAGATATGAACCTCAGTATTTAATTGATAATTATATAATTAAATGCTAGACTTATGGAGAAAGTCAACTTTATATGTAGATAAAGATATCTTCGGCATATACCAGAGTTTTCTTTAGATATGCTTATTTATTTGGTTATATATTTTAAAAAGCAAAAGAATCTAGAGTCTCTCAAAAAATTTGAAACATTTTGATTTTTGTTTAGTTTTAATGTGAAGTAAGTTTTATTTATATTACTTTTTTATGCCTCTTTTAATTGTTGTTTTTACTTATATTATAATTGCAGATGGTATTATAAAGATGTATGGGAGACCTCATAAAGTATATATACTCTTGACTGCGACGACAAACTAAGTTGATATAACAGTCGTTTGAGCCATGTCCGTCTGTCTGTCTGTCTGTCTTTCTGTCCGTATAAGAGCTAGAAACTATACAAAAATCATGATCATTTCAAGGATACCTCCTCCCGTGTACCCGTATTTCTGAACGTCTACCCTTCTAACTTAACAGGTGTTTAAACAATAATCTTTTTAAACACATCTGAGAGTTTCATAAAGATCGGTTGAGAATAGAGAAGCATATTCAGAAAAGAATGAAAAAAGTTTAGAACATTTTGCATTGAATCGCTATGCTGTGCACGAGCGAGACATAAATAGTATATACACATACGCATTCTTTGCATACTCATAGCTGCGAGCTTTGAAATATGGACAAACCTAACCGTCACGTCACTTCACTTTAGAATTTACCAACACTGTCAAGTTTTACTTTATAATATGAACTTTTAAACACTTCTTGCAATAATATTCATGGAGCAGGGTAATTTTCAGAATTGTCAAACAATCGTGTAGAAAAAGTTTAAATACTTGGAATATTAATTAATATATTAAAAATATTAAGATAAATTAGAAATATTAAGATAAATTAGATAGCTTCATATTTTTAATATACAAAATATCTGTTTATTATTCGTAATTTTAAACTTTTATATAAAAATTCAAATATTTTTTAGAACTAATTAAATTAAGTTAATTGATAATATATCAGATAATAAAAATTAGAATTAGTAAATTCTTTACCCATATTTAATTTAATATGGAGTTGCAACTGTGAATCCCTTAAGCAATGCACGTAGTTTCACAATAGACTATTGTTAGTTAGTTGGCATAGTTAGTTAGTTGGTTAGTAGCAATACAATTAGTTAGCCAAGGGATTTTGCCTGATTCCCGGACAAAAGCCAAGCCAATTTGTATGCAGCGGGCCAAAAACTTGATTTGGGCAACGTACACGCTGGCGACATGGGCGTGGTTAGTGTAGGTAGGTAGGGGGGAGGAGGAAAGGGGGATGGGGGGTGGAGTTTGGCTTAGGGAAGTTGGAGGGATTGTGGAGTTCTAGTTGAAGTTGCGCTTCACGTGCGCCACTCATTTGTCTCGTGTCATCCATGCCATGGTTTAACCTGGGGACTCCCCTTTCTATTCTTTCCTCCCCCTCCCCAAAGCCCACTTTCCCTTGCTGTGCTGCCCTTGGGTCCCCATCATGCGGGCGCATGAAACTTTTTAATCTCCTACGATTATTCTCGCATTTGCCATTTGTTTACACAAACACATGAAGTAGAAGGCAGGGGCAGGGGCTGGGGTCGGGGTAGCTTGTGTCTATGTTTGAGCTTATCAAATAATGGCAACATTTGCTACAATTCACTCCACTTCCATCTCCACAGCCACATCCACATCCACATCCATTTCCACTTCCCTGTCCCCATGGCTCTGTCTCACAGTCTCTAATCGCGGTTAATCTCAAAACAAACGTTCGCCAATTTATTTTCCACTTTGGCGGAGGAAAACTTTCGCCCACTGCAAAAGCACCCTGGCTTCCCCACCCCCCCGCCCCGCCGTTCCTCCTTCTCCATTGCCCGCGCAGCAAAGTGGCAGCTCCAACTAATGACTTAATTTATCTGCCACAGGGCTTTCAGCGGGCGGCAAATTAAGTTGATTGTTTCTGTTTCAGTTACAAGGCAGTTTGAGTGAATGACTGAATGAGCGAATGAATGAGTGAATGACTGAATGAGCGAATGAGCAGATGAATGTATGAATGAAACCCGCATTGGCTGTTTCAATTTCCAAATAGGCGTTTAGAACATGCTATCCCCATGCTTTCTTGCTTTCACTGCTTTCTTTCATTGCCTGATTAGATTTACTTTCTTTCGCTTTCTTCCAAGTTCATTTTTCTTTGGCGAGGGTTGCTTAATCGTTTTGCAATCTGTCGATGATTGCGTATAAATGTTATATCCAATTATGTTCTATATTGTATTATTGTTCTCTCTCTCTCTCTCACTGCGAGTGTCTGTATGTGTGTGTGTGTGTGTGTGTGTATTTGCTCTTGGCCCTTTTGTTTTGCTCATAAACATGACAGATATTGGCAAATCTATCATTGTCATTATGCTTCGATTGTGTGCACAGAGCACAGAGACGTCATTAGCATTGGGCAATTTGCTAAGCCCTCTTCCTCCCTCTTCGCTCTTCCCTGTTTGCTCTTCCCTCTGGCCAATTGGGCGGTACACCTTCCCCTTACGCCGCTTCTTGCCCCATCAAGCTACACATTAAACATGCCGCTGATTGTTGTAATTAATCGAATTAACAAGCAAGCCAGCACCACACTCTGCCACATTCTCTTCCCATTTTGGCTGCATTGTCCAGAGTCTGTTGTCTTGAGTCTTTGCTCCTGTCACCCCCGCCTTCCCTGCCTACCACTCTCTCTCTCTCTCACTCTTTCTCACTCTACTGTTCGTAAGGCTTGGCCTTTGTCTCGCCTTTGAATGCGTAAGCGACGCCTGCATTTGACAGTGATTAGACGGAGTTGCTTGCCACGCTGCCAACCAGGCAATGAACCGTTATGCATAGCCACACACATACACACATACACACACACACTCGCATACACTCATACATTTGAGAGTCAGTCAGACACAGGCGGTCGTCACACTCACACACTCACTCCAAACACATTGGCTTTAACCCTAACTGAAACAATTTGTTACGACTGCAATTGGGGATTATTAGCTTCATGCTCAACTTGGCCACGAGCTGCCTTAGACAGTTGAGCTGCATTCCTAAAAGATCTTAGATAACTGCATAGCCTCATATATATGATATACCATTTTCAACATTTTCTGAGTTTAAATTCAAATTTAAATACTGGAATTAATTTTTATCACAATAAAATGCATTACCTTGTGCTTAACAAAGTTATGAAATAGTTGAAACGATTGAAATTAAAACCCCTTCAAATCCTGCCTTCTATATAATAAATATATAAATTACCTCAGTTATTATTATATAATCCTAACTTAATGAAGCTACGATTTAACTTTTTTCAAATTTATTTTTTTATTTATTTAATTTATTTTATTTATTTTATTTATTTAATTTATTTAATTTATTTAATTTATTTAATTTATTTAATTTATTTAATTTATTTAATTTATTTAATTTATTTTATTTATTTTATTTATTTTATTTATTTTATTTATTTTATTTATTTTATTTATTTTATTTATTTTATTTATTTTATTTATTTTATTTATTTTATTTATTTTATTTATTTTATTTATTTTATTTATTTTATTTATTTTATTTATTTTATTTATTTTATTTATTTTATTTATTTTATTTATTTTATTTATTTTATTTATTTTATTTATTTTATTTATTTTATTTATTTTATTTATTTTATTTATTTTATTTATTTTATTTATTTTATTTATTTTATTTATTTTATTTATTTTATTAATTTTATTTATTTTATTTATTTTATTTATTTTATTTATTTTATTTATTTTATTTATTTTATTTATTTTATTTATTTTATTTATTTTATTTATTTTATTTATTTTATTTATTTTATTTATTTTATTTATTTTATTTATTTTATTTATTTTATTTATTTTATTTATTTTATTTATTTTATTTATTTTATTTATTTTATTTATTTTATTTATTTTATTTATTTAATTTATTTTATTTATTTTATTTATTTTATTTATTTTATTTATTTTATTTATTTTATTTATTTTATTTATTTTATTTATTTTATTTATTTTATTTATTTTATTTATTTTATTTATTTTATTTATTTTATTTATTTTATTTATTTTATTTATTTTATTTATTTTATTTATTTTATTTATTTTATTTATTTTATTTATTTTATTTATTTTATTTATTTTATTTATTTTATTTATTTTATTTATTTTATTTATTTTATTTATTTTATTTATTTTATTTATTTTATTTATTTTATTTATTTTATTTATTTTATTTATTTTATTTATTTTATTTATTTTATTTATTTTATTTATTTTATTTATTTTATTTATTTTATTTATTTTATTTATTTTATTTATTTTATTTATTTTATTTATTTTATTTATTTTATTTATTTTATTTATTTTATTAATTTTATTTATTTTATTTATTTTATTTATTTTATTTATTTTATTTATTTTATTTATTTTATTTATTTTATTTATTTTATTTATTTTATTTATTTTATTTATTTTATTTATTTTATTTATTTTATTTATTTTATTTATTTTATTTATTTTATTTATTTTATTTATTTTATTTATCTTATTTATTTTATTTAAAATTAAAATAAATTAATTTGTTAAAACATTAGCAAATTTCAATATAAAAGAAAATATTTAAATTTAAAATAAAAGGTAAAATTCTAAAATAATAAATTAAAATGATAAAGATACGTTTGGAATCGAAATGAAATGGACTTAATAATGTAATAAAAAGTAAAATGAGAATGAGCATGAAATCTTCATATATTTTACAACAGGGTATAAAGAAGTCGTGTTGCATTCAGCATATTTCGTTATCTGTTCATCTGTTTTGTAAACTGACCATTGGCTATTTTGTGGTTTGTGACGCTGGCACTTGAGGCATTCGCCTTTGAACTGAATGCAACTGATGTGGGTAAATGGCTGGGATCTCAACAGGGTTTGGGGTTTACTATCAGCGATATGGGTGAATGTGTGTCGGGGGTTAAATTTTCAGGATGGTTGTGGGGTAAGTTCATAGCTAATTAGTGGCCTGCAACTATTTTTGGACTTGACATTTAACAATTGGCTAAAGTATCTCTGCTTGAGATAGATGTAAGCCTGCTGAGGATGAATTCGCATTCGAATTGGAATTCGCGTTGTAATCCATTAAAAATTGCCAGAGAGCGAGACAGAGAGAGAGAGAGAGAGAGTTACGGTTATCTGTTAAATGTCTGGCAACGATCAAAATGGTAATGGAAGTACGTGAGAAGGTCCTTGCAAGGACCTGGCAAATGTTTCGCCTTTATTGCCTGTGAAATTAGTATTTATGAGTGGAGCGGAAGTCCATAGAAACAGTCAGACTCCGTCTGATACAATGCAGTCAACGTCAAATAGGCGTCCTGGGAAGCCAGCCAGGATATTAGAAATGATTAAGGCACCTGAAACATTTGCAATAAAATTGAATTATGACTTTTAATATTGGCAACAACACAAACAAAAAAAAAAAAAAAAAAAAAAAAATAGAAAAAATAAGACGCATGGCGTAAAGCGTAAAGCGTAAGGCGTAAGGCGCATCCCCTTGCTTCTCCCCAACCCCTTCAAAGCAACCAGGAAGAACGCATCAACCCCAGACATTTGTGAAATTTCGCAGCTTTTTACTTTCAGGGTTGCAAAGCAATTATCCAAGGCGCGATGGCTTTTAGCGGTTTGCTAGCAACATGATTTGGTTCGGTTCGGTTCAGTTTGTTTTGGTTCGCTTTGGTTTAGCGAAATTTAAACATTTGACTTCATTCTCTTCTTTTAGAAAAGTTTACTTTAATTTAATTAATATAATACAATAAAATATTTCAAAAATTAGTATGAGTATTTTCAAAAGGTTCGCCTGCTCTGCAAACCGGTTCAACTCACAATGGTTCGACTTAAGCAGTTGCTTATTATTCGGTTCGCCTCAAAGTTCCACTGTGCAAAACTGAAAATCTGCAAGCAGAAAGCAGAAAGCGTTACTAGTTCCAATGGAATTAGTTTAAGGAATATTTCCAGCATATGGTTAATTCAGCTGTTAACCGGTTCAAGGTGCGGAACGAAGCGGCTTAAGAACCTAGAGAGGGAGAGAGAGACAGAGAGAGATAGAGTAGCCCTGAAAGTAGTCTGGTTTGAAATGCCAATTACAATTTACTTTAATGGCCAAGACATAATGCCATAACACTTTTAGACAATCGACTCGTTCCGTCCTGGGCCATGTGGCAATTAATTTGCATTTTTAAATTGCAAAATGGTCGCAGCTTTTTGCAGGCGCAGTCGACTGAGACAGGGAGTGAGATAGAGACTGAGGAGAACCAAGGGCAGAGCAGAGGAGAGCGTCCCAAAATCGAACAGATTGCAATAATTACAAGGAAACACGATGCGATGCTGCGATGCGATGCGATGTGATGCGAAAAAGGGTTAAAATGTTAATGGCAATCAACTTGCCGTGCCGCCTAATTTTTATGTGGCCCATGCAGAGCGCATTTTTAATGAAGCCAACGTCAAGGGGTTAAAGCACAAATTAATGAAAATAAATTGTTATTTGCCAAGTGGCCGGCAAGAGGAATAATAATAGCCAAGTGTCCTGCCAGGCACTTGACAGCGCAGCGCTTCCAAAACAACAACAAGACAAAATAAAATACAGCAAACCAAAAGAAGCGAAAATAAAGAAAAGAAAAATGAAAATGAAAATGGCAAAAGAAAAAAAATGTAAATAAATCAAACCACAAGCCGCTTACGAGTTTGAAGCAGGGGGAAAGCAGCTTCGCTAGACAGGCCAAGTAATTTCCATAATTAATTTCTTTGCGCTCTCTTTTTTCCCCCCACTACCCAGTTTTTTTGTATTTTAAACGCATTTTCATAATTCGAGTATCTTTCTTCAGTCGGCGTCTCTAATCCACCCAAAATGCAAGTCAAATGTGGCCGCCCATCATTAATAATCAATTTCGGAAATTTTCATGTGGACAACGTGAGTCACGAAGCACAAAACAACAAAAAGGCGAGTTAAGTAAAGCCACCAGCAATCAGAACCGGAACCACAAACAGTAACAACGTGTAGAGTACGAGTATCAAAATGTTAGATGAGTTTCGTAATGTTTTCCAATGGTTCAGGATAATTGGAATAGCAGAGAGAACTGAATACGCTACGAAGAGTTGAGAGTTGAGAGAAATGCATTCAACAGATGGGAAACTTTTGAAGAGTATTTATTATACATAATAATCCTTGAATATTATGGCATAAAATAATTATTAAAAATAACTTAAACTATTCAAAAGTGAATTATTTAAAAGGCAAGAATAAGTCGCATTTTTTCATTCAATTGCAGTTTTTGTCATGGGAAAAGCTGAGAGCTGAGAACTTAGCAAGAAACGATATAATCGATGCATTTGATTTATGAATTCATTTATATATCAAATGAAAACACTTATAAGTTTACAGTATTTTATATATTATAGTATAACATAGAAATATGATTATTTTCCTGTTCCTGTTAAAATAAAAATTGTTGCATAATTAATGTAAGAAATAAATAAATTGTTGTTTAATTAATTTTTGAAATAATTGCAAATAAATTCTCAATTGATTGCCCTAACAATTTCTACGTCCTTGAACCCTTGTAGAATAGATCTTACTATAAGTTTTTGTTAATAAAAATTCTCAACAAAATGCATATGCCCTTTTTTGTAGCGCATTTCCCATTTTTAACGCACAGTTAAACAACGAGAAAAAAAACTTTCCTTCCCTTCGATGCAAAAATCAAAAAAAAAAAAAAAAAAAATCTAAATTCCGAAAAAAATCACGCTTTAATTAACCGCAATTATGTGCGGAGTCGTGGGCGTGCCCAAAGCCCCGCAGGCCGACTATCCGTACTTAGCCTGTGGCAACATCTTGGCGGCAACTTGAGGCGAGTGAGAGAGTCAATAAACCAAATGGTCGACGGAGTTGGCTAAAAAATCAAGTCAAATTACGTGCTTATGAACGGGAAAATGTCGAAATGATTTACCGTGCATAATCGCCACTCGGCCACCGTAATCCCCCTCCACCTCCTCCCCACCCCTCTCCCCTCAGCGGCATTCGCATTCCTATCTCCATCAGCCCGCATCTCTGGCCAAAAAAAAAAAAAAAAGAAACGAAGAAAATGAAAAAAAAAGGCAAAAGAAAAATTAAAATTTCATTTTCACGTTGCAAGTGTTTTGGGTCTAGCTGAGCCATTAGGGTGTCCCCGTCCAGCCCCCGTCCCTTGCCGCCGGGTCCAGGTACTCCAGATATTCGTGGCCTGCCTCTGTTGCTGCTTTCCACGCCTCTCTGTTCTCTCTGCTGCCTGTTCCTTGTGTTTATTTTGCTGTCTGTTTGTTTGCTTGGTTTCATTGTTGTTTGTTTGTTTGTTTGTTTACTTAATAATGCCTCCTGCCCCCTCTGCATTATTGTCCTACTCCTTGCCGTGCTGCTTTCAGCTGCTTTCTCCGCAGGCTGCGCAAATCCAAATGAAAACAATTTCTTGTCATTTGCCTTTTTCGCCGTTTTATTTATTTATTTATTTATATATAGATATTTTGTATTTTCTTATATTTTGATGTACATTTAATTTATTGCCTTTTGAGCAGCGTATTTACATTTTCTTGACCCCGCCGTAATTTATTTGCTGTCAAGTTTCTCGATGTTTGCCAGCCGATTAAATTTGCCGATTAGAATGATTTGCATGAGAATTTATGGAGCTGCATTTGGGCAACAAATTTGTTAGCGATACCAAGAAAGAAAGCAGCGCGAGTGGTAGCAAGAGGGAGGGGCGTAGTCATATAGAGTCTAAACAAAAATTATTTATGAGTTTTAATTTATTTTCTTGGATTATCGAGAAATCAATTTATTCGCAGTTTTTCTAGAATTTTCTGGTTTTTCTGTTGTCCAAAACTCAAGCTTTAACTTTCTTAATATTCTAATAATATGATTAGAATAATTCAAGATTAATATTGTTATTGCGGATCTCGATAGTAAATATATCGATAAGCGTTTAGCTCTGTCAAATCTCTGCTAAATTATTGAAGTTACTATCGCTTTATGCTTACTGCAGTTAACTTCACTATGATTGATGTGGCGCTCTTGTTAATTAATATATATTCTATTCAGAAATTATAAATCTTTTGAGATTAGTGCAATTGATCGATGCGTAATAGTTGACCAACAATCGATAAATTGTCTAAACTGTTCAAAATATATATTTATATGAAATCCTTAATAGAAAAGGCTAAGTATCTATCAATACTAGAAAGTATATACATATTGCCAAGTGCAATCAAATTCAAAGTCATCAAAGTATCATTTGGACATTGTGTAGGGCATCAGTCTCAGCTGTCCGTATTTAGCGAATCTCCTTTTGTATTTTTATGGCATTTGCAATGCATAATTATTCATTCCACGCTCAGAGCCTTTGAGACTGGGAAAACGATTCAACCCTTAATAGACAGTCGAATGCCATAAACAAATCTATAAAGCTGTTGTGCCTATGTGTGTGTACGTGTGTATGATTAATGTGTGTATTCATTTGTGTGTGTGTGTGTGTGTGTGTGTATCGTGCTATATTGGAAGACCCTTTCCATTGTGTCTTGTGCCTGTCATCAGGTGCATTTAATTGCGCGAATTTCGCGCCAAACTAGAAAACGCGTCGGCGGCCTTAACTAATTGGCCCTTACACATGGCCATAAATTAATATATTTTAAGTTTAATTGTCTAAGCCTTAAGCCAGAAGGTAACAAGCAGACAGTTGGAGGGTAATGGGGGGTGGGTGAGGTGGCTGCTCAGAGGCTGCCTCATTAATGCCTGTGGGCTCATTATAATAATTAAGGCTAATTTATGATGTCATTAATTTTAAATATATGCATGTATAGACATGCATGTACATGTTTAAACATGTTCTGGTCAATCCTCAGTCGCGCTACGGTTAATGAGCGAGCGGAAGCATACGAATATGTGTGTGTGTGTGTGAGTGTGTGTGCTTGTGTGTGTGAGTGGGTGTTAAATGACCGAATGATTAGATGATACTCAAGGCATCGCACTAACAACTGCCCAGAGACTGTAGTGCATTGCTTTTAAGTAATGGGCTATAAAAAAGAAAGGGTATTTACTCAGCTTAGTGTCACATACAGTTGTGGCAGTCAGCAGACACATAATAAGGCCAAGAGAGTGTGAGATATTTTGGGAACTGCCTTAAGTAGTAACTTTCTTCTCTGCTTTTAATTCAAAAGAAACTTGAACTTCACATAATAATATAATAATAATATTATATAATATAATATAATAATAAATCTCTAAACTATTCTGTTCTTTATCTAATCAACCAATTGAGTTGTAAATGCTTAAAAATGTGAAAACTATTCAAGAATTTATTTCAATATTTTGCATGACTTTTATTTATTATAACTTTTGCCAAAACTCAAGTAATATATTTTTGAAAACATTTTCTCATTTCAATTTAATTTCCAAATATGATTTAAATATTATGCAAATATTCGATTTCGTTTCAACTTAACTTTCTGCCACTTCAAAATGTTTACATTTTGTTTCTTCTTAATTATTTGAGACAATTTTAACAAGCTGACAGTAAGGCTTATTATAGTGGGGAGCATAATTTGTTTGCATAGGAAAACTTAGATTTGTATCACACATACACACACACACACACGCATACAGATAAAGACAGACAGACAGACAGATGTCAGTGCCACACATTATTAAGTTAATTTCCGGTTGGCTTAATGAGTTGCTGCCTCAAAATGCTTTTGACTTGGTCTCTTAGCCGGACTGCTGCACATCATAAAATTTATCAAAATATGAAAATCACACACACACAAACACATTCGCACACACACACACACTTGAAGCACCCTCTTGTGGGTCTCAAGTGCAAGCCAAGCGCTTAATTAGCCCCGTCGTGTGAATTGTTTAACATTTTTGGGACCACACGGCGTATGCACGTTGCTTTTTATGATTTTCACACTTTGCCAGGCTGCTGCCCGACTGCGAAATTTAATTACCACACTGTGGCCCTGGCTGTGGCTGTGTGGCAGCATCTGGGTACTGATAGGCGGGGCAGGGGGGCCAAGGGCAAGGGACAAGGGCGAGGGCTGTCGACCACTTGGCGTGCAAATTACGCATGTAGACCCAAGCACTTGATTGGCGTTTTCAAGGGTCACACTCGCACTTGAAATCATTCTCCTCATGCTCCTCCATTCCCCATTCCACTTATGTTGATATTCTCTCCCTTCTCCCTCCTTCTCCTCCTCCTCTTCCGTCTCTACCATTGCGCATCCGAATAATAAGACTTGGAATTTCGACCGTGTGATAAGAGCACTTGTATAACAGCTTTGAGTTGGGTCCCTCACTGCATTGAGAGCATCCAGAAAAGTTTTGATTTCCTAATGGCTCCGATACACACACAGCAGTGTTAGTTCGACACTTATCGCTTCGGTTATCGGTTATAATATTTATCACGCATTTATTTATAAATACAATAAAAGTGTAAACTCACATTTAATTCGATTGTATTAAACTGAAATGATTTTTAAGCTAATGGTGCTCTGCTTTATGTATCGATATATATCGATATCTTATCAATGCATTGAACGTGTTTTTTAACCAATTTTCTAATATTCCTTTTCAGATTTAGCAGTCAAAATGATTTTTCTGCTCGAAATACTAGTTCATGAGCTTCTCATTTACTTTTTCAGACACTTTGCATTTGTATAATTATCGATATATATGAGAACATGCTATACCAATTGATTAATAGTTTTCTCATACATTTATAATAATTGAGTTTCATATTTTATCTGTTCTGCATCATATTACACCACTTATATTTCCCTTGCCTTAACAGTTTGCTTTTGCTGCAATTTATCGGGTATAGATCGATAACACTGAACTTTGACAAATAGAGAAATTACTGGAATAAATATACTTTTTTGCTTTTATATTTTGTTATATATTCATATAAGTTTCTACATTACAGAGCTCGTCTATTCAATGATAATTATTGAATAATATAATATAATATAATATTAACAGAATCTTCAGCTGATATTTGAGTGTAAACACTATTTAAATTTTATTGAGAACTATGAACATTTACAGATTTTCATATAGAAATTTTAATTTTAATTTGATAAATTAATTAATTTGAAAACAAATCAGAACTAAGAACATTTTTAAAGCATACTTTTTGGGGCAGCTGTTTATTCAATTGTGTTAATTGTATGTTTATTTAAAATGGGTAGCTTAGCTTCTACCAAATAGAGTATTCGCATGTCGGCTTGTTATGCTAACATTCGAGTGGCTATAGATTACATATTTGCATTATCAGGTCATATAGTCGGGGTCACATTTGTGGTCGACACATTTACAAAACTCGTTATGGCGCGTCGTTGGTTTTGGAATGGGTTTCGGGTAGATTGAGGCGGCTGTGTGGGTACGGGATATTTTATTTTTTTAACTTTTTTGTTTTGTGGGTTGGCGTCTGTCTTGCCGCTCAGCGGGTTTTTACACCTTTTGCGCCTTTGTCAACATTTTAATGACAGCAATTCACAATATTCCGAGCTGCTCACGGGGCCGTTGATTGCGCTCATGATACCCGCCATTGTCTGCAGTGGTTAACAACAGGGCCAGAACCAGTCTGAACCACAGTCTCCGTCTCCGTCTCCATCTCTGTCTCTGTCTCAGTCTCAGTCCCATTCGCATTCGCATTCGCATTCGCATTCCCAAACCCATTCTCATTCCCCGTGTAATCATAACAAACCATCCCCCTCCTGCATATTTGAAGTCTTCTCTCTTTTGGATTGCGTAATGTGTTTGAAGTTTGTGTGAGAGATAAGTGTCATATTTAATTTTTTCCTGTTGTCGCATTTTATTGTTGCATATTCATGGCAACTAGACAAGTCCAAGGAGGGTGGCTATCAGCTGCCAGGCCAAAGTTCTACAAGCCAACCAGCTCTTATCTTTTTTATGTTGCAACTTTCCTCTGCCAACAGCGCAAATGAGACATGGCCATTACGACTAGCTGTCATTTCTAGCGTCTCTAGAGTCGCCGTGTTGCCAGTTAGCCGAGTTGGTAATGTTGTTGAATTCTTAAATGAATATCATCTAATTGAGCTCTTCACTGCATGTTGACTTGGCTTTAAAGCGAGCTGAAGCTGCTGTATATTGTCATTATTTCTTTGTGTTATCTATAAAATATAAATCATTTTTAATACTTCTTTTTAATATTTGTTTAAAAATTAAAATGATAATAATGAATATTAAAGTATAAAAGCTGCAATTTTACATAATTGTGTAACTTTTATTTTGCTTTTAGTAAAATCAGTAATCATTTATTTTATTATTTATTTGCTTAATTTCGCTAATAAAAAATAATAAAAAATTCAATTTAGAGATTCATATTAAATATTAATATTAATATCAGTAATAAATAAAAATTTAAAAAAATGTATTTATAAATGCATAAAAAAAATTTGTAAAACAATTTTAAAATAATATTTTACATTTATTTATTATATATAGTTTGTTCGATATTTTAAGATATTCATATATTTACAGGGTATATTCGTGTGCATTAGCATTTATTCCATTCAACTTATATTTCATTCTCTCAATTTTAAAGATGCAAATTAAATATAATTAAAATTAATTTAAACAGAGAAAACTCTCCGCTTAAGTCACCATTTGCAGGGTATCTTAGAGTCAACTGACAATTGAGTTTCTTCTTTGTATCTTGCAAAAACAATAAAAAGTCCATACTTTTAATAAGCTCTCCTAAGACTTGCAACTAATTTTTATTCCTCATTGAAGCCTCAAGAAGTCTGACGATTCAACATTGATTAAATACAATATAATTTGCCTAAGAATCTCAATGTTGTGTTCGCTCTTTCAAGTTGAATATATGTACATATATATCTATTAGTCGCTGTTTGTCATATGTGAAACCATTAATTTTGCTGTCGTTCATCCCTGCGATAAATTGGGTAAAAAAGTGATCCGTTGAGTTTGCCATTTAATTTAATTTGTATGTTTGAGAACTGCAACCTCGAAGCCAAATGGAGACTTGGGTTGAATGCCAATGTCACGCACATGCGGAAGTTCCCTTTTGACCTTTCCCTATAGATATGCTTGATATGCTTATCCTCTGCTCACATGTGCCTGGAGACAACTTCATAGAAGATTTCACGTGCCTTGTCAAAAGGAATTTAAATAATGACAAACGACACGCTGCGTATAGAGCAAATACCTAACGCTTCCCCTCTCCAGCCACTCATGAACTCATGAACTCCTTTCTATCACTCTGTATAAAAAAAAAAGAAAGAACAAAAAAAAAAAAGGAAGTTATAATAAAAAGAAAAGCAGAAGAAACCGCAGCAAAGATAAAAAATTGCGGTTGTCGGTTTGTCTTAACTTGGGGCCAAGTTTTTCGGCTGTTGAAAATTCTAATGTTGTCACATTTGCATCTGTCCCTGTATGTGTGTATGTGTATGACTGCGTGTGTGTGTGTGCGTGTGTTTGTTAGAGATCACGTAGCACGTGGCAGATTGCATTGGGATTGCTTTGCCGCTGCTTTTGCGAAGGCAACTCAAATATTCAGTTACTTCTGCTTTTTATTCCTTTCATATTATTGCGATTTAGTTTTCTCTTTAATACACTACCAAGGAGTCTAGTAATTTCATAAAGGCGTCTGTAAATTTAATGGAAATAAATATATATTATTAAATATATTATTTTTACAAATTACGTCTTTAATCTGTCCATTTTAATCGAAATTTGATTTTCTATAATTTTCATATTTACTTGAGCACATCCTACTCTTCTCATTTATACTTTAGATGCCAAAATATCTCTCTCTCTCTCTCTATATATATATATTAATTATTCTTGTTTTTACTTCTTATTCTAGCATATCTTCTATCATATTATATTTCATTATATTTATATATTTAAATTAAGTTGAATGCACAATTTAGCACACGTATGCAAAGTCAGTCTTACACTTGTAATTTGTAGACAACTTGCAATTATTGAGAGTCTGCTACCCCCTTGCATTTTATCACAAAATTTATAGAGTATTACAAAGTTGCTTATGGTTTTTTTTTTTCTGCTTATATATTGTATATTTTTTTTGAGCTATTTTTTTGATTTATGGCACACACGCATCGAGCACAACAAAAATATATGCTCGTAATATAAACGCTTTTCCTCGAGTTTTTGCAACCCCCAGCTCCAACTCCAACTCCAACTTCAATTTCACATTTTCATCTGCAACTCGAGTAACATTTTCCAGTTGGCTTTGTTGTTTCGGGGCTAGTTTTTAATAGAAAAATAAGAATGAAATGAAATTTATGACGGAAATGATAAGGCAAACACACACACACACACACACACACACACATAAAGAGAGGGGGGAGAAGAGCAGAAGGGAAGTAAACAAGGATATCTCATAACTGAGCATAGAAAAGTTTTGCCCAAACATTTCTATTTACAGTTTCCGTTTGTTTTTCGTTACGTTTGTTTGCGGCTATTTGAAATATTTTCTTCTTTTTGCCTCCTTTTACTTTCCATTTTTCTGTGTTTTTTTTTTTTTTTGTTGGCCAGCGGAAACGGATGCGGCCATTGTTGAACATGGACAAACACAAACACACACATACACACACACACACACACAGGCGCACTGAAGGATTAATGCTAACAACAAATATAACTTTATTAAAAAATAAATGAAATTTGTGTAGCTTTTGCTGGTTGAATGTGAAAAAGGATTTCGGACTTTGCAACAGCAACAACAACAACAACAACAACAACAATAAAACTAAAACAAAAACATTCAAACTCGGCGCTAAACTATGCAAAGAATTTGCAAGTTGAGACAGAGGCCTATAAGAGAGAGAGAGAGAGAGAGAGAGAGAGAGAGAGAGAGAGAGAGAGAGGAGAGAGAGAGAGAGAGAGCGAGAGAGAGAGGGAGAGAGAGGGGGAGAGAGAGAGAGAGAGAGTGAGAGAGGGATAGATAGAGAGAGTGAGAACTGCCCTTTGCCATTTTGGGGCATACTTCAAATTGTTGTCCTTGCCTCTGCAGCCTGTGGCAACGGCAACGGCAATGACAACGACAACGGTAGCTGCTGCTCGAGGCATGTTGAAAGCATTGCTGGCATTGCGAGTGACCCAAAACAGTTCAAGACTTGCACAGATAGCGACAAACAGGACAAACAGGACACACATGAGCGCCTCATCAACTATGTGTGTGTGTGCGTGTATGTGTGTGTGCGTGTGTATGCGTAAAACGGAAAACGGAAACGGATATGGCTGCTGGACAACGATTCGGTCTACTGTGGAGGTCCTTGGACTGTGGACTGGCCAAAAGGCGTAAAAGGGATTAATTGAATTGAATAATTACATACACAAACATACAGCAACAACAACAACAACCAACAATCAGCAACAACAACAACCAATAAATTTAATCATATAGAATTTATTATATGCTCGTTAAGCAACTGAAGCAACTGATATCTTGAAGTTATAAATACATATATAGTATGTTATGACATATTCGATTGTATTCGATAGTTGTGCACAGACAAGCATCGATAGTTTTGCAATACTATCGCAAAGAATTCAAGAAACTATACTTAATGAAAAGAATTGGCATCTCAGCTTCAAACTTTCTTCAATTGTTATATTAAACATTGGCGATGACAAGCTAGCGAATACTATCGCAAATACTATCGATTATAATTTTATAATTAATTAATTAATTTAAAATTAAATGATTAATTTAAATAGCATTTCCATACAATACGAATTATCTTTTGTCTATTTTTATATTCTTTAATTTTTGTCTATCGATTGCTGTTAATCGATAACTGCAGCGCTGCATTTGAAGTGACTTATTCAAGCGTCTTTTGAGCTGCTCAATTGCAGCACAATGTTAAACAACCTTAATAAGAACAACAACAAAGTTTGTGCAACACTTGCCTATGACTTATTTGTTACTCTACTACGCCGCCTCCCCACCCAGTGACTCCTCCTTCTATATACCGCTCTAACTGTGTATGTTGTTGTTTGTTACTGCTGTTAACTGGCTAATTTGTTTTGTTGCACGTCGTTGTTAGTTACAGCTGCCACAAACTGTGCCTCAAATCCCATGCCCAGCAGCCCAAGCATTGCTTGGCCAAATCGTTGCCCAAAAGGGTTTCAACTGCCCAACCGCCCAAAGCTGTCAAGGACATTTGTCATAATTTACTTACACATGTAGCCATAACTGTGTCTGTGTCCATCATGTGTCTGTGTGTGTGTGTGCGTGTGTGTGTGTGTGTGTGGGAGTGTGTGTGTGAGTGTGCATTTGTGTATGATTTGTGTTCATTGGCTTAAATGGCTTGTGACGCAGTCACGTTATTAGTCGAAACACCTGTGGCACATGCCACATACGAATGTGTCACAAATACTCAACTCATCTCCTCGCATTAATTATCCTTATGCTGTCACATTTAATGATGATGATTATCCTGTTTGGGGAATCCCCACAAAAACTGTACACTGTATAGTGATTGTAATTATTCAAGAGTTCCTTCAGCATCTCCAGTTGTTGTTTGATCCATGAAAGATCAGATGGGAATATGAAGAACTTTATGGAATGGATGAGAAGTTGTTAGAGTTTTATTAGGTTTAGTTTTCAAAGATTAGCTGTAATTATTATAGCATTTGAGTCATTTAAGTATTATTTATCTGAACTTTCAGAAGGTGAGTGATAGCTTAAAACTTAGCGATGTTTTTTAGGTACATATAACATGGCTAGGGAAATTTTAGGTGAAAACCGAGCTCAGTTGATGGCCATAAAATATATGAAATACATTTGTAATATTACTTTTGCAATTAAAAAATAAACTTATAAACAGCATTTAAATTGCATTAAAAAGATGATAAACAAACGCAAAAAGTTCACATTTTATGGCAGAGAAAACTTATTTGCTTTCTGAGATTTTCCCATTTCCGATTTTCCAATTTGCAACCCTTCAGTTGCGTTGGCTTACCAAGCTAATTAGACGCGCTTGTTGCCGATGCCAATAAAAATAATAATGTATTTTGGTATTTACATATATTTCTATAATACTTAGTTAAATTTGTGTGTGTGTGTGTGTGTGTGTGTGTTTTAAGCAAAAGCCTTCGCTTGACATTTTTCGTCCTCATTTATGTTGAACTCTTATTAATTCGATTTTTATCGTGCCCCTGGGAGCCATTGTGCGGCATTTCACGAATTTCGAGAATTGTGCATATTTCCGCCAAGGCATCCCAACTCCATTCCTCCGTTCAGCCGCATCCCCAACCCCTTTCTATACACCTACACACAGAGCACTCACACACACACACACACACACACACAGAACTCACCTAAATCGCGTAAATCTCGTGCGTCTTTATTTCTTCATTAATTTAAGCGGCTACGTCGACGTTGGCAGCGACGCCGGCAGCGCCAGGAGCGCCACACTTCAGCGTTCAGATTTCCAAAGGCAGATTATTTTATTGCTTGATACCCTAACAATTCATATAAGAACTGTTAGTTATGACAGCAACTTTGTCATGTTTACAACAAATTCATTTACTCAGTCAGATGCTGAAATTTCATTGAAATGTTCTATTGGAACTCAGCTCCTAGTGAAACAAACTCTATGAAATTTGGTATAATTTATTTTTTATATTAATTTATAGTTAATTTATAAACTTTTTGTTACGCATATACATTATAATAACATATTAAGTATATTTGAAGACTTTTTGATTCGTTTTATTCGATAAATTTGTAACTTTCATTATTTTCACATGATAGAGTATACAAGATTCGTTGTATGTTTAGCTTAAGTGCTGTGCTTGCGTAGCGCGTGCGATGCCGCTTGGGGTGACCCTGTGGATCGTGGGTCGGTTGGTGTTTGTGATGGTGGTGGGGGGTGTGGGGGGAGGGGGGTTAGCTCGCGATTTGAACGAGTTAACGTTAACGTTACCGTTAACCCCTTACAGCTGTGGCAATTTAGACAGTCGTCCTGTTCCTGTTCTGGGCTGAGCCTTGGAAATCTAATTAAAACAACAACCACCGATTTTTGTCTTTCGGGCCGCGTCTAAAGCTTTATAAATGTTTTGATTGCATTAATGCGCCGTCAAGCGAAGCCTTAGCCAAAGCGAAAGAGCGAAAGAGACACTCAACAGAGCGAGAGAGTCCGACAGAGGGGAGAGAGAAGACGATATAGATTAGAATGCTATATTAAACTATTTATATATGTGCGTGTGTATGCAGTTGCCAAAGGTAAACAAGTGAAACTCTTGAATTCATATTTTAATTATGTTTTTAATTAATGGCATATCAAGTTTTATATAGAATTCATTTGAATTGTGTACATAGAGCATATGATTCAAGCCAATTAATCATAGAAATAACCAAATCAATGTTAAGAAATTTGTTAAATTAGAAAATCATTTTTGATGCTGCTTAAACGGGAAAGGGTTGTTCTAGCTGTTGATACCCTATGCAAATCCTAATAAATTGCAGCTTGCCTGAAATTTGACAAAAACAAGCTTGCAATCAAGTTTATATAATAATATTTTAAATTTGAAATCATTTAATGATTAAGATTTTGGAACTTTAAAAATTTTTGGGAGAAGATTTTTAGAAAATATTAAAATATAAAATAAAACGCCAACTATAGATTAAATAAAATGCAATAATATTATTTTTAAGCTAGATCTTAAGATCCAATTCATATATAGATTAGTTGAAATTTTATAATTTTAATTTTAATTAAATTTTAATGTCAAGCCCATCTAGAGATTGTATGTTATATTTTCAGCAAATGAAATTAGGAATTATACTAAGACTGGAACTATAATTAATTTAGGCATTCCTAATGCTATGATAGTTAAATCTCTAAGAAGATTGTTAATAATACAATATGTGTGAAAATGCTGTGAAAATTTATTTATTTTTGCAAGAACTTTGAGTTTATTCCAACTGGAAGTAAGTTCATAATAGAAAAGTTCAACTGCAAGTATATTTACACTCTGTCTGTGTGTGTGTGTATGTGTGTGTTTGCTTGTATATTGGTGTCTGTGCTTGCCTTAGTCTATTATTTCAGCTCGATTAAATCGTCTTACGGCTCAACGAGCTTTGTCTTAATATTATGTAGATGTCTAGGAGATAACTAGGAGTCGCAGGACACTCTCTGGTCCATTCTGCCATAATCCGAGCACATCATAAGCACATCCTTATGCAAATCTTCATGTGAGTGTGCGTGTGTGTGTGCTTGTGTGTGTGTGTGTGTGTGTGTGTGTGTGTGGGTGTGTATGTGAGCATGTTGGTTGATAAACAAAATGTAATTTAGTAGAAACGGCCAAAAGGACTGGCCTGGCACCTTGCAACGTCTTTTGGGGCAACGTGTTGCGCCTTGCGAGATGCCAACTCACAACTCTCAACAGCTGCCAGAACATGGATGGCAAACGGCAGGAGCTCGTCGTTAGGCAAAGACAAATGTCTGTCTGCACCGAGCAGCTCCTTGTCGAGTGCTCGACAATGGCAACGGCTGTGCAAAGACAACGATGATGATGATGATGACGATGAGGATGATGATGATGATGAGTTTGTTTGAGGTAGGCCGTTGTTGTGGTTTGCCTTGTGTAGATTGAGTGAGAATGGGTTGGGGACTTCAAGTTTAGCTCGTCACACATGTCGCCACTTTTAGGGGGAGGAGGGCTGACTGTGATTTTGCCTCCACTTGCGGCCATGTAAGTGATGTGTTTATTTGCTTTATTTCCTTTTGTTAAAAAACATGGAGGCAAACAGAAAGCTAAAAGCTTGTAACTGACTTTTCAATTCAGTTGCACTTCAAATGTCACTTGCCACAGCTGACAATTTGATAACTTTGCCGGCAGCAACAACAAACACTGTAACAAAACAACGAACAGAAGCAAAAAGCTTCAACTAAATTGCATTACTTTTGTTTTGAGCATAGTTTTGTTCACTCTTTTGCTCTCTCTCTCGCGTGCTTCCGTGCTGACGTGCTCACGTGCGCCTCCAGCGTGTTCTCACTCTCTTTTCCTATTTGACGTTCGCTTGCGCGCGTTTGCTCTCACTTATGTGCTCGCTCGCTCGCTCACGCTCACACTCACTCTCATTCTCACTCTCTCTCTGTTGCGCTGTGCAAAAGCTCCTCCTACATTTATGTGCTTTGTCGCCGCTTTCGCTTTAGGGATTTTTATGACAACAACAAGAGCAGCCGCAGCAACTACAACAACTACAACTACAGCAAGCATCGGCATTGAGAGCCGAGCGTAAATGGTTTTGTTATTTTTGCTTGCTGCTGCTGCTGCTGCGGCTGCTCTTGTTGTTGTAGTTCTTGTTGCTGTTATAGGGGCGTCGCCATTTTGTATGCGCTGCATTGGCTCCACCCATTTGCCTAACACAAGCAAAGACCGGCTATGCATATGTATTTACATTATGTACATTATACACATGTTTACATAACGCAATATGCCCGTTATATACTTGCATAAGTTATGCACTCAACTTTTATATATTAAACGGTTATATACTCATCTGTTATGTACTCTGCAAATACTGAAATTGCTTTGGGGGGTCTTTGTTCTCGCGTTTTCCTTCCTTTTTTTTTTTACAAGTTTTTCCCACTGCACTTTTTGCACATTTTCATTTACTTTGTGACAAAAGTAAATAATCTCACTTCATTTGTAGAATGCAAACAGAATTTATAAAATATTTTCACGTAAATATTTTCTATTTGCATTACATTGTTACATATAATCAGTTCGGTTCAAATTTAAGTTATATTAAAATTTATGTTAAATTAAAGTATATTTTAAATTTAAATTATATTTAATGAAATTTGAAGTTTAACTTAAGGCTAAGTCATTGAAATTTAAAACTTTATCTTTTTAAATATCAAAATAAATGATCAATTAATAAAAAAACCCACAAAATAAAATAAATCAATGAATTATTTAAGCATAAGCAATTTTGTAATTCAACATATTATTATTAAGTTTATTTATCTATATACTTTTCACTTGCCTAACTCTACATACAGTCTTAGGATTTTCTCAGCTATAATTAACAATTAATACAAATTTAAAAAAATATCACTAAGTTTATTTATCCCTACACTTTTCACTTGTCTAACTCTTCTTATTATTGTATAAACAATCTGCAATTTTCAGAATAGATATAAAGCATTGATAGACTTAAATACATAGACTCAAATCGGTCTTAACAGATTGTATCTGATGTGATTACCAACATGTTGCATCGTTTCCATCCACCGTTTTGTTGTTTATTCAATTAACCAAGCTCTTGAATGGGGTCCACATTCATTCTGTCATATTGAGGCTTTTTACAATTTTAAAAGTTGATTAAATATCTCGCAAAATAATAGAAAAACATTTGTATTGGACGCTTAATGTCATTTGCGAGCGTCTCGTCAAAAACAATCGAAGAAATTCAATTAAGGACAAAAGTGGACGGCTTACTCTGCACTTGTTTTGTGGTTGTTGTTGTTGATGATTTGTTACCCTATAAAAGTAGTAACAGGGTATAAAACAGCTCTATGAGTTGAATTTAAAGATTTACTATGGACTTACTGTGGTATTACAGTCAACTTAATATCGTCATGCTATCGCTGATCAATCGATTTACTAACGCATTGTTATCGATTTACCAATGTTTTCTCAGATTTCGTTTGCTTGAGGTTGGTAGTGTTTCACTTCAATGTATCCGGAGGCTATTATTCCTCATTGCAAGGTATTTTGAAGTCGAGCACTCTCCGCTCAATTCTTTGGTATTTTCGGTACATGCATATTTAATTGGTAATTGGATTTGTGGGCTCAGAGTCTGCACATCGACTATTTAACTTGTTAATTTTATTGTTGTTCTTTTTAGAGTCGTCTGCAGACGTCTTCAACTTCGTTCCCGTTCTCCGTTCCCCGTTCCCGTTCTCCATCTTCGTCTCCAAGTCTGGCATATCCTCCATCTCCAGTGGGTGTCTCAAGGCCCCCGTCTAATGAGTGAGTAAACATTAAAATGTTGTAAATTTGGTAAATTCTTTTTCTCGTCAAGCGAGTTTTTGATTTGGCGAACAATGAGTGAAAGAAAGTAAAAACAAAATCCTTTTGTGTCGAGTCGAGTTCATTTATAATTAAGTTGTCTAATTCATTTCGGCTTTTGTTGATATTTTTATTTTCCTTGGCACTTGTTTCTGTTGTTTCTTGTTTCTTGCCGTTGTTGTTCCTCATTACCACAAAATCCACTCTTGACTCCCTGCCGCACTTTATAAACAACAACAACAAAAACGATAACAACAATAACAACGACAACGACAACAAACCAAACGTTTTTCTCTTTCATTTTTTAAATGATTCTTATGCCATTCAAGTGGCTTTTTATGCGCACTTCAGACCCGCCATATCCCCGCCCGCCGAGTCCCAAGTCCTGAGGCCTTCAAGTGCCCAAGTCGACGCGAGCGGAAACGGAAATGGAAACGGCAACGCCATGAAGTTAATTTTATTTATGCGCACACTTTGCGAGCAAAGAATTAGCAACCAGATAAAACAATGCCCAGTCAGAGCCAACGGAAAGACAGAGAATTACCTGGCTCCAGCTCCAGCTCCAGCTCCATTGGGGTCCTTGCAAGGAGACATACTTAAAATGCAATAAATACAAATGAAAACGAGCAAAGCAAAAGCACTCGACAATGCCACACGCTGTGAACTTCAAGCAGCATCGAGTCTTTGTGAGAGATTTAATTGAATAAGACGAAGAAAATGAAATCTATTTATTTTATTATTTTTATTCTATTAACATTCGCTTAACTAACAGTCACTGTTAAGAACTATGCTTGCTTAACATAGCTTCATTTGTTATGTTATGTTAATTATCAATTCATTTATCAACATTCGCTTCATTAACAGTCACTGTTAAGATCTGTGCTTGCTTAACATAGTTTCATAATTTGCTAGGTTATGTTATGAATCAACATTCACTTAACTAACAGTCACTATTAAGATCTATGCTTGCTTAACATAGTTTCATTATTTGCTTTGTTAATGCTAATTATCAATGTTGTCAATTGTCAATGTTATTTGCCAATCGTTTTACATACAGTGGTGTCGCAAATATTGACTTGCCTTAGCAACAGCAGTCAGTCGGATTGTTAAAGGAATCCAAGTACTGTTCAAATATGCATAATCAAAGCAACTCAAGTAATAGGAAGAAGACTACTTTGTATTTTTTTACGGCTTTTATTGAGTTTTCAATAAGACGATGGCAATGCGAAAATAAATGCAGAAATGCAAAATGTGTCGCCTAATTTGCCATTAGCGCTATAAAGACAAATTATGAAGTCGCCTTGGGTGCTCTCCCTTCTTTTCCCTCTTACACCTCCCCTTTATTCACATGACCCCCCTTTGTGTTGGCCTCTATTGTACTTTTGTTGTTTGGGGGCTGTGTTATCGCACTTTTCTCTCGTTTCGTCTAATTCGCTTAATATGGCCAAATGACACGAGCCACGTTTTGTTAGCCTGTTACGTCCCGAGCATCGCGGCATCGCCTACTTCCAACTTCCTGCTGCTGCTCGAGGGGCGTTTAGTCGACTGGGCGTGCCATTTTTCACGGCCCTTGTTCGGCTTATCCTCATGGCTCATAATAGCTTTTCATTATTGTTATTATGCCAAGAGCTTCACTCGTAAAAATCTCCGTTACAACATTAACAAACGCATAAACAAAAGCGCCAAGGACGAAGTAACAACAACAACAACAACAACAACAACATGTCTTAAGCTCTGCATAAGCAAAGCAGCGAAAAAAAACGTTGTATAGTATCGCATCCTTAAGGATGCGAAATATTCAAATGAAGTCGCGCGATAAGCCGACTCCAAATCTGTGAAAAACTGACGCCGCCCGTTTGCTCAAAGGCCTCGTCCTTGTCCTCTCCCCATCGTCGTCGTCGTCGTCGTCGTTGTCGTCCTGTGTCTGTGCTATGGAATGTCTCCTTCTCGCCGACACATCCTTAAGTCAGCTGCAGAATGCGTTGGCAGCGCTGTCGTCCTGCGTGTCCTGTGCCTGCTAGCTAAATCTAAGGATGCGGCTCCCCCTCCCCCTCCCCCCACTTGTAATGGGGTGTGATTTGTACACTTTTCTATCTCGTTCTTGCTGCTGTTGTTGATGTTGTTGTTGTTGTCGTCCTTGGCTTTGCCTTTTTGGCCGCGCACAAAGATTTCCATGGCCCCCATCCTTAACTAAGCCATAAAATTCCATTTTACAAACTGTGAATCCTTCATGATCACTTTAAGTGGTTCGCGCTTATTTTTTTCTACCCGCCCCCCGCACATTGCCACTTTCTCCCTGCCCCTCGCTCTGTCTCTCTCACTTGTACGCTTTTTTTTTTTTTTTTTTTTTGTTTGTTGCCTCCCCCTTTCGCGGGGACAGTTGTTGCGGGGCAATCATTGCCGGATACTTAAGCGGATTTGCATCTTTGTTTGGTCTTCGAGGACTCCTCCTGCTCCTGCTCCTGCTTCTGCGCCTGCTCCCGCTCCTGCTCCTTCTTCTTCATGTCCAGCTCCTTCCTCTGGCCTTTCTTTGTCTTGTTTGTTGTCAATTTTTTGTTGTTGTCGGTTTCGTTGGTTGCAACTTGTTCGTTTGCTTTTGGCGACGTCTTCATCAAATTAGACAATGTCGCCAAGTTGAGGAGTTTGCCTCCTGCATTGTGCTGCTACTTACCATGTCCTTGCCATGGCCATCCTTATCCTTTGCTTGTTGTTCTTGCGTCTGTCATTTTTATGCGAGTTCTTCAAAACTTTGCGCCCAAATGGCGTTTACTTAACGTTTTGCCGTCGCTGTTGGCCATTCGAGCGGCCAATGCGATTCGTTATTAGGTTAAGTGCTTTGTCCTGGCTTTGTCTTGGCATTGTCCTGGCGTTGTCCTGTCTTCTTCCTGCTCTTACTGTTGTATTAGTTTTTGCTAGGATTTGCGTAGTATTTAGAATGAAGACAGAAGAATAGGCAATGGATCTGTCTGTTTGAAGTTATTTGATGTTAGAAGTATCATGATATGTGTGGCTAGAGAGAGAGAGAGAGAGAGAGAGAGAGATAGAGAGAAGGAGATTAAGATTTAGATCTTCTATAAGGAGACAGATAAAGTAAGAGCAGTAACTGTTAAGGAAACCTGTCGTCTTATTTAAACTCTCTCTCTCTCTCTCACTCTGTCTCTCTCTATAGGAAATTAAAAACTATGCTTCCATAAATCAGATCTATCACTAGAAAGATGTATTGTAAGCAGTTAGGTGAAATAGTTAAATAAAAACCTAAAATAACAAGACAAACAGAGAGTGTGAGAGAGAGAGAGAGAGAGAGAGAGAGAGATAGGTATATACCAAGAGAAAGAGAAACTCTCTAGGTTATTCAAGCATTCGTAGACTATAATAATTTTGTGTGCTTCTATTTTCAGACACAGCTAAAGTTTTCCTCAAGTTTTCCAGGCCGTATTCCATATTCCCCGAGAGAGCAACAACTTTCACACTTCCGCACCAGCGCGTACTTAAGTACCCCTCCCCCCCACCACCTGCCTCTCGCTCTGGCCCATCCAGCTACTTAATTATGTGAACGCCATGTTGAGAGCGAGAGAGAGTAAGAGGGAGAGAAAGAGAAAGAGAGAGAGTGAGATAGAGAGCTACTGCAGCAGATTCAGCAACAACTTGCAAAACTTTTACTAAAGAAAAACTCAAAGCTCAACTCTCCATAACCCCTCTCCCCACCCCTTGTGCCGCTCCACGCACCCCTTCTCACACCATCCCTTCTGGGCTGGCTGGCACTTAATCATGGCGCGGGAATTATGAAATGTGCTGCGTAACATCGTCAACATCCTTGGCCATGCACTTTTTTCCAACTCAACTCAACTCAACTCAATTCAACTCCTGCCACATCCTGTGGCAAAATCATTAAGCTAATGTACTGTTACTGTAAGTGCAGACGCCGCAGTGATAAGTTTAACTGTTTTCAAAAAAAAGAAAAAGAAGAAAAAGATGACTCTAGTCTACTTCGTGGGGCATCACGAAGCAAAGTGGCAATGAGGATGGAGTGAGGTGCATGCAATGAATGTGGCAGCTGTTGGCCTGAATTGAATGCTGGTTGCAGCGCTAGAAGATGATTGTGGCAAGCGGACTGTAATATGAAGTTGACCAGAAGCAGCGGGAGGAAAGTAGAGAGGGAGCGAGACGGAGAGAGAGGGAGAAAGAGCGAGCAGAGTCTGAGTAAAAGGGGAATAAGCAGGCAAGAGATTAGTTAGCAAACACATAGCTAGAGACAGATAGAGAGAGAGAGAGAGAGAAAGAGAGAGAGAAAGAGAAAGAGAGAGAGAGAGGAAGAGAAAGAGAGAGAGAGAGAAAAGGAGAAAGAGAGAGGAAGAGCAAGAGAGAGAGAGAGTGGGACAGAGAAAGAGAAAAAGAGAGGAAGAGCAAGAGAGAGAGAGTGGGACAGAGAGAGGGAGAGAGACAGAGAGAGAAAAAGAAGAAGAGCAAGAGCGAGAGAGAGAGAGAGAGAGAGAAAGAGAAAGAGAAAGAGAGAGAGAGAGAGAGAGAGAGAGAGAGAGAGAGAGAGAGAGAGAGAGAGAGAGAGAGAGAGAGAGAGAGAGAGAGAGAGAGAGAGAGAGAGATAGAGAAAGAGAGAGAAAGAGAAAGAGAAAGAGAGAGAGAGAGCAAGAGCAAGAGAGAGAAAGAGAAAGAGAGAGGAAGAGCAAGAGAGAGAGAGTGGGACAGAGAGAGGGAGAGACAGGGAGAAAAAGAAAACGCATCACAATAGAGACAGTAATATATAGAAAATATATTTCATATTAGGACTGAAGTTTCTCTCGGTGTTAACTATGATCAGTTATGCTAAATAGCTGGAACTATATTTAATTTCTTAAATTTATTTCTGTTTAATGTTCTACCTACAGTTATACAATTAGATCTACCAACTGTAAGCAAGTGCTTCCGAAATATTGTTATTATTTCAAGTTTGTCTGTTTTTGCCTCCACTGTATTATTCAAATCTCATGCTCAAGTTGTCTATCCATTTGTTTGTAAATGCATCTGTATCTCCTCGCTTTGTATCTGTGTATCTACATATCTATGTATCTATGGAGCTGTGTTCACTTCTCTGTTGTTCACTTCTAAATTTAAATCCAGAATGCGAATCAAAATCAAAACTAATGAAGTGAAAACGGCACTAAAATGTCTTAATATGTTTTCGACATCAAATGGGCAACCTGCAAAATGGTTAAACGGCTGGTGTTGTTGCTGTTGTTGTTGCTGTTGTTGTTGTTGCTGGGATTTGTTGCCTGGTTTGTCAGTGTGTTGGGCAGAAGGACAACGGCAAGGCACATAATATCCTTGTTGATTTCTTTTCAGGCGATTTACTGCCTACACACGATTTGTTCATGTTGTTGTTGTTGTTCCTTTGTTGTTGCTATTGTCCTTGTGCGTTGCTTATCTCAATGCAGGGATCAACAGCAGCCGCAGCAGCAACAGCAGAAGCTTTAGTTCTGCCTCACCCCCCCCTCCTATTACTGCTCCACCCCTCCACCACCCCCTTGGGCGAGGTCTGATCGATAAATTTTCCATTAAAGTTATTTTTAAATGCCGCAAAACACAAGACAGGAGCATGGAGTCTGGCAGCCAGGACACGGACGAAACGTGTGCCAGCCTGTGCCAGGATAATGTACTCGTTATGCCTGATAAAGTTATAAACTCGTATGTGCTGCCAGCGAGGGTTGTCCTTGCGCTTGCCTATCGAATTGATTTACGGCCGACGCCGCAAAAATTTCAAAAACATTTTGTCGCTGGGGTTGCTGAACGAAACGGTTGGGAAACGGGTTTGTTCAGCGTTTCGTTGCCAAAAACCGTTTTGATTTCATTTCCAAAATCATTTGTAATTGTTTCTATAATGGAGCGTATTTTTAAATATATTCAGAATGCATTTCTTCACTTTTTTTGTAATTAATGAAAATAAGTTTAGAGAAAAATATTAATTTTGAAATTTCAAAAAATTTTATTTTATTTTGTAACTAATATTCAATGGTTTTTTAAGCCATTTGCACTAAAAAATAAATATATAATATATATATATATAATTTTATTATATTTTAAAAAGAATTTAAGAAATTGTAATTTCAATTTATTTTTGGTTTAATTAATTATATTTAGTAAATAATAATGCCAAAGCCGATTTAATTTAATTTTCATTAATTTTATATTTTATTAATATTTATTTTAGCAACTTGTGTAATTTTTTAAAATTAAATTATAATAATTAAATCTAATATTTAAGGAATGTGAAACTCTATATTTTTTTTTATTTATTTCTTTTTATTGTTATTATCAACTGCTTATTAAGCGATTTGCAAATAAAAATACGTAATATTTATATTATGTTATTAATTGCAATTTAATTGTTTCATAATTTAATTAAAATATATTAATAATATTAATGATGAAATAAAATGTTAATATACGATTTTATATTCAATTAATTATATTCTAATATTTATTTTTATTTTATTTTCAATTAAATATCAAAATTTGATTTGCTAAAAATTTGTTTGCAATATGGCAAGCGTTGTAACCGTTTTGTTGGCATTGTTAAATAAGTTGGTTTAACAACAAGAGCTCTCACACAATACATAAGCCTATATATATATACACACACACACACACACACACACACATACACACACTCACACACACATATACACACATATGCACACATACACTTAGAAAGAGGGAGACACCTATCATATTTGTGGCTTGCGGCTGGCGAATTCCTTTGCCTTTGCCCAAAGTTATCTGATTGAGTGCGAACTGCCAATGGTCTCAACACTCCCAGCAGCCAGCCAGGACATTGTCAGGATGTTTCACTCTACCCCTCTATACCTTCCACTTTAGCTGTATCTCTCTCTCTCTGTGTGTGTGTGTGTTTTTGTGCGATGATCTAAAACGGAAATCCTGTGGGCAGATAACTGCCATGCATTAAAGCAAAACTCTCAACGCAGTCATATGTGAGTGTATGTGTGTGTGCATGTGTGTGTTTGCTATTTAGGTACAAGCGACAAAAACCCCAAACCCCAAACCCCAAACTCAAACTCAAACCCAACCCCAACACTCTAAAAAATGCAAAAAACCCAAAAACCTCAGCAGCAACGTTGTCCTTGTTTGGCATTATTTCTGTCATTTTTTTTTCTTCTGCTCGACGCTGTTGTTGGTTATTGAATTAGCCCAATAAACCAGAAAAACAAGACAAAACACACATACACATCCACCCGTAGCCCGTAGCCCGAGACCAACCCCAACCCCAACCCCAGCCCCAGCCCCAACTCCATCCCTAAATACCCTAAGAGAGGCGTCAAAATAACAGAGAAGGAAAACATTTCAGCACTCGCATTTCAACGGCCAAAACGGCTGCCAGGCAACTCATTAGAATGTTGGCTTCCACACAGCACGCTAATAGTCACCCCTACCCCCCCCATCGACCATCCCCACACCCCACAAACCTCCTCACCCAGTTAACCAACCTCCTGCCTATCTACCACTGTCACTCCCCTTTCTCTATGTATGGCATAATTGGAGGCGTTTGTTTTCGTGGATTGGGGGAACAGAAGGAGGAGAGATCCTGTTTGCGTTTTTGTCATTTGTTGACGACCATTTACAATGGGTGTGCGTGTGTGTGTGTGTGTGTGTGTGCTGAATTCACCTGTGTGTACCAATTTGTTTGCTAGATCAAAGCAACAGAGCTAAGGTTTCATTATCAGTTGTTCTTGTTATGGGAAAGGGAGCTGAAACTGAAAATGAAACTGTCTGTGATTGACATAATTAAATACGAGTCTGCTGTCGACCACAAGGTAGTCTACCATCTCTTTCATTCTCTCTCTATCTCTCTCTCTATTTTATATACTCTCTCCCTTTTTCTGCACTCCACAATCTGCGCAAACTAAATGTATTTATCGAATCAATCAATCAGCATAACGACTTCAGTTTCCTCATCTTAAAGAATATAGAAGAATTATCAAAATACTTGTATTACAGACAACTGTACAGGGTATTATAATGTCGCGTATGCTCGTTTTATATATGTTATAAACAAAAATTATTTTACTTTAGTTAAATAAATTTAATTAACTTTAAATTTCAATTGCCAAGCAACGTTCTAACGAATCTGCATCAGTTTGCAGAGTTATCGATAGTTTCAGCACTCTGGGCACACTTACATATATAAAAATAAATGATATGATTTGATAATGTTGCTTTATGATGTTACAAATTCATGATTCTTGCTCTATTACAGATAATAATGTTGTCAATCTTATCAATTCATGATGTGTGGTCAACGCATAACATGGCTAATTCTCATCATCTGAGTTACAATTATAAATTATTATTATAATTGTAATAATTTAATTTCGAATTAAATTTACGCTGCTCTTTGATCTTTTGGACTTGTGACGGTTCTATTCACTGTTGTTGGCCATGTGCTCAGACGTCTTATTGCTCTGAATGCTGGCCATTTCGTTGGCAATATCAATTGTGCGACTCATGTAGCTGGCAGTGCCAGTGTGTGTGTGTGTGTGTGTGTGTGTGTGTGTATGTAGGTACTGCTCACAAATCTCTAATATACTTTCTTATATATGTAGATCCTTAGCTTTCACCTACGTACATTGTGTAGTGCTATCCTCTGGCTAACCTTGTGAACAGCTGCCGCCATGACATTACCATCTCATGAATCCTGTCTGCAGTGGCTGTCCCCGCTAAGACCACTGCATTATTTATGGCCCCTGCTGGCGGAAGAGGTCCTGAGAGGCGATGCGACATTAGAGACGAAGAGTCCACAAATAAAAAGCAAAAACAATTTGAAACAGAAATCTTCTTTTGACAAATAAAAAAGAATAAATAAATAAAACAAAAAACGAACTCAATGCGAAGTGAAAGATTCGCTTTAATCTGTTGGGTATTCAAATTGAAACGTTAGAAAAGTTTGGAAGGTACTAAAATATGGGTATATTTTAACTAGCGTAACTATCGTCATATTAAACAATGTATAAAATTAATATTTATATAGATTGAACTGTGATTTTCATGTTAAAGGATTCTGTATTTGTTTGAGAGATTTATATATGAATAACTATCATATTTCTTATATATATGCAGATATATGTACATCTATGAATTATTATAATCTTTAACCATGAATATGAAATTAAATCTCTACTTTTAAATACTATTCCCATTTGAATGAAAATTTAATATTTTTTAAATAAAAATAAAATACATAAGTAAATTTAAATTTAAGTCTGCGCAATGTTTACTTAACGCAGATTATTAGGGAGTATTTGTTATTAACATATTCAGCATTTATTATATTCAATTAACATTCTTTATTTGCTTTTAGGGTATTCGGACTTCGTTGTGGCGCCACATCAGTTTGTTGCTTGTTTTTCCATGTTGGTCTGTGCAACAAGTCAACTGGCTGATGTCCTCAAAGGACAACGCGGAACTGAAGCTGGAGCTGGAGCTGGAGCTGGAGCAGAAGCTGGAGCGTCCGTGCGTTGCGGAAGTAATTTTTATTTTGCCAGACAATTTGCTTATTTTGTGATTTCCGTTTGCCTACCCCAAGCTGGCCAAATATTTCCGGCATTTGACTTTGCTCCCCCGCACTTTGTGTCCTTCTTGACTTTTTATTTGCTTTCCTTCTTCGATTCGTTGCGTCTCCTTTAGCCAGGATTCTTAAATCCTTTGGGCGCATTTAGCGCTGCCATCGGATTTTTGTTAAATTAATTTTTACACAAATTCTAAAAATAAAATGGACAATGAACAGAAATATGTGAAAATATGTATATTAAAAATAAAAAAACATATATATATATATATATAAATATATGCGTGGTGCCTGCAGCAGCTGTTTGTGCTGTGTGCAATACCCTGTAATTGTATGAGGTTGAAAAGAGGCACAGAGCTTGGTAATATGATGAATGAACTAATTAATGTAATTCAAATAGTTAACTTTAAAATAAAGCAGCTTTGATGAATTGGAAAGCTAAAATCTTGAAGTTAGTTTAAGAAATATTTCTATAGAATTATCAATCTCTGTTAAATATACAAGTTATAGCTAAAGGGTATCTCTTAGTCGATAGCTCTGGCTTTTGTTGTCTTGTTTTTGCCTGTCAGACGAATATTTACATTATGTGAGCATATGAATGGCAGGCACTGTGTGAGAGTGGAGGCGATAGATCTGACGGGGAAGGGGGGCTTGTCATACAAAAATATGACCATTACGCTTCATTTGGTCAACAACAACAGCAGCTATAGCCACAGCAACAGCAACAGCATCATAAATAGTCGCATTCTTGTTGTTGTTATTGTTGTCGTTGTTGTTGTTGTTGTTGTTGTTGTTGTTGTTATCCGAAGTCATTTAACAGTAATCGCGCGCATATGAAATGGACCATGAGCCATCGCATGACGCTGACGCTGACGCTGACGACGTTGATGATGATGACGCTGATGATGAGGATGAGGTAGAGGATGAGGATGATGTAGAGGATGAGTATGAGATTGAGCATGAGAATGAGGATGCATCCAGCTCATGGCAATATACATATCTGTTCAGCCGCGTATTCCACCGATTCTACAACGGACTGAGACTGGGACTGGGACTTGGCTGCGTTATATGGCCGGATGTGTAGCCATTGTTGGGCGCTCATAAATTGCAAATGGCCAAATACCGTTTAATGGTCACTGGCCGCAACAACAACAACAAAGGGAACTACAACACAGTGCACAATGCGGAAGAAATGACAAAAGAGTTCAAAAGTTCCATTGACATTCACAAGGAAGTTGCACGCCAATGCCATAGCAAAGTTATCGGTATCGTTATCGATCAGCGCTTAAGTAATTATGCATATGAAAACTGATCAAAGATTTCGTTAATTGTATTGCAATTAATTAATTTCAATATTTTTGAAGTCACTGAGCATTATATTTTCCTACAATTTGTTATATTATTTTATATTATATTGAAATTATGAGAACCTCGTTTAAAGCGCCTCTAGCTCCTACTACTGATCATTAGGTTTTTAAGTATTTCCTTCTAATTATTCTGTTTAATTCAATTATATTTTCTTTTATTGTTTCTATTCTTACATTTTGAACTGCACTTCAACTTATTATATTTAATTTCTTATAATTTCAAAGTTTTCGAATTAACTTCTATATTTTTCTATGCCATTGTTTTCTATCTTTCATCATTCTCATTTATTTCGTTTAATATAATTGTTTGTAGTGCTTATTCAGTAACTACATGCTTTATAGATCCTTGGCAGTGTATACAAAGTCTGCATGCCGTTGCACAACACTGGCATTTATGTTGTTTGTGGCTCACTTGTTGTTGTCTTTTTGTTAACGACGCTTGATCCGATGGCTGTTACTTTTATTGCCTGGCTGTTGGCTGTTGGCCCGATGTTTTGGGCCAGAATACTGGTCAGTTTTTCCGCTTGCCGCTTGCCACTTGCCACTTGCCATTTGCTATTTGCCACTGTCCTCTTGGCCATTGGCCACTGTCACACATGGCCGGAAATCGGCTCCGACACTGCATGAGGCCAAACATTTGCATAAAATGCCAGCAACTGAGCCACAATGGCAATGCCAATGCCAATGGCTATGGCAATGGCAATGGCAATGGATGCTGCCAATGAAGCGATGGCAGCAGAAGGACCAGCAGCACCAGAAGGACACTCACCAGGACACGACCACTGCCATGGCTTGATATTCGATTTTTCTCACTGATTTTGCACATTTTTCAGTGTCCAGTCGGTTGATCCTTTTTTTTTTTTACTATTTTGTTTTGGCTCCTTTTCATTTAACTTTTTTGTTTCTGGCGAGCGCAGCGCATGTTGTTTATGTGTTTATAGATTAATCGCTTTTTGGTTAAATGACTTCGATAGTCGACGTCGACGTCGATGTCGATGTCGATGTTGGTCATCGACGACGATGGGGCATGCCATGACTTGTCGCTGTGTGTGCATGTATGTGTGTGCATGTATGAGTGTGCATGTATGTGTGTGGGTGTGGGCGTGGGTGTGGCAAGCTTCATGCATACGCGTATGTGAATATGACGCTTTAAAGTTGTCGCATTTTGTTGCAAATTGCTGGCGACAGCTGTGGGCAAATAAAGAGGTAGAGAGTGAGAGAGAGAGAGAGAGTCAGAGAGAGAGAGAGAGAGAGAGAGAGTAAGTGAGAGAGCGTTTCCTACTTTCCCAATTGGAAATTCTTCCAAAATAAGAGTGATAAGCTCTTCATAAAATATGACTCGAAAAAATAAACATTAATTGGAAGATTTATTTTTAAATTCATATTTTTTATCTAAATAGTAAATATATATAATAAATAAAAAACTAAATAATTATGTATTTTCCATATATTAATAAAAATAAATTTTATAAAATTAAAAATAACTTTAATTTTTTTTATAACTTTATAACTATAAATAAATAATTATTTGATATTTGTTTTATTAATTTTTTAATTTGCTGATAAAATGAACGAAACATTTTTACTTTTGAAATTTATTATTCAGCACTTTAAAGATTAAATTTAGTTGTTTTCCCATTTTTCTTAAATTTTATTATATTTTTTATAACACTTGATTCTAATCGAGATGGCAACTAGATGGCTAAATAGTTCGATTTATCTATTTGAGGGAACATGAGGAAACTATTAAAATTGAAGCACTATCGTTCACATCATTGTCATTGACATAAGAACTATAATATTTAGATATTTATGTTTAAATTTAGATTGTTTCTAATTGAGATAACTTTTATAGCAGTTGTTGTTTTTGTTGTTGTTAATTTATAAAATAGTATATTTATTTTTTTTGTTTGGTATACGTAGTCGAGGTTTCAAAGGTTTTAAGATATGTTCTCCTCATGTTCAGTTTCGTCGTTTTCTTTTTTCTGAGTAATAAACTTTCAGCGCTTGTTTATGCATTATGCAACTCATACTCATGTGCTTCCACCCCCCCCCCCGAACTTCCGCTCTATCTCTATTGTCAGCTCTTTGCCTGCTCCTTACACCCCCCACCCCCATCCCTTTGGCTGGAGTGGCATTAACAAAAATGTTAAATACGTTTTTACAATTCTAATTATGCAGCCGCGTCTACCGCCAAATTACAACAAATGACAACAACAGCAACTTGTTTGGCACTTGGCATAATTAAGAGTGTGTGTCGTGCTCTCTATCTCTCTATGTAACTGTGTGTGTGTGTAGCTGTGTGTGTAGCTGTGTGTGTAGGTGTGTGTGTAAGTGTGTTGTGCTGAGATTGTCGCTCTTAACATGCATAAAAAATAAGCAACACGGCAAACGGCGACGGCGATGGCATTTTAAAAGTTTTACAAATTAAGACAACGCGACAAGTGTGAGGTGAATGGTGGCGGGGTAAGAGAGGAGTGGTGGGAGGGGGGTGGCAGGGGGTTCGGAATGTGTGAGAGAAGAAGCTTGACAGAGCCAGTGACTATTTCCGTGTGCAACCCCCACTCAAGTGTTAAGACCCCCGCTCTAGACAATCCCTGCTTTAAGCAAGCATCCGACCATCCGACCATCCGACCACCGACCCACTTCCACCGTCCACCCCCCTCCCAAGAGCCAACAGCATCCGTTGAAACACTTGCTGAGCTCATGTTAATCAGGTTATGATAATTATTTGTAACAAATTGTTGGAAAATGGGCTGGTCGTGGGCTGTCAACGGGATGGGGGAGGGATGGCTTTGCAATTAAAATGTGTAAAATCCACGATGCGACAGTGGAAAACTTTATGAAAATGACAAGGCGCAAGCGACATTTTCATTAAAACAATTAAAATTTAAACTGGCGTTAAATTATACAGGCATTAAACGGGCAATGGAGCGAGAACTTCAGACACTCAGACACTCATACACTCAGACAAACGACAAACGACAGAATACAGAAGATAAGGGCGGATCTTAAGTGGTACAAAGACTATTCCCTGGCCCACTGCTGAACCATGTCCAACTCTGAAGACTTTCGCCTGTATCCCTCAATTATTCAGTAGCTAGAAACTAAAACCAACGGGAAACCAAAAAAAAAAAAAAAACAAATTTAACTGAAACAGAAACTGAAACATGGAAAACTTTCTTGAAACGATGCCGCGTGTCAGTTAGCCAGTTTGCCAGTTTGTCATTTGGGTTTGTTTGCCAGATGAAAGGGGCGCAGTTACTTCTCTATTTGACTAGAAATTAACTTGGCAACTTGATAAACTATGTGCGAGTGACTCAAGCAGCCAGCAAAACTCATACACTTCTGTCAAAGGCAAACCGCAGGCGAAGAGCTGCGCCAGAAAGCCAGCCCAAGAGTTTGATATTTTCAGTCTAGATCCAGATAGTTTCCATCACAGAAGTGAAAATAGTGTGGAGTGGGGGAGGGAAGGGGAGCGGGGAAAGCGTTTTCCCTGGCAGGTGCACGATAAAACTTTTGAGTTGACAATTAAGAAATTAAGTTGCCACTTAGGCAACTGTCAGTGTCAGTTTGACAAGCAGTCACAGATATCCACGCACTCATCTCAACTTCTTATACTCTACCTTCAAGATCCAATCACTTATTTAGTCATTTTAATAACTGTTCACTGAATATTGCAAATTAGTTGGCAATTAATTATAATAATTATCTTACATTTTCTATTTATTATAATCTATTAATTATATAAGTAATGCCAATATTAATAGTAGTGATTAAAATAATGCTAATGTCAATGGAAATTCCAATGAATTGGAGTGAACTAATGTTATTGCAAATGTTAAATCGAATAACAATGATCCTGCTGATGCTAATATTATTTATAATGATATTGCTCATATAATGCTATTGCTAATGCTTTTTGTTAACTGTATAATTGCTAATGATATTTCTAAGGGAAATGCCGATTAAATTTAAATATAAAAATATTCATAACTTTATGTTAATATTTCTAACAAAGAAATTTCTAATGCAAATGTTAACACCAAAGCTATAATAATATTAAGAAAAATGCTTTAAATAAATAATAAAAAAATATTAAATTCAATCATGATAATGATAATGCTTTTGATAATGGTTAAGCTATTTGTAATATTTCTATTAATGACTTTATTAGTGCAAATTCTAAAATTATTGTTATTATTATTTACTGCTGCCAATGCAATTACTAATGTTACATATAAAACTAATAATAATGCTAATGCTAATGCTGATACTATTACTAATGCGCATGATAATATATTAATTTTAGTCATATATTTTTGATGCTAAAACGAAATATAATAAAAATAAAAATGAAAATAGTAGTAATACCAATGCGTAAGCTAATCTTAATGATAATGCTAATGAAATGTGTTTCATTCATTACATTTTGTATTATCATTAGATATCCAGTTTTATCTGTTATATGTATATATTTTGTAGAGCATCTTAGCTTCCTTGAACTTGTTGTTTATTTAACTTTTGTTGGTGTCTTGTTTGCATTATCAACAGACTAACACCTTGCTTAGTGAGCGTGCGTGTGTGGGTGTGTGTGTTAACTGATAGCTGCTCTTTGCAATAAATGCCACTCATAATTAAATCAAATGTTTGCCTGTCTTTTATTTCTCGTTCCCTCTCCCACTCTCTCCTTATGTGTATCTTCCTCTCTGTTTGGCTGCGGGCAAAACTTTTGGCACTCACTTTTTGCGTGAAGCTTAAACATTAATTTCCTACATGAAGAGCTGCTGCCCCTTCCCCGTCATTATCTCCTACTCCTTGGCATAAGAGCATATTCACCTATCGCATTTACTTTATCATTGGCAAAAGGTAAATAGACTCGGTAAAGTTTTATTCCCCAGAGGGGGTAGCTTTTCATATGCCACATGACGACAACTACCCCCAACCCTCCCACATACACCCACAACACCCCCACAACACACACACAACACGCACACAACACACACACAACACTCACACACAGCAAATGTTATTCATAGTTTACTCTAATGAGCGGCAGTGTGGCAAGCGTATCATTTTTGCCTGTAAATTTTTAGCCTGATGCGGCTGATGTCTTCTGCTGTCTCACTTTCTCCCCCTCCCTGGCGCACTTCTTCACTCCGATATGCGTGGCATATGCCACTATAGACCCGTTTGATACTTCTGCGTGTTTGTGCGCGTTTGGCATGCCAAAATGACATTAGTCAAACACAGTTCGAGCGAGACTCCGAGTGCCAGCAAAGACTTTGAGTCTGTGTGTGTGTGTGTGTGTGTGTGTGTGTGCATGCATATGTCTGTGCAGACAGCTTCATTTAGCATCCTATTTGATGGCTGTGTTGCCTGTTTGTAGGTTAGTTTCCCCACTCCCTCCCACGCAGCATTGCAGCTAACATTTCACATCTCCATTTATTGTTTGTTTGACTGCTTGCAACGCCGTGTGGAAGTTACCGTTGCCGCTGATGCTGCCACAATTTTGTCGGCACATTTCTGGTATACCATATGAATTTTGGGTTTTATGCACTGCGGCGTGTGAGTCGGAGTCGGTGGGGCATGCTGCAAGCGGCTTTAAAATGCGAAAGAAGCACAACAATCAACGAGCAATCAATAGCATTAAGTCGATTCGAATTGTTAGGGAAGGTGTTTACTTTTGAAATTTTAAATTTGGCAAATTTAACAACAGACTATATATATATATATAGATATATATATATATATATATATAAGTAGACTATGTGATTACGTCTACTACGTTAATTAAAAATTCAACGAATTCAAATTCAATTGCCCCAAAAAGTATGCTATGATATGATTGAGATATTTAAAGAAGGCAATGTCCAATGCTTATGAATTGAATATTGTTTAAAAGAAGGTGATGCAGAAGAGGATCAATCTAGGACTTCTCTTTTATCCTTCACCCGAAAACAAACTCATCTATCTGCTCACTGAGAAATTATTGAACCAAAATAGCTGAATCACCTCATGAAATTAACCAAGAAACACTGAAACTGAGTTGTTACGAAATCTATATTTCGATTAATAGATTAAATAGAAATCCTTTAAACGAGATGGTAAAATTCACTCATCATATTATATTATTGTATTGGATTTAAAATAAATAATGATAACAAGGAAGCAATTGCTTCATGAAATAAGTTAAAAATGATTAATATTTAAATTTATCTTAGCAAGTTAAGAATTGTGTGTACAAATTTTTATTATTAATTATTTGTATATATATTTAATATTTAAAATTTTAGTAGTTCAAAAATATGGCATTTTTATATTTTAAATAAATAAATTATTAAACAATATTTACAATAGGAATTGCATATTCTTATTTTTACAATTGTTGGACAAAAGTAACACACTTTTTTTTATAATATTTTAATATTTATAATATACATTTATATATATATATATATAAATAAATAATAAAATAGTCAAAATGTTTTGCATTTCTATTAATACATAAATAAAAGAATAATTCATCAATATTTAATAAAGTAATTGCATTTTTTTAAGATACGAGAAGTCAGTCGAAAATACAGTTTGTCAAACATCTGTCATATTATTTTTTATAATACAGTTTCCAGTTAATTTAATATTTATTTGTAGTATAGTAATAAAAACAATTTGCAACATTTAATAAATTAAATAAAACACAAACTTGGTAAACATATCGAATGCAGTGAATTTCCTTGAAACGAACTTTGATGCCCAAACACTTTAATCAAATTGATTTCAAAATAAGATTCAGCTCGATTGTCCGTGCTGTAAGATAAACTTAATGTAGAGAATCTCAAATGCTTTCAAATCTATTAAAGATTTGTGCAATCTATAAAAATCTTACAACGCACATTTCACATCCGGCCAAAAGTGAGGTAAGTCCATTAGCCCATGCTCTGGCCAAAAATGGCATGGCCAACATTTCAAAATGAAAAAGAAAAAAGTAAAAAAAAAATGTATATGTACATAAATATAAAAAAAAGTAGCTGGGCAAATGTTTGGCAACATCCGGTTTAAAATGGCAGTCGCCGAGTCATTTTGACAAATCTACCAGTTATTATGCGCCTTTGTGAGCAACGAGAGGGGGGAAAGCGTGTGTGTGTGTGTGTGTGGGTGTGGAGGGGAGGGGAGGGCGCTATGAAAGGTCAGAGACTGAAAAGGTGCATAATGGATGTGAATGTCGATGTGAATGGGAATGGGAAAGGGGAATGGGAATGGGAAACTGAATGTGAATGTGGATGTAACGATAAATGTGCTGCAAAGGCAACAAAGGTAACGGCGTCCATGTAAACGATACCTAATTTCCGTTGCATGTTGAACTGAGTTGAATGGAGTTGGATGGTTGAGGTGCCAGCCACTCCGCCTACTCCGCTACTCACTCGACAACAAGCCGCCCTCTGTGTGCTGTTGTCTTGCATTTTATTAACAGGACATGCGGACGCACAGGACTCACATAGGACTCTGGGGCTCTCGGACTCTTGACAAGCTTTGAGCGCAGCGAGCCGTGCGCTTTTATAAACTTATCTCATAACATTAATTGTGGTCAACACTTTTGGCCATTTGGCCTGACCAGCACACGTACACACACACACACACACACACACACATGTATATATATATATATATATATATATAGAAATAACTGAGAAGGGGCAACGGCATGTTTACATTGTCAGTGATTTATGCAACAGCGCCACATGAGCCATAAATACCAAAATGCCAAAAGTTTCGCACAGGTGATTTTGGCCAAGCGCATGAGGTGTGCGTGTGTGTATGTCATACTACGTGTGTGTGTGCATTTTCTGCTCCCAAGTGAGCAACTAAGCAGCAAAAGGATCAACCACGACAAGCAGCCAGTCAGGCCAAACAAAAGGACATGGCAAAGTTAAATATTTAAGCAGCCCGAGAAAACAACTCAATTAATTTGAAACGGTTCGCCTGAAGGACCCCACAGCAAATGGCAATTGAGAAAGTTACTCATGCCCGGCCTCGCCCATACCCACACCACCCATCTCCATGACCATTTCGAAACTATTGCAATGAAAATGATATACTATTATATTATATCAATCGCATGACGCGACACAAAACAGGGCCAACAGCCTTTTGGCCGCGTCAGCACATTGAATGCTCAGTCAGTCGCAAGCAACTGTTACACTTACACTTACACTTACAGTTACAGTTACAACAGTAACAGTTCCAGTTACAGTTACATGCTCATTAAACGATTTGCTGCCCCGGAGGCAAGGTGGCAAGTGCGCGGGGTAACTGGGAGCCAGCAGAAAAGTAAGAAAAAGAGCCGTTAATTTCTTTTTATAAACCTGCTGGGAAACATTTGTGTAACGCTGCAGGCAAAAGCAAAAGCAAACGGAAAGCCGAACAAAAAACAATACAAATATACTCTTGGGCAAATCAACGACTTCAACATATCCTGTATATTTTGTATTTGCTGCATTTGGTTTTCGAATGAAAATAATTTACAATTAGGCGGGTAGAGAAAGGTTCTATTTTATTAGATCAGTTCAAATTAAAAATGTTCATTTTAGAGAAGTTCTTTTTGGAGATGTCACGTTAGAGAAGTTATTATTAGAGAAGTTCATGATAGAGAAGTTCTTTTTAGAGAAGTCCGTTTTAGAGAAGTTCGTCTTAGATAAGTTCTTTTTAGAGAAGTTGGTTTTAGAGAAATTATTATTAGAGAAGTTCATGATAGAGAAGTTCTTTTTAGAGAAGTTGGTTTTAGAGAAGTTCGTGTCAGATAAGTTAGAGAAGTTCGTGTTAGAGAAGTTTTTTGTAGAGAAGTTGGTTTTAGAGAAGTTATTTTTAGAGAAGTCCTTTTTAAAGAAGTTATTATTAGAGAAGTTCATGTTAGAGAAGTTCTTTTTAGAGAAGTCCGTTTTAGAGAAGTTCGTCTTAGATAAGTTCTTTTTAGAGAAGTTGGTTTTAGAGAAATTATTATTAGAGAAGTTCGTTTTAGAGAAGTTCTTTTTAGAGAAGTTGGTTTTAGAGAAGTTATTTTTAGAGAAGTCCTTTTTAGAGAAGTTATTATTAGAGAAGTTCATGTTAGAGAAGTTCTTTTTAGAGAAGTCCGTTTTAGAGAAGTTCGTCTTAGATAAGTTCTTTTTAGAGAAGTTGGTTTTAGAGAAATTATTATTAGAGAAGTTCATGATAGAGAAGTTCTTTTTAGAGAAGTCCGTTTTAGAGAAGTTATTTTTAGAGAAGTCCTTTGTAAAAAAGTTCGTTTCAGACAAGTTCGTGTCAGATAAGTTAGAGAAGTTCGTGTTAGATAAGTTCATGTCAGTTAAGTAAGAGAAGTTCGTCGACGAATAGTTCCGAAAGAAAGTTCATTAAAGAAAAGTTGTTTGCAGTGATATTTCTAAATATTCATTATCAGAGAGAAGATTACTGTAAAGAAAACTATTGGTATTGTTTCCGAAAAACAAGATTTCCGGAAGTAATTTTTAATTAATGTATGAAAAACTCGAAAGGATATTTCTAAACTGACTTCAAATGTACCCAATGTGCTGCGTTTTCTTAGGGTATGCGAAACATTAAGAAAATACAACTTAGACGCAAGATAAATATTATGAATTGAGCATTGAGGGGAATTTGGTGGGGTGATGCGGGGGAAAAATGAAGGGACTGCCCTTCAGCAAAGGAAACAACAACTGAACAACTGCTGTAATCAGCAGTTAACAAAATATAAAAACAAAAGACGAGAAAAAAAGAGGACAACAGAGAGACACAGAGAGAAAGGACACCCGAATATGGGGGCGGAACGAAGGACAACGCTGTGCGCTAACGAGCAATTAGATTTCATTCTAAGCTTGGGAATTAATTGCAGTTTCCCAGCCAGCGCGACGGGATGCCACCAAAGAACTGGCCAAGTTCAAGAGGCAGTCCCATTCCCATTCGCATTCCTATTCCCATTCTCAGTCCCAGTTTCAGGCCCAGCAACAGGAGAAGGACCAAGACTTAGACAATGTCAGCGGGATGTGGCAAAGTATGTGCCATATGCTGTCTGTTTTGTGATTCATTGAGAAAATGGCCAATTGGCGTGAATGGGCCAGCACAGAGCAGAGCATAAGGGAAGGCGGCAAGGGAACTGGGAAGTGGGAAGAGGGAATAGGGCAATGAGGGAACTCATCTTCACACTACTTGACAACGTAAGCACCTTTCGAAATTGCACATTAGCACATTAGCTGAACAGCAATCCTACAGATAATGAGGTTACATTCAGTTCTGTGGACAGGGTCTACTATAACGACCATTCCATTCTATTCCATTCCATTCAGCGCAATTTTGGGTCTTTGGCCACAGTTTGCGACGGCTTGTGATTAATTTTTTATTGCCGTACGGTCAGAGAGGCGAAGTGATTGTTAGTTTAGTTTTGGGTTGACTCAAATAATTGGGGTTTGTCCAGTTGCATTGCATGTTGTTGCTGTTCTTATTGTTGAATGTTGTTTACGAGCATGACAATGATCCTTTGGCATTTCCATAACGAGCTAATAAGCCCTAAAGGATACACATGTGCGAGTATGTAACACCTGATTGTTTGATTATGCCTGAAATACCTTAGACGAACATCAAAAAGTCTTTAAAGATACGTTTTGAAAGAGCATCAACAAACAGATTTGCTTTGACAACTCGGTAACTGTTGAGTAAACCATTATAAAATTGTATTTTTGGGAAGCTGAAAAGTTAATTATAAAATGCAATTCAATTAAATTATATAACAAAAAAGTATTAAACTGTCTTTCAATTTGATTAAAGACGTCTTCAAGCTGGGCTCAAGCTTGAAGTAAAATTGCAAAAGTCAGTCTTCAATTTATGCTTAGATATTTGACTCAAACTACGAGTTCACAAATTTTAAAGCAATATAAATATCTATATTTAATATTTATTATTTCGAAAAACAAATTAAATTCATTATAAAGCAAAGAAATTAATTCTATATTATATTTTTGTTAATGTGTTTTCTTTAAGTTTAGAAAGTCAAGATACCTTAGCTATACATTGAATATTTTTAAATATAGAATCAATTTTCTTATACATACTACTTTAACACTATTATTAATAACTTAATTAATATTAATATATAATAAAATTAGTAAAATATTTATCCTCAATAAGAGTATAAATTGGTAATGAATTCGTATTCAAAATCACAATCATATAAGAATGAAAAGAAAGTCAAGTTCGATTTTATACTCATCTCTAATACTACAAATAAATAAAAATCATTAACTATTATTATTATTATTATTTCTGAGATTTCAACATTAATTTATCATATGTTCCTAGCCCCATTCATTCTGCTTAGTTAACTTAAGCAATTCCATGGAATTAAAATGTAAATAAGAACGACTGCAAATATTAATTCAAGCTTGCTATTCAACAATTTCACTTAACTAAATTAACTAATAAACTGTCTGTAACTAGATTGAACTAATTGCCAGGCTGGTTGTCTGCAGCCATCAAGGTAAATCACAAACTGAAGCTGGCCGAGGTGGAAGTCAAGGGAAACACAACGGACAGAGGAGTCTACCTTCTGTTAGTAATGTTGAGGTTGTGGCTGAGCTGGAGGTTGGGGTTGCCGATGGGAATGGGAATGGGAATGGAAATGGGAATGGGGGCGTGGTCTTATCAATAACCATAATGATGTTGAAATGTTGAGTGTATCGCACATTCAAAGCTTGTCTAACGAGCGCGTAAACGGCGCGTGCAATTTCCCAAAGCCATTAAAAAGTCGCGAGATAGATGAGAGAAGAAATCGACAAGAGGAGATGAAAAAAAAAAAAAAAAAATTGGCAACACGAACATTAAGATGGCGCCAGGATGAGAATGGCGTGAAATTAAATTGAACAACTTTTGACAGCTAATCTGAAGAGCGAAACTAGACTTGCCAGTGCCTGCCTGCTGATCTCTTACACGCATTAAATTTTAATGGAGCACTCAAAAAGTCTGCCACAAGATGCCGTTAAAAGTAACAGGAAGAGGAGTAACAGCCAGAGAGTTTTTGAGGGCCAAAACTAATGAAGCCAGCTGCTGGCTTGGCTTGACTGGCTGGTGGTTGCTTAACCGCAGATGCAAATCAGAGTAAAACCAAAAAAGAGCAAAGATTGAACCAGGGCAAATACATGAGGCAAAGGGAGAAGAAACCCAAACACAGGCGTCTGCCAATCGAACCCATGTCCAACTAATCCGCTCTTAATTAAAGATTGCCGCCCATACCGTCCTCATACTCCATCTCTTCTATCACCCCCTATTCCCCACACCCCCCACCCACCCACATTCGCCTCTACTGTAACTGAAAGTTTCCAACGACGTCGCCTTCTTTTCCCAAATAGACTCGTACTTAAAATTTACCATATTAAGTCGTTGCAAACTAAAATTTTGGTCTGGCCAGCCGTTGCTTACCCTCAAGAAATAAATCTTTGACAAAGCTGCGCCGCAAACTTGTTTGTCTAAGCAGCTTGCCACCATACCCAGTCCCAGTTTGCCCTTAACTTGGCCAACAGAAGGTGTTATCATACCCTGTATGCAACGTTCGCTTGAGAGGCGTATAATAATTTTGGTAAATGTATAAATATGTCACTACAGCAGCAAAAGTTGATTCAGTTTGAATGAATTCTAAGAAATATGATCAAATCATTAGAAAACTAGAAAAAGTTAATTTTGAATAATTTTCATATATTTTATTGCAAGATCTATGCATAGTAAAAATGTCACACCAATTGCTTGATCAATGCAAAAGTTGATCGATCATATTGTTGATATGGCAGAGTTAGAAGAAAGTGAAAAGAAAGCATAGTTAAGGTATTTCACACCTAAGCACAGGGTAATTGGTAGTCGAGCAAGCCTCATTAAAGCCAATCCTACTTGTTGTAAATGTACCAATATGTCTGGCCGCCCAGTTACGGTGACTGTTGTGCCTGCTGCAACAACAGAAGCAGCTTTTACTTGAAGAAACTAAGAGAGACCAATGGCAAGCAGGGGGAGGGGCGGGGCTCTAAGGCTGGGCACGTGATAAGATCATAATCCCATTTATGTCTTTACTTGGGCGCGCAAACTTTTGTGGCGCTTGAAGGGTAACAAGATGCCGCTGTTTATATTTAAACTAAGGTCAGAG